>VDFB02000015.1:593839677-594275088 GCA_007258455.2 Sequoia sempervirens | reverse complement strand
ATATGGCAAGAGGATCGTCAGTACAATAAATCAGAACTGCAACTGAAAGTAACTCAACACCAAGTATGTGCTACCCAAACCAGAATGGAATGAGGCGACCATATGGTGGAGATTTAAGGAAATACAAATGCAACTTCAAAATAAACTCAACACCCAGAATGTGCTTTCAAACCCAGAGTGGGAATGGAGCTACCATAGGGCGGAGATGTACGATATTACAATGCAAATCAAAGTAAATAGGCGGCAAGCCAACCTCTTCCACTTATTCAGTGGGCAATTACAAACATGATAAGCAAAACTGAGAGAAATGCTGACAGTACTACTGTTCAACTTACAATGAGAAGTAGAATATCTGCAAGATCAAGGATTTAAGCTCTACAAGTTGCTGCAATAATAAAGATGTCATCCACTAGGTCAATAATGAATTCCTAACACCCGTCCTTCGCTAATATGCAATTTTCTCAAGTCTGATCTGACAGACCAGCAACATGAATTACAAAACCAGCAATACATGAACTCAATGGAAAGCTCACAACTCACTCATTTCTCACTCAAATTACATGAAAACTGATGCAAAATACTCTTAAAATGATGGCGCCTAGTTTAGTTATGAAAAAGGACAGCTAAAAGTGGCTATTAATTAATGGCACGGATCCCAAAGCACTCCAGAAAGGGCGCCCTACAAGGAATGACGAATTTGCTTTATAAAATCATAAACTTCGTATTAAAATCTGCAAATATTCATGAAGGGTCTCTTCCAACAGAGAAAACAAATGAGACAATACCCAGAACAACTCTTTTTGTATTTTTTGATTTATGAGTGAAACTATAGATTCAGCCCTGTTATCAGCAACTTCAGAAAATGACATAAAATGCAATAAACTGAACTACATAAGGAAACCCAAACTACAAATGCAAACCACACTACAAAATGTCACTCAAACAAGCAAACCTCTCCACTAGGTGCTATCTCTCAAGCACGAAGTCGAGCCAAGGCTAGGAGGCATTCATTCCTCGAAGCAATCCTGTTACCATTTCAGCAGCATAACACTATAGAAGTCATAAGATGTCTAAATGAAGACCCAAAGCTCCCTTTTATAATTTTGAGAGGACCCTCCGGAAGCTTCTAGAAAGAAACCCTAATTTTCAATTTTGTAACTATCTTCTTTTCCCTCCAATTTGGGCGCCCCCTTTCATGAAGTTAATATTTCTTTATTTTAAAATCTTTTCCTTCATAAAAAGGCGTCCTTTTCTCCAAGTAATATTTTTTGACTTTAGAAATATAAAATATTTCTTTCATGAGACAATACCCCTCAAGGTCCCCCTCTTTAAAACAACTTAAAGTCATAATACTAGGACAAGGGGTTATTTTATAAAATAAAACATTATTGTCTTTAAAATACTTATTCCTCCAAAATGAACCCCTTACGCCAAAATTCAGAATTACCCAATGAACTGCCAAAAGAGGAAAGTTGACTGAGCTGGTGCTGACTGGACCACTGCCAAAAATAGAATTTACTAAAAATAGTAAATTCGGAAAGTTGCTCGGAATGCAATGCATGTGCCACCATTGCGAAGCTCTCTGAAAACCCAGAAGGAATCCAGAATCCGAACACCCAAACTCCAACAAACAAAACCCTGAATCTTCAAGAGAACCCGCCAAACAGTCGAAAACCCTAATTCTGCCTCTGACTAGCCGACAGCACCCCGGGGATAAGCCATCAATCACTAAGAAGTGCAGTGCTAAAAATGGGGACATTACAATTACGTAGAAGATGACTCTCTCGGAAAAAACTTGATAGTTGCATTAGACCTTTTGAACTCATGGGCGCCCCTGGCCAACAGGGGCGCTTTTTGGCTTCAATGTCATCAATTCTCGTAAACATCTTCACCTCTCGTGCTTTGCGTTCATCGTCTCACCAACTGCGTTGATCACCGCTGTCACTGACGCGAATGCTTTCACCATGCTGCGTGTACAGGTGCTTGAAAAATTCACCAAGGCATTGACTGTGTACCTTCTTTCTTGTAGTAGGGCGTGCATCTTCCAGACTTAGAATATTTTCAGCATTTTTCAACCTTTGAAAATCTCCTGTGTCATGAAGCATCTTTTCGAGCATCTTTCGCCATGGATTCTTCCTTGAAGATTTTAAGGCTTAGATCTCGACACCTAGTACTAGCCATCCTGCCATTAATGGCATCAAAGGTCCTATCTTTCTTCTTGAAAAAATGAAATAGACCCACCAAAGTAAAACAAACTTTTTGGTGATTTTGACTTGACCAGTGTGATTGTGAAGTTAGATTATCCTATCAAAATCATTTTCAATTATTTCTGGAAAGGTCTAGTTTTTTAGGGTTTTCCTAAAAACAGGGGTTTCAAACCCTAATTTTCAAATTTACAGAAATTTGCAAGTATCCTCCTTGACATAAACCCACAAAAAGCCTATGCTTCGTTTGACCTAAGATTAGCTTTTGACAACAATTTTACAAGATTTAGACCATTTTTTATCAAAATGCCTTATTGAAGCAAAAATTTATTTTGGTTACAATAATGGCATAATTATATCCTGGAGTTATTTGGGTTAATATTGGTCCTATGCACTTAATATTAATAATGTCAAATAATAAAGTTAAATTAAATAATTTAACTTTATGCGTTACTAAAATATATTAAAAAGGGAGTTTATATTTAAAAGGATATAAGTGATTTTAACATGCACTTTATAATATAAAGTTAAGTGCCAATTTAAAAGGGAGATATAAGTGACTTTTTAAAGGGATGTTATTTTATTAAGTTGTGCATCAAAATTAAAAGAATGAAAGGTGGGAAATGTAAGTAAATTAAATGAAATGAAAATCAAATGCAAATTGAGCATGGAAATATAAAAGGGCAATGAAAGCTCATTTTGCACATTCATTGTTGAGAAAATTATTTGATAAGGGTTTTGCAAGAGACTAAAGAGTCTGAAAACACTTAGCTTTTGAGGACGAAATCCCTCAAGAAGAACAGCCCGATGCAAGAGTGAAAGATCTCCCAAACCAGTTTGCAGATGGCTTCATTCAGAGGTTGTGCTTGTGCTTCAACAGTTTACAGGAAAGAATCCAATTTTTAGGGTTTGATGATTTGACGGGAAATTGAAGATATACTAATTGAATTTGAAGGATTTACTTGTTGATGTATAAGTTAATCCTTTCTAGATTAGACGCTAGGGTTATTATTCAAATTCAGGAGCAATTGTATTGAAGACTTTCACCGCCATACTTATATTTTCTGAGTTGGAGGCAAATCATGGGGTTTGTGGTTGATGGCATGAGATTTTATGGTAAATTTGTTGACTGTGCAAGTGGATCAGAGACAAAATGTGAGGCCATTTACCCTAGCGCAGCCTTATTTCATCTTGCAACGATCTGCTACAATTGTACGTGATATTCTAGAAGTATACGCTGCTCATCTGGAGGCCGTATGAGGGTTCTAAGGCTGGATGTGAAGGTCATTTGCCGTGTATGTTCATTCTCAAGTTGTTGTTGATCATTTCTAGTCTTGGCGTGAACTTCTAGGTCTGAGAATTAAGTTATCTTTTCACTGTTAATTGCTGATATGCTTAGTTTGAAATCTTAATGTGAAGGTGTACTCTTGCAATAGCATTCTGAGTATCTAAAACTGTATGTCTGCTCTACCTTGTTACTTAGTTTAGGTTTGTTTTAAGGCTGTTATCAGTCAATCTTATGTACATTGTTCAATTCACACCTCTAGAGTGCGGATTGGAAACGGACAGCTATGCACAGTTAGACTGCTCTTCAAATTAGGAGAAGCTCCCTCTTTGCTGATTATGCTTAAAAAGAAAAAGACTAAACTAATTGCCAATCATTTTATCTCAGCTGAGAGCACAAAGTTATAAAACTCTTTGCGTCATAGCTGAGGTTTTCTCTGGTTTTGTAACTTCAACTACAACTAAGCCTATTCTAAAAACACTTCTGATATCTCAAGTAAATTCAGAGCAAGAGAGTTAGAAGTAAACTAGGAATGATCGATAAACACAAAGCTTAAACAAACTTGTTTCCAGAACACATCCGAAGACCCATTGTCCTTTTAGATGTAAGCTGAAATAAAGATCATGAAAGCAAAACATGAAACAATGTACTAAAAAAATTGAGACAGTAGATCAGAGCAAAATAAGTGTGAGATTTCCTATTCTCAAATTTCTAGCAAACCATAAACTTTTGGGACAGCAAATTGTAGCAAATGTAGGCTTACAACATGCAATCAAACCAGATTACACTTGACAAAGTTGAACTTATACTGAATAGCAAACTTGCAGGCAAAAGTAGGCTCAGTGATTTCGTTATCACAAGCACGGTTAAGAAAATAATGAGCAAGGCTTCTCTTATTTATACACAAACAAAGGAGTAGGGAACCCTAAAATCTCCTTGTTTTAACAATCAATCTTGCCAACATGCAAGCTTTATTTCTAAATCTAAACAAATGATAACTAACGGTTAATTGAAATGCTAACATCAGTTAACTTATCTAGCACTAAAGAAGCTCCAACTATACAATAGATAACTTCAAAGAATTGACATGCATGAAAAGAGGACAGCAAGTTTGTAATGTCCCCAATTTTGAGAGCATCAGAGTTCGGTGGATTTAGCCTATTCTTAGCCCTCGTAGGCTAATATGTATGGTTAGAGGGTCTCTTTTGGAGCTTGGCTTGGCTTCGGATTGTCAGAACTTACCAATTGGCTTTCGTTCGGGGTCATTCGGACATCATTTGCCTGACTTGCTATTTTTAGTAAGTTAGGTCATTCAGCAGAGCACCCCTGCTATTTTTAGCAGTATGGTTTGGTCATGTGCAAAGTCAATCACTTATTCTCCAGCTTCAGACGGTTCGTTAATCGGACGTAAATTGAGAAAGATATTAATATTTTAATTGTCAAATTAAATATTAATTATTGAAGCTTATAATATAAAGTTATAATATTATTTAATATTATAACTTAAGTGATTTCTTGAAGGGTTCGACCAACATTGAAGGGGGCCACTTTTTAATTATAATTTATAATTAAAAGTGCGTTCGAGACTTTGGAAATATTAAAAGATAAAATTCAATTTTATTTAAATGATGTCTTTTTGAGAAAAGTCGACCCTCTTGAGAATATAAGTATTTTTCATTGTGAAGAAAGTTCATTATGTTATGAAATCGATTTTTTTGATCAAGTCTTCTTCCAGAGAACGAAGCCAAGGGTTTCAGTTGTCTACAGGCATTGGAGAAGGAGCCATCTTCAGTGTTGCAGTTCAGAGGCTATGAAATATCAGCTGATTTATTGCTTATCAGAGAGGTAGCTTCATTCAGAGGTTATCACAGAACTTATTCAGAGATTGCATCTTCAGGGTTTTTGGTTTGGAATTCATCCGGCAGGGTTCTTCATTTCCAGGCGCCATTTTCCAAGATCTGGACACATCTTTCAAGGGTTTTACAATCTGCTGCAAATACCAGGTTTTTACATCAATAATATTGTTGCTTTTTAAGTTGCATGTCATCAGATCTTGCTTGTAATTAGCATGGTAGATCAATAAACCTATTGGTATCAATAGATCAATCAGTTTCCATCATTTGTAGACGTGTGGTATTTTATTTAATTTTTATATGCAATTTCTTTCAAAATCGCACTTCAATGGTATATGCAAAAATCACAAAAAAACCAAAATACACAAAAACAAGCAGTTTTCAGAATCAGGGAGAACAGGGGTTTCTACAAAGTTAAACTCGGAAAAGACATCAAGTTAACTACTGTTTTAAATTCTATCCTTGGAAAACGTTGCATGCCTCAACAAGCAGTTCACTCATCAACAACTTGAGCAATCATATCCTCCAAAAAGTTGTTAACTGCCTCTTCGTCAGGAACACTAATACTCTTCAAAACAATGTACTGTCTCTGCAACATCTCTTCACCATCTACAATCAGATTTAGAAATTCTTTTCTCTTTTCAGCTGCTTCATCAAATCTTGTTGACATTGCTGCAACCTAATTCATCTGACAAGCACCAAGATCACCATTAAAACTACTACAGATAAGGCTTTGAAAATCTTTCAGTACCTCACTGAGATCAATGTAAGCGCCATCTTCTTATCGATATTGACAAGGAATTTGTAACACAAACGTGCTTACGAACTTGAGAGCACTAGCAACCTTTTGTCTATATTCAGTCTATTCTGCAAATATTCCTTCGTAAGTTTTTACTGTGAAGAGGTGTTGTTCTCTCCAAGCAAAAAGCTTCCTCTTATGCTCTTTTGCAATAACTGAATCATAAGCCATTCTCAAGTCGGAAATGATGATCTCGTCTCTCGGCTTCCTTTCTGCTATGTTCTGCTCTGACTCCTAAATTCTTGAGCGAAGATCATGGGCGTTGTACCTCAATTGGTACATCTCTACAAGTATAAATCTACCCCTAGTGATGAATTCTTCTACCCAATCTCTCAAATGTTTCCCATATATAACCAATTGACTCAGCTGATTTTGATCTACAAATGACTCCAAAATCTATGGAAGCAAAGCAGTGATGTGTGAAGTACCGTGAAGCAGATTAGAAATGCACTGTCGTAGCTGTCGATTCTCAGCCTTGAGGGCTGCCATGTCTTCTCCATACTTGAGCACTCTCTCCTTTAGGTTAACTATTGCAGCCTCAAAGAGATTCACATAAGCATGCAAGGTGCTTCTACCAAGATTGGCTTTGACCAATGTGAAGTCATCAACCTCAACCTCATCAGCATTCTTGTCTTCCAATGGTGTAGCAATCTCAATGACAACCTCATTATTAGCATTCTTCTCCACGTGAACCTGCTTCTTGAGTTTCTTCTCTAATGTGTCTTGATAGACATTATCAAACTCTGCAAAGTCCAACTGATAAGAAGGTATTCTCCTCTTTCTGCCCAGGAGGTTCTCAAGCCAAGATGAAGGATCTCTACTAACTTCTTTGGGAGAATTGGTTCCAACTCTAGCCACTCTTGATAAATCACTCGATGTCAAGACATTGTGAACTGGTGAATCCACTTCTGAGTCTATGTGAATAGGAGAAGGCTGCATTAATGGCAAACGAATAGTAGATGAAGGCTCTACCTCAACTTGTGATATTACCTCAACTGGAACTTTTGGTGCATCTACTAATTGTTCCCGTCAATTCTCGTTTTGCTTCAAGCTCTTTGTCATTCCGCTAACCTTGGCACCTTCAAGAGGATTTCTCATTACTTTAACTCTGGGTTTTGATCTAGAAGAGGTAGGTAGAGATGAATGAACCACTGGCAGCTCTATAACTGGAATGACTACCTTTTGTGTCCTCTTGCTACTCAAGAATAGTTTGTTGTTATTGACAATTTGGCTTGTTCTTTCCTCGGTAGAGGTGCTCTCTTTAGCATACCAATCAATTGGTCGAAGTGGCTACTGATCAACTTGATCTCTGCCAAATGTGGGAAGTAGGACTTCTCCATCATCATCTGACAAACCCTCCACATCTTCTGATAAGAAATCACCAATATGATAAAGAGTAAGTCTACTCTAATCATGCTTGTGCACTTCAAACTCATCTTCACAATTAACCCAAAAATCTTCCATTGTAAGTTTATGTGAATGATTCTAACCAAGACAAGCTGCCAAGAGACCCCAAGGGTTATATTAACACCTCTCTTTAAAAGCCTTAAGATTAACCTTTGACAATTCATTGCTCATTGTTGGTGTTACAATTTGCACCTCTGGAGTGCATATTGGCAACAAACAGCTATGCACAGTACTCAAATTCAAGAGAAATTGTATTGAAGACTTTGACCGCCATACTTATATTTTCTAAGTTGGAGGCAAATTGTGGAGTTTGTGGTTGATGGCATGAGCTTTCACAGTAAATCTGCTGACTGTGCAAGTGGATATGAGACAAAACATGAGACCATTTACCCTAGAACAGCCTTATTTCATCTTGCAAGGATCTGTTGCAACTGTACGTGATATTTTGGAAGTATACGCTGCTCATCTGGAGGTCGTATGAGGGTTTTAACACTGGATGTGAAGGTCATTTTCTATGTATGTTTATTCTCAAGCTGTTGTTCCTCATTTCCAGCCTTGGTGTGAACTTCTACATCTGAGAATTGTCTTTTCACTGTTGATTGCTGATATGCTTAGTCTGAGATCTTAATGTGAAGATGTACTCCCGTAATAGCATTCTGAGTATTTGAAATTGTATGTCTGCTCTATGTAATGTCCCCTCCTAGCTAGACATCAATTGTCAGTGAGATTAGCCTATCATTTTGACCCTCATAGGCTAATGAGTATGGATAGAGGGTCTTCTGAGGCTTGTTCTTCTCCAGAGTTCAATGGAAACATTCAGTGGTTTCCAGTTTTGGCTTTCATTTGGTGTTTTCAGGGCTCCATTTGCTATACTTACTATTTATAGTAAGCCAGAAGTTGGTTGAAAGTGACCCTTACTATTTTTAGTAAGGCACTTGGTCGTATTGAGATTTACAGAGTTGACCCCAGTTTCAGACGGTTTGATGAAATATTAAATATTGAAGGAGATATTAATGTTTAGTGGCTCAAATAATATTTAAACATTAAAAGGCAATATCATAAAGTTATAATTTAACGTTATAATTGAGGGTCAAGTTCATCATTAAAAAGGGGGCCATATTTTAATTAAATGAGGTGCTTGGACCAAGGAGAAATTATTCATATTAAATGCAAAGTTATAACATTCTTTTAAAATGCATTTAATGTGCTTTTTGAGGAGGTCGACCCTCTTTGAGGATTTATAAATGAAGCCAGGGAGAAATCGAATTCATTCTTGAGCATTTGATTTGATGAAAATTGTTTGTGAGAAAAGAGCCAAGGGTTTCACTCTTTGAGCCATTGGAGGACGATACATTCTTCAGTGTTGCAGCCATTTGAGGTGGTGAAATATCCATTGAATTCAGCATTTACGGGGAACTTCGTAAGGAGGTTCTATTTGAGCTAAAACAATGAAAGTAATCAAAGGGTTTTTGAGAGCCATAATCATTCAAAAGACTCAAGGTTTCAAGTAGTGACTTTCAGAGGATTGTAGTGATCATTGGCATAGTGAATAAGAAGGTACGGCTTTCAGGGATTTCAGGGAGAGACAACTACGGAGACGGACCATTAGGAAATACTTAATCAAATGGAAGGATTTGCCGATAGAAGATGCTACCTGGGAGAGTGAGGAGATCTTACAGCACCCGGAGTTGAGATTGCTTGGGGACAAGCAATTTCGAGGAGGGCGGACTATAATATCCCCTCCTAGCTAGACATCAATTGTCAATGAGATTAGCCTATCATTCTGACCCTCGTAGGCTAATGAGTATGGATAGAGGGTCTTCTAAGGCTTGTATCTTCTCCAGAGTTCAGTAGTTTCCAATTCTGGCTTTCGTTTGGTGTTTTCACGGCTCCATTTGCTATACTTACTATTTATAATAAGTCTAAAGTTGGTTGAGAGGGACCCTTACTATTTTTAGTAAGGCACTTGGTCGTATTGAGATTTACAAAGTTGACCCTAGTTTCAGACGGTTTGATGAAATATTAAATATTGAAGGAGATATTAATGTTTAATGGCTGAAAAAATATTTAAACATTAAAAGGCAATATCATAAAGTTATAATTTAACTTTATAATTCAGGGTCAAGTTCATCATTAAAAAGGGGGCCATATTTGCTACGCCCTTAATATTATGGTACATCGGGTTATGAATAGTCGGCTTGTGGCTATCTTAACTCTCTATTAAGTCATATTATCATTAGTATATTGTTATTTAGTTGTTTAGGTCAGCCTAAGTCTTATATAGGTGTGTCTAAGTCGGCCTAGGTGATATCCTTGGCATAAATAGGTATATATAGGAGGTTGTGAGTCTTATTTCATCATCAAGTTGTGAAGTGTGTTCTCATTAGAGATATTTGGAGGTTTGCCCCCTCGAAGTGGCTTGTTATTCTCAGTTATTATCAAGTATTTGCAGCATATTTCATATCATATTCTTCTATTGTGCAAGTTATTTCATAACAAGTGGTATCAGAGCATGATCTTGGCACCATAGAGGCAAGGTTTTTCTCAATTTTGGAGGCGACTTTTGGGAAGAGCATATCTTCAGACTTGTCTAATTTTTTTCTGATTTTTAAAGGGTTTTTGAAGACATATTGAAGAAGCTACAGTCATATTTTAGAAAAATTGGAGCAGAATTAAGCGAATTATTGCAGAATTAGGGTTTCTACACTATTTTTTTGGAATCTACATATCTCGCACATCTTGTTGAATTGGAGTCTAATTTTTATTGGGTTTTTGAAGACATACTAAAGGAGATTACAGTAAAAAATTTAGAGAATTTAAGTTTCATTTGTGTGATTTATTACAACATTAGTGGTTTCCATCATGACAGGGCCTGCAACAAGGGGTAAAAAGAATGCTGTCACTCCGGGGAAGACTCCTGATAAGGATGGTGAAACAATCGAGGATATTCCTCATAATGAAGAACTCAATAAGGTCAAGGAATAAATTTCCTCAATTAACAATAAGGTCAAGGAAGAAATTTCCTCAATTAAGATGGATATGTGTGACCTAAGAGGAGATATGTCGGAAATGCGAAACATGTTAAGCACCTACATAGCTGAATCAAGAAAGGAGTTCTCAAGTGACCAAGGTGAGAATTCTAGGTCAGCCACTACTAACACAAGCTTTAGTACTCCTATGGGATCTAGGAATTTATTTGGTGGATATGCAGTTTGATGGTAAGGATCCTCTAATATGATAAACCAAATGGAGAATTTTTTGAAGTACACCAAATCCTAAAATGGACAAAAGGTCACAATGGCTTCCTCTTTATATTTAGAACCATATCAATTCATTTGGTATCATTGGCTTTGCACTCATCGAAGGAAAAAGGGGCTCACCGTCTCATGGTCAAATTTTACAGAGGAAATCCAAGCACAATATAGCAATAGTGTGACAGACAACTTCTTCACCAAATTTAGCTAAAACCTCAAATAAAATTGTGGATCAAGAAGGATTATATTCAGCAATTCCAAAATCTATCCTTAAGGGTGGATTCACTATGGAGGAAAACTTGAATGATTTATTCTTGGTGGTCTCAAGGATCACATTCAACATGAGGTAATGATGTTTAGCCCTAGTTCCATAAATGACCTTTTATCTTAGCACGCCAGGTAGAGGAGAAATATTTGATCTCTAAGAAGCTAAGGGGCTAATGTGACAAGAGAGAAAGGATACATTCAACACAATCCCATTGCTGACTCCACAACAAATTGAGGAGAAAAGAGCAAAAGGCTTGTGTTTCAATTGTGATAGCAAATACCAGGACATAAAATGTAGTGAAAAGAAATTGTTTTATATTAGAAGGTCCTAACAATGAGGAAGAAGAGGAGGAACCCATACTAGAAGATGAAAGGGAGCCAAATGAGGAATCACAATGATTCCCCAACCAATCATTTCTTGTCATGCACTCTCAGTTTCAGTGCTCCACAAACCTCTCTGTAGGCCCTAAAGAAGGGTGAAGGTAATGTTGTTTGGATCGACTCGTGTAGTAATTACATAATTTCATCAACAAAAAGTTAGCTACTCGCCTAAATTCGTTTCCATATATCCAGCTCCAGAGTTTCAAGTTTTGATTGCAGATGGTGGTACAGCTTAGTTGTTCAGTGGAAGTGCCTGGTAGCATTAAATTATCCATGGAGATTATCAACTTGATACCCCAATGTATGCGACATCCATGGGTGCAAAGAAATATTGTTTTGGGAGTACAATGGCTTACTACATTAGGAACAATTGAGATGAACTTCCAAGAACTATTCATGAGATTTCAATCACAAGGAAGGCTAGTAGAGCTAAGGGGGTTGAAGGCAAAATCTCCACAAATGGTAAGCTCTCATCAAATGCAAAAGTTGTTTAAGAAAGGAGTGGATGGATTTGTGGCCCAACTATGTTCATTAGAAGTCTCTCAATCTATTACTCCTACTCATCCAGATTTGCAAGCTATAATTGATCGTCATTCAGTTGTTCTTGGAGATATGCCTAAAGGACTTCCTCCTAAGAGGGATCATGATCATGCCATACAATTAGTCCCAGGGAGCCAACCATCGAACATCAGGCCTTACAGGTATCCACACATACAAAAGAGTGAGATAGAAAAAATTGTTGAAGAGATGCTAGAGGCAGGAATCATTAGGCATAGCCAAAGTGCTTACTCCTCGCTAGTGGTGATGGTACGTAAGAAGGATGATACTTGGCGCATGTGTCCAGATTATAGAGTGCTCAACATGTACACCATTAAAGATAAGTTTCCAATTCCAGTCATTGATGATTTGTTAGATGAATTAAATGGAGCTATGTTTTTTACCAAGTTAGATCTTAGATCTGGTTATCACCAAATTCGGATTAAGGAGGAGGATATTTGTAAGACAGCATTTCGGACTCATGAGGTTCATTATGAATTTTTGGTGATGCCATTTGGTCTTACCAATGCACCATCTACATTCCAAAGTTTGATGAATTCCATTTTTAAGAAGTTCTTGAGAAAGTTTGTATTAGTATTCTTTGATGATATATTGATTTACAGCAAGACTTGGGAAGAACATTTGCAACATGTGGACCAAGCATTACAAATACCTGAAGATCATAAACTCTATGCTAAGCCATCCAAGTGTGCTTTTGGTATTACAGAGGTGGAGTATTTGGGACACATAGTTTCACATGAAGGAGTAAAGGTGGACCCTAACAAAATTAAGGCTATCATGGAATGGCCTATTCCAAAAACCATTAAGAAACCGAGAGGATTCTTGGGATTGATAGGGTACTATAGAAGATTTGTGAAGAATTATGGTAGTATAGCAAAGACTCCTCTCACCTCACTCTATTGAAGAAGGATTCTTTTCATTGAATGAGTCTCAATACAAAAGATTTTGAGAGATTGAAGGAGGCTATGTGTTCAACTCCAAGATTCTTGCCACTCCCCGACTTCACCAAGGAATTCATTGTGGAATGTGATGCTTCGAAATGGGATAGGAGCGCTATTATGCAAGAAGGCTCCACCAATTGCTTTGAGAGTCAGCCAATTAAAAGGTAAGAATCTACTAAACCTATTTATGAGAGAAGGAAATGCTAGCAATACTCCATGCAAAGGAAACAATGCATGGCTCATTCATTTGCAGACATTTCAAGGTTAAGACAGATCATGATAGCCTAAAATATTTTTTGGAACAACGACTATCTCAAGAGCAACAAAAATGGGTCACTAAGATGTTAGATATGACCTTTGAGATTGTATATAAGAAAGGGAAAGAAAATATTGTCACGCATGCACCTGGCCAAGGAAGGATGAGAAAGATGGTCTTTATTGTGTGCCCTTTCAATATTACAAGCAAATTGGGTGGAGGAAGCCAAAGCAGAGTGGCAAAATGATGTTGTGACAAGTAATCTCATCAAGCAATTAAAAAGTGGTCCTAGTAGTTCAGATAAGCTTTGTTGGAAGGGAGATACTCTTTGGTATAAAGAGCATTTGTATCTCTGCAAGAATTCCAACCTTAAAATCAAGATTCTCACAGAGTTGCATGAGTCTCCAGTGGGTGGTCATTCAGGATTTTGAAGACATATCATCGAGTCAAGCAAGTTTTCTTTTGGGAAGGGCTAAAGGGTGATGTTCAAAAATTTGTGGCTGAATGTTTGGTGTGTCAAAGGCATAAAGGGGAGACAATTAAGGCACCAGGTCTCTTGCAACCCTTATCTATTCCTAGCCAGCGTTGGGAAGAGATATCCATGGACTTCATCACAGGGCTTCCAAAATCTAAAGGTCATAATGTCATCATGGTGGTGGTTGATCGGCTCACTAAATATGCACATTTCATTGCATTAGCACATCCTTTTACAGCAAGTGCAAGGCTAGAGATTTTGGAGAATATCCAAAAGCTACATGGTACACCTAAAGTTATTGTTAGTGATCGATCCTATCTTCACTAGTCACTTTTGGAAAGATTTATTCTCATGTTTAAAAATAATTGGGTTTCCCCTTAGATCTTCATACAACCCTCAATCAGATGGGAAAATTGAGGTTGTTAATAAGTGTTTGGAAGGATATCTACGTTGTTTCACTTCAGAGAAACAATCTCAGTGGGTAGATTGGCTACCACTTGCAGAATGGTGGTATAACACTTCTTTTCATAGCTCATCAAAAATGTCTCCATTTTTGGCACTTTATGGATATCATCCTCCTTCCATCACATCATCAATTAAGGTGTCCCTAAGAGTTCAGGCAGTAGAAGACCACTTGCTTCATCAACCACAAGTACTTTCAGGACTCAAGGAGAATTTAGCCATGGCACAAAATCGAATGAAACAATAGGCAGACCAACATCGTAGTGAAAGAAGTTTTGAAGTTGGGGATTGGGTCTTCTTGCGATTGCAGCCTTATAAGCAAATCTCACTAAAGCAGCAAAGAAAGAATAATAAGTTGTCACCAAAGTATTATGGTCCATACCAAATCATGCAGAAGATCGGTAGTGTTGCCTACAAGCTCGAGTTGCCACCTACAACAAAGATACATCCAGTTTTTCATGTTTCCTGTTTAAAGAAGGTAATTTGGCATAATATTCCAACCCACATAGCACTACCAGAGCTCGATGAAGAAGGAAGAATCATTTTGGAAGTAAAGTGCATTCAGAAAACACACATGAAGAAGCTGAGGAATAGAACTCTCACTGAGCATCTCATCCAATCAAAGAATTTACCAGCTTGAAGATGCTACATGGGAAGATGAGGAGTTCATTCAAAAGTTTAAACTTGATTAGCATTGAGGACAACAAGTTTCTTTGAAGAAGGGGCATGCTACCTAATATTATGGTACATCTAAGTTAAGGAATAGTCGGCTTGTGGCTATCTTAACTCTCATTAAGCCATATTATCATTAGTATATTGTTATTTAGTTGTTTAGGTCAGCCTAAGTCTTATATAGGTGTGTCTAAGTCCGGCCCAGGTGATATCCTTGGCATAAATAGGTATATATATAGGAGGTTGTGAGTCTTATTTCATCATCAAGTTGTGAAGTGTGTTCTCATTAGAGATATTTGGAGGTTTGCCCCCTCGAAGTGGCTTGTTATTCTCAGTTATTATCAAGTATTTGCAGCATATTTCTTATCATATTCTTCTATTGTGCAAGTTATTTCATAACAATATTTTAATTAAATGAGGTGCTTGGACCAAGGAGAAATTATTCATATTAAATGCAAAGTTATAACATTCTTTTAAAATGCATTTAATGTGATTTTTGAGGAGGTCGACCCTCTTTGAGGATTTATAAATGAAGCCAGGGAGAAATCGAATTCATTCTTGAGCATTTGATTTGATGAAGATTGTCTGTGAGAAAGGAGCCAAGCGTTTCATTCTTTGAACCATTGGAGGACGATACATTCTTCAGTGTTGCAGCCATTTGAGGTGGTGAAATATCCATTGAATTTGGCATTTAGGGGGAACTTCGTACGGAGGTTCTATTTGAGCTAAAACAGTGAAAGCAATCAGAGGGTTTTTGAGAGCCATAATCATTCAGAAGACTCAAGGTTTCGAGTAGTGACTTTCAGAGTAGTGTAGTGATCATTGACACAGTGAATAAGGAGGTACGGCTTGCTTTTTAGCAGCAAGGGGCGGCCAGACAAGAGGGAAGATTTCAGCTGTGGAGGTCATCAAAAATTCCAATAAAAATTTAGAAGGGGCACCTTGAATAGTAGAAGACAGCTGCATTATCATTTTTGGCATATGCTCAGTATTCAAGGAGAATCGAACTTTTTATGAGATGCTTTTTATATCAGCAAATTAATGGCAGCCATTGTAATTCTTCATTTCCGGGTATGCATTTGTATTTAGTCTCTCTCTGAATTTGACCAATAAATCGAATAATTGGAGAGTTGCAATTCCTTCTAGTTTATTGCATTTATTTCTTTCAATCTCTTGTATTTGCATCAAAAAAATTCAAAAAAACATAAAACCCTTAAAAACACAAAACTCAAAACCCTAGTTTCAGAAGTTAGAAGGAGAAGAGTTCTTACATTGGGATCAGAGCGATTTGCTGCCATCCTCTAGGTTAAATCAAATTGTTAATGCAACAAAGTGACACAACAAGAAGGTACTACGAGAGAGAACTTCGTAGGAATTGGCAGCCACCACAAGTACCTGAAGGGAAAACAGTATCTGGATTGATTGGGATTCGTTAAGGGTCATCGTCAGGGCCTATAGAACAAGTTGCAGGCATGGGTGATAGAAGGAAAAATAGTCCATCGAGGGATGCTAACAGAGAAGTGAGCGAGACCTCGAGGGGTTTACAGGTTGGTCAGCAACAGGTAGCTAATGTGCTACAGCAGCTCACAGCAACCCTACAACAGTTGAATCTACCCAGGAGACAACCCCAGGATCACGAGGACGATAGGAGTGTAACTGGGTCACGGAGAGTATATAGAGCACCTACTCGAACAGCAAATAGGCATACATGACCCACTTTCCTAAGAAATGAACCAAAAGAGGGAGATGGGGGTGAAGAGGGTGAACCAATGTTTGTTGATGATATGATGGCAGCAAACGATGAGTGGGAGTTGTTGGCCCCACAAGTGAGAGAACGCATAAGCTTTGGCAGGTTTTGGAGTCAAAGGAGAGAACACTACAGGAACAGGCAAGATAGGAGACCGAGAGGTCAAAATAAAGACTTGAAACATGCAACCAGTAAACTCACATTACCCACTTTTGATGGCAATGGTAAGATGACAGCTTAGTCTTGGATTCATAAGTTAGACACTTTCTTGTCTCTTCAACATATGACATGGGAAGAAGCAATTAAGTATGCCGCGTTACATTTGGAGGGGGCAGCCCATGATTGGTGGTATCATGGGATGGTGACATTACAGCATGATCACATCACTTCTTATCAGGAGTTCGTGGATAGACTGGTTGATCGTTTTGATAAGAAGGATCCAGATATATATTTCAGGCACTTGGCATAGCTTAGGCAGGTTGGTAGTTTGGAGAACTACATCAGTGATTTTCAAAGATTATCTGGGATGGTAGTTGTACTGTTCATGGAAGGCTTATTGGAACCATTACGAGGGTGGATAAAGGATTTTCATCCACCAACACTACAAGAAGCAATGAAGAAAGCAAGGAGTATGGAACTTGCAGCCCCATCAAGCAAGTTCGCATCAAAAGGCTCTTCTTCATTTAGGGACAATAAAACATTCTCCAAAAACAAAGATAAATCAGATTATAAGGGGGATCAAAAAGGGAAATCAGCAACCCCATTTGATTGTGAAACTCTCAATGATTTGCGAAAGAAGAAGCTATGTTTCTAGTATAAAGGTCCCTATGATGCAAATCATGATTGCCCCTTAAGACCAAAGGTAAAAGCTAACCGAGTTATGTGGCCATTTTATGAAGATTCAAAATCTGAAAATTCCAAACAGCAAGCTAACCAAGAAGAAACAGAGGAGGAAAAGTCAAAAAAAGAAGAGGATAATGAAGTGGAAATTAATCTCCAGGAGGCACAACTTACTAGTATTCAGCAAGAAGGCTCATTTAGGATGTGTGGTGTCCTAGCTAGTCAAAAGGTCATCACTCTTCTAGATACAGGTGCCACCCATAATTTTATCGATACACGCTTTGTGGAGAGGCGTGGGATTATGACCGAGGAGTTTGAAGGCATAAGGATGAAGGTTGCTGATGGGTACACTTTTAAGTGTGACAGGATGATTAAGGACCTCCCTATGCGTCTAAATAACTACAATTTTAAGGCTGATTACTATGTGGTGAACATGGGAGACATAGATGTGGTTCTGGGAATGAAGTGACTTCATGCTATTGAAAAGTTCACTCTCAACCTTCGTGAGATGGAGATGAGTTTCGAGGTAGATGGGAAAACTCATGTGTTGAAGGCTAGAGATAGCAGTTTCAGGATGATATCACTCAGGCGGATGGAGAGACTCATGCGACATGATATGGTTCAGTGGGCAGCCGAGTGTGTGTTGATGCCATTGCAGGAGGGGCAACAAAAGTTAGAATATCATTCGGATATGCAGGAGTTGAGAGTTAAGCACGGAAAGGTTTTCAGTGACATTCCACCTAGTAGACCGCCAGATAGGGGTATTGAGCACATTATAGAGCTGGAGGAGGGTGCCAAACCCATGATGATCACTCCTTATAGGCACCCAAAGCGGCTAAAAGATGAGATAGAGAAAACCATTAAGGAGCTGCTCGCCATGGGTCACATTAGACCGAGCAAATCACCATTTGCCTCATCAGTGGTTTTGGTAAAGAAAAAGCATGGTATACTTCGCATGTGCATTGACTACAGGATTCTGAATAAGAGGACCATCAAAAATAGGTACCCGATCCCACAGATTGATGAGCTGATCAACGAGCTTCATGGTGCCTCTTATTTCTCAAATATTGATTTGAGGTCAGGCTATCATCAAATTAGGGTCAGAGAGCAGGATATAGAGAAGACGGCATTCAGGTGCCATTATGGACACTTCGAGTACGTGGTTATGCCATTTGGGCTAAACAATGCTCTGACAACATTTTAGTCCACCATGAACAGAGTTTTCCAGCCATAGTTGAGGAGGTTTGTACTTGTTTTCTTCGATGACATTTTGGTGTACAGTAAAACGTGGGAAGAGCATCTTGCTCATCTAGATACAGTGTTGGGGATTTTGGATAGGGAATCCTTGTATGCCAAGGAGTCCAAGTGTGACTCAGGCATGACAGAGTTGTTATATTTAGGCTACATCATTAGTGCTGAGGGTGTGTGGATGGATCCTGATAAGGTCTGCGCTATCATTGATTGGCCTACACCTGAGAACCTCACTCAGCCATGTGGATTCCTTGGATTGTGTGGCTTCTATCGTCGATTTGTCAGCGGATATTCACGTCATGCAGCACCACTTACTGATTTGATGAAGAAAGTTGCTTTTATTTGGACTCCTGAGGCCAGGAGTGTTTTATGAGGTTCAAGCAGCTTATGACTACATGTCTCGTCCTTGCATTACCTGATTTCACGAAGCCATTTGAGCTTCAGTGTGACGCCTCTGGAGAGGGGATTGGCGCTGTGCTTATGCAGGATAAGCACCCTATCGCTTTTGAAAGCAAGAAGCTCAGAGGACTAGAGAGGAGTTATAGTATTTACAATAAGGAGATGTTGGCCATTATGCATGGATTGGCCAAATTCAAGCAGTATCTCCTTGACAGCAAGTTTTGCATAAAAACTTATCACAATAGCCTAAGACATTTCCTGGGGCAGTGAGACCTTAATGACTGTAAGCAAAAGTGGGTCAATACACTGCAATCATATGACTTTGACATTACTTACGTCAAAGACACCTAGAATGTTGTCGTTGACGCTTTACCTCGTTGACCACATTTGAACTCTATGGTTCAGATTTCAGAGGATTGGAGGCATTTGATGGTGGCAGATTACGCCAAGGACACATGGGCTTCCGGGATCATTGAGGGGTCAGTTTAGGACAGTAAGTATACAGTTGTAAATGAGCTTATCATTTACAAATGCAGGATCTTTTTCACTCCAGGATCGGAGATGAAGAGCATTATACTGCGGACTTTCCATGATGTGCCCACTACAGGACACCCTGGGTACTTCAAGACTTACAGGCAGATCAAGGAGAGGTTTACTTGGAAAGGTCTTAAAACAGATGTTCTTCAGTACATTAGAGAGTGTCCTATTTGTCAGCAGAAACAACAGGAGCACACTTATCCGGCAGGCTTACTACAGCCACTTCCGATTCCTAATAGGAAGTGGGAATGCCTGTCCATGGACTTAATTACGGGCTTGCTTAAATCCCAGGGGAGAGATTGTATAAATGTGGTTGAGGATCGGCTAACAAAATATGCCCATTTCTTTCCGATTGCAGCTACATACACAGCTACACAGGTAGCAGAGTTGTTCTTCCATGAGGTATTCAGACTGCATGGTTTACCTCGGATCATTGTTAGCGACAGGGACAGTTGGTTCTTGAGTCACTTTTGGCAGGAGATATTCAGACTTTGTGGGACCGAGCTTACTCCGAATACCAGCTACCACCCACAGACCAATGGCCAGACAAAGATAGTTAATAAATGGGTTGAGGGTTACCTCAGGAATTACATAGTTGGGCAGCAAAAGGCTTGGGTTAAGTGGATTCATCTATGCAAGTACTGCTATAACTCCACTTACCACATGTCGTTTCAGATGAAACCATTCTTGGCGTTATATGGATATGAGGCCCCTAGTTTCCTCGATTTACTGTTGAGTGACAGTAGAGTGCCTAGTGCCGGTGACTTGTTGCAGGAGAGCCAGGACATCATGAGGGCTCTCAAGGAGAATATTGCTAAGGCACAAAATCATCAAAAGCAATATGCAGATCAGAGGACTGAGAGATCTTTTGAGGTTGGAGACATGGTGTATCTAATGTTGCAGCCATATCGCCAGTCCACTCTCAGGAAGAGTGGTGCCGAAAAACTCAAACCACGCTACTATGGCCCCTTCAGGATTGTCAAGCAAGTAGGCGAAGTGGCGTATGAGTTAGACCTACCGGCTGAAAGTAGAGTACACAATTTTTTCATGTATCACGCCTCAAAAAAGCGTTGCAACATCATGTGATTCCTTCAACAATGTTGCCACCATTGGATGATCACGGGAAGTTGATTTTAGTACCTGAGGCTATCTTGGATTTCAGGGAGAGACAACTACGGAGACGGACCATTAGGAAATACTTAATCAAATGGAAGGATTTGCCGATAGAAGATGCTACCTAGGAGAGTGAGGAGATCTTACAGCACCCGGAGTTGAGATTGCTTGGGGACAAGCAATTTCGAGGAGGGCGGACTATAATATCCCCTCCTAGCTAGACATCAATTGTCAATGAGATTAGCCTATCATTCTGACCCTCGTAGGCTAATGAGTATGGATAGAGGGTCTTCTAAGGCTTGTATCTTCTCCAGAGTTCAGTAGTTTCCAATTCTGGCTTTCGTTTAGTGTTTTCAGGGCTCCATTTGCTATACTTACTATTTATAATAAGTCTAAAGTTGGTTGAGAGGGACCCTTACTATTTTTAGTAAGGCACTTGGTCGTATTGAGATTTACAAAGTTGACCCTAGTTTCAGACGGTTTGATGAAATATTAAATATTGAAGGAGATATTAATGTTTAATGGCTGAAAAAATATTTAAACATTAAAAGGCAATATCATAAAGTTATAATTTAACTTTATAATTCAGGGTCAAGTTCATCATTAAAAAGGGGGCCATATTTTAATTAAATGAGGTGCTTGGACCAAGGAGAAATTATTCATATTAAATGCAAAGTTATAACATTCTTTTAAAATGCATTTAATGTGCTTTTTGAGGAGGTCGACCCTCTTTGAGGATTTATAAATGAAGCCAGGGAGAAATCGAATTCATTCTTGAGCATTTGATTTGATGAAAATTGTTTGTGAGAAAAGAGCCAAGGGTTTCACTCTTTGAGCCATTGGAGGACGATACATTCTTCAGTGTTGCAGCCATTTGAGGTGGTGAAATATCCATTGAATTCAGCATTTACGGGGAACTTCGTAAGGAGGTTCTATTTGAGCTAAAACAATGAAAGTAATCAAAGGGTTTTTGAGAGCCATAATCATTCAAAAGACTCAAGGTTTCAAGTAGTGACTTTCAGAGGATTGTAGTGATCATTGGCATAGTGAATAAGAAGGTACGGCTTGCTTTTTAGCAGCCATTTTGCAGCAGCAAGGGGCGGCCAGACAATAGGGGCAATTTCAGCTGTGGAGGTCATCAAAAATTCTAATAAAAATTTACGAGGGGCACCTTGAATAGTAGAAGACAGCTGCATCATCATTTTTGGCATATGTTCAGTATTCAAGGAGAATCGAACCTTTTATGAAGTGCTTTTTGTATCAGCAAATTAATGGCAGCCATTGTAATTCTTCAATTCCAAGTATGCATTTGTGTTTAGTCTCTCTCTAAAGTTGATCAATAAATTAAATAATTGGAGAGTTGCAATTCCTTCTAGTTTATTGTATTTCTTTCTTTCAATTTCTTGTATTTGCATCAAAAAAATTCAAAAAAACATAAAACCCTTAAAAACACAAAAAAATTGCAAAAACACAAAACTCAAAACCCCAGTTTCAGAAGTTACAAGGAGAAGAGTTCTTACACTCTACCTTGTTACTTAGTTTGGGTTTGTTTTAAGGCTGTTATCAGTCAATCTTATGTACATTGTAAACTCATACATCTGCTATTCATTTCTGAGTCAAAACACATAAAAATCTGCCTTGCATTCATGCTCAGAATGGAATCTTATAAGTCTGTATTGCTCTATTGTTACGTTCAGTTAATGTATGAGGACAGAGGTATAAAAAGATGATTATCAGATTTGATGTTCAGTCCATTTTGAATGCTATCATTTTATATGCAATGCAATGATTCCAGTTTGATAAAATGGCATATCTACCAAACTGAAAATTAATCAAGCAAATTGGTAAGAATTATTCCATTTGGGGTGGGACACTTCATATGACATCAAGACTATCGAAGGTTGCAGCACCAGTTTAGGAAAGAAATATTTATATCATCCATCTCGGGCAAATTCACCTTGTAATAGCATCCTTTATATTCTGATTCAGATTATTACGGGCATTCATATTGTTAGCACTGACCTCAGCTCATATTGTGAATGTTAATGCACTGAAAGTGGGTGTCAGTTATTATCTGTGGATGCACATATTGCCAAAGGTCAGCATATATTTAATCCGCCACATTATATCAGAGGTTCATGGCATATCATGATCAATGTGCATTATCAGCACATTCATATCTTTGTTGGTTCATATCCGCCGCTATATCTCCACCTGCTTGCATATGGTATTAATACCATCAACATTGGAATCTCTTCTTACTAGAAGTCATGACATCTACCACAAATCAATGATCGATGCAAGTCAAGACATCAAGAGGGTCACTATACCTGCCATCGCCCATTAAAGAGATTTAAGTCACTTTGAAAGGTGTTTGCCGCTCACGAGGGAAGCTACAGTTTATTGAAGATCACAATATTTTGAAGTCGCACATGATAGACAAAAAGGGCCGTGGATATTCTAAAATACACCTTGCCACTATAGTAAAATCACTACTCTTTATTGCACAACTATATTGAGAAGGAAGTGATAATAACGTAGGCATTAGTCTTAAAAATCGTTAAGGCAATTAAGTCAATAAAATACAGCAACTTATAGAAGATGTCGAGAAGAGTTCATCATCAAGCAGCGAACTCATTTAAGAAAGCTCAGCGATTAACTTAAGTAGATTAATATCATTATTTAAGGCATTGATGAGGATAAATTAATAGAGGACATTAATAACTATCGTTTAGGGAGTCAAGAGATAAAGGAAATGAAACGTTAAAGCATCGATTGGTTATTAAGGGATTTAAGTCATTAAGAAATTAAGTCTTAAGGCAGCGATGACTTTTATAAAGAGACACATCTGTAAAAAGGGGAAGAAGACACATCCCCCACAAGAGGACATAACCTTTGACAAGTTATAACTGGAAATGGAACCAAATCAGACAAAAAAAAATAGATTTTCAGATAAATGTCCATTTAAAACAACAGATTGAAGAGCTCAAGGAGCCCAAGATCCTCTAATAAGGATGCATGAGCAATAAGTAATATTCAGAAATAGCACCTATGTCTAAATTGCATGAATATAAATTTATATTTAGAAACAGCAATCTAAATCTAAAGAGGTCTGAGCCTCTTATTAATTCCAAGGCATGATTTCAATTGATAAATCAGAAACGCCTATCATATTTATTTATTATATTTTCATTATTGAACTATGACAAAATTGATTATAAAAATTTATATGCAATAGTTCATTTATTTTTATGATAATTTGGGAACTTAGTTCATCTTAATAATATTGGATGACAATTTGTGTCAATCCAATAAGGAGTAAATTGAAAAATCAAATGATCCGGAGGCCGGGTCATTATAGTGGTATCAAAACCATCGAACCTGCCAGCCTTTGGGAAAACATCAAAAACTTGATTAAGCATGACAAAAGAAGATATCAAACCATCGACAAAAACACTCTATGAAGCAGGTAACAAGCACAATACCAAATTACAATCAACCAATGATGTTTGCAGCACACTTAAAGTGATGCAAGAATGTTTATCTAAAATGATAGATGCCAAACCATTAGCAAGCAAGGAAGGAAATAAGGGAAAAGGAAATACTAATCGTGGTATTGATCATAGAGCATCAAATGCAAGTAATAAGGTAATAAATAGAACACCCCTAGATGAATTCCTTAGAAGAGAACCATCTTGTGAATAAAACTAATAAGGAATGTTTTGAGGAAGAATTCTATCATGCTAGGGACGATATTGAAGAACATAGAAAGAAGAACCAAAAACTTGAAGAATGTAAGAAGGTAAGTGCTGATCTATACATAATGTTTCAAGAAGAGTGTAGATCGAAGGCCAAAATACAAGACAAATCCAAAAGAGTGATCATTGATTTGAAAGATCAAATAAAGGAAGCAAAGCAAACAATCACCAAATTGAAGATCCAAATTGAAGAAGAGAAAAGAATTCAAGAGGAGGTTAAAATCCAATTGATAGCAAAGGAAGAGAGTTGTAAAAGATTAGAGTGTGAAAACGTTTCTATGAGGAAAGAATCAGAGAAGACAACCATCAAGTTGAACAAAAGTCTCAAGTTTGAAAAGAGCACCAAAATCTTTGATGACATCATTAATGGGCAAAGGTCATCATCCAATAAAACGGGACTTGGTTATAAAGGAAATAAAACATTCAAGGGAGATTCCAAGGAAACTCCTAAGAAGACAAATGAGGGAAAGATAAAAAGCCTTGAAGAGACTTTCAAAAGCCCTATTAAAAATAAAGGTAACAATCAAACAAAGACTCCTAAAGTTGACAAGGGAAATTTCAAGAAGTCCTTTCCTTTGAGGCAAGAGCGTAGATATAGGTTCAAGAGTACCTTTAAGGGCTATTGCTACTCATGTAATCACTTTGGACATAAGGCAAGAGAGTGTAAAACACAAGTGAGATACAATGACATAAGGAACAAAAATAGAAGATCTTATGGATTATCAAGAAGGAACTATAACTCCTTTGTTCCTTTTGTGGATTATAGTGTTGTATGCTACAAGTGCAATAACTATGGACATATAGCACGATTTTGTAGATGTGGTTTTGTGAAATCACCTAGACAGGGTAAGAAGAAGAACACCATGGACAAACAAAAAGAGAGAAAGTATACAAAGGTATGGAGAAGGAAACAGGAGCAAAATGATGAGAAAAAGAATAAGTCTACGATTGTGAAAAATACACTTCATACACAAACTTGAAGAGAAGAATCCACTTGTCAATAGCTTGGTACTAAGGGAAAGTAATGAATAGGTATAATTGTTGGATATGTTCAAAAATCCTAGACTATGAAAGATTACATGCCTTAACTCATGCACATTAAGTTGGCTTTTATAAGTGTCTCCATGAGATTGAAGATTTGGGAAAGTAGAGAGATGATGCTAAAGCTTAAGAAGTGAAAGTTATCTTATACTAATTCACATTAGAGAATTAGAAGATATTGTTGAAAGGTAGGAATAAGGATCACAAAGCTTTAACTTTTCATCATAGCATGACAAGATATGAAGAAGAAAGGGGCGAAGATGTTTTTGAGAGTAAACTTGACGAGAGAGTTTTCCAAAATCCTAATAGGAAGATGAGAATAATGGCATTGATGTCAAGAGGAAGAATTATGGCATTAATGTCAAGAGGAAGAATTATGAAAGGAATCTTTGAAAGAAACTTAAGCATGAAGAAGAGTAAACTGCATCAAGATTCGAGAGAGTTAAGGTGTCACATGAGCAATCCAACCTACTAGAGTAACTAGAGAAATTCCAGATTGATGAAGATATTATCAAGAGCCCAAAATTGAGAAGAAATTCACATGCAAACAATCACTCAATTGTAGCAATCAAGAGGAAGAGAGGAAAGATGATCCAAAATTCTCTTGGAGAGCCATAAAGAAGATAACTCAAAGACAAAGTATGAAAATAAACAATGACATCTATTTCAGTTTAGACAATGAACACTTACATTCTAGAAGAATCGGAGACAGTTGGAGTATGAAACACATAATCAGAGTAGTGCAACAGCAGCATGATGTTTCACTTCTAAGGTTGTCTTGGAATCCTAAATCCATATTGCTTGAGGACAAGCAATTTTTAAGCAGGAGGACTTGTAATGTCCCATTCTTTTTACACTTGAGCGATTATAAAAGGAAAGCAATTTATATTAAACGATTGATATTATTAAGGCATTTGTAATGTCCCCATTTTCGTGAGCATCAGAGTTTGGAGGATTAGCCTATCAGTCGACCCTCGTAGGCTAGTGTTCAATGATTAGAGGTTCAGTTAGGCATTAATGAGCTCTTCAGGTGGTAGTTGACAGTGTTTACCTCTCCAGATTGTTGGTATATTTTGAGGCTAAGCTATTCAAAGGTTTTTGGTTCCGTTTTGAGACACTTACTATTTATAGTAAGTCAGTTGAGTGTTAGTGGCCAACCTTTCTATTTTGGGAAAGGCATCTGGATGAGTAGTGGTTTTTGTGGTTGACAACCTGGTTCTGACAGAATCAAGAAATAATGAGTATTTTTGGAATTATGACATTTTAATTATTAATAAAGCAATACTTTATTAATAATTAATTAAAATGTACATCATTAAATGTTATTTGACTTTATTGTTAAAAGGGGTATTGTGATGTACCACACTCCGACGATCCTCTCTGCTACCACTGTAGTGATATGCTCTGATACCACTGTGATGTGCCACACTCCGGTGATCCACTCTGCTACCCCCGTAGTGGTATGCTCTGATACCACTGTGATGTGCCACACTCCGGTGATCCACTCTGCTACCCCCGTAGTGGTATGCTCTGATACCACTATGATGTACCGTGCTCACTGCTGATTTGATTTCACTTCGTTTAAAGGTCTGATTTTTTGGTTTGTAATCTGATGTTTCTTGTTTGATGTTTTTTTTGAAGCTTTTTGCCAATGCTGCAATAATTTACTTATAACCATATACATAGAGAGCTCAAATCAAACTAGAACTTAAAAGATAACTTCAACGTAACTCCAAACACTAGTTAAGAGACTTCTTTCATTACAAAGAGTGCTAAAATCATATATATCTTCATACATTTCGAAAGAGACATCATCTACAACAAAAGACAACTTGCAGCCAAAATGCACTGTGAACAGTGCTTGCTACAGTACCCGCGGCCACCATAATACACATAAAAATTTACTTACAACTTTCTCCCGCCAAATGATTGAAGAAAAAGTTTCCAATACCAAGGGCGCCCCCTTTAGACAAGATAGCAGCAACTAAGAGAAGGCGTTTTTCTTGTTTGAAGAAGTTGAAACCCTTACTTCAAGCGGCTGGCTGTAGATGAATGATCAGCTTCAACAAACACAAAAAAACACGAGCCACGTCCTCCAAAATGCAAAAGGAACCTCCAGCAGCAATCTCCCTTCACATGGATGACTTCCAACACTTGCAAACAACAAATATGGCTCCAAATGCAGCAACAAGAAAGTAACCAGCACTTTAGGGTGGTCTTTCACACCTTCAAGATGCCAAATCCTAACTACAAGCCCAATCCAGGCTTACCCACTGCAGAAATCAGGAAACCCTAGTTTCCTTCTCTCCCAAACTCCACACTTCAAGTTTCATTCAACAAACATATCCAAGCATGAGAGGGTCGAACTTTCTCTTTGCCTTTTATAATTTCACTTTGAAAACACTATTCATTAAAATGGCACTATTCACTTAAGTTATATCTTTTTTCACTTTATCAGTGAATAGTAACTGAAAAATATAAAGTGACCCCCTTTAACTAATAAACACATGGTCCCTAAGCCTGAGTAAGTGAAATAAATGGTGAAGATCAATATTTTAAGCTCCAATAATATGCCAAACGCGCAAATTCACCACGTCACCATACTCTGGATACCAATACTGCCTTTTACAGACCAAGTGCCCGTTCAAGTGACCCTCTATCCAGAACCATTAGCCTACGAGGATCAACATAATAGGCTAATCCACCAACTCTGATGCTCGCGAACAAATGGGGACATTACAGGTATTTAATGATTATAACGTCAAATTATAAAGTGCATATTATGGGCACCTACTTGAGGAATAATATAAAGTGTCATTCTAAGGGAGATATAAGTGATTATTAAAATATACTTTATATTATTTTGTTGTGCACCAAATGGAGGGAAAAGTAAATGAAATTAAAGTGAAATTTAATGAAATGAAGCCAAATACAAATTGAATATTATATAAAGGCTTTTTAAAAAGGGAGTTCATTCTTTCTTGGAATCATTCGACACTTGTCTTTTTTGAAGAAGCTTTGGCTTTGAGGAAGAAACCTAGGGTTTCGCTGTAAAATCAATCTTGGAGAATGTAGCCTCTCTTCAATTGCGCAAATACTGGTGGATTTATTCAAAGGTCGTGTTTGTGCTCAACTGGCGATAGTTTGGTTTGATTTTCAGACATTGCTTGCTCAGATCAGAGGTTTATATCAGCAATCATTGTTGTAGCTGTTTGGCATTATTTCTCTTTGGCACGTGGGAATCATTCAGCTCATTTAAGAAGAGATTATCATCAAACATTTTCAGAAGCTTAGAAGGGTTTGAAGGGTTCAACAAAATATTGCAAATCAGAGGTTATTGTCCTGCTGCTACAGCGGCGTGAATAGTGTCGCGCTACAGTACCATGCTACAATACCCGCGCTACAGTGATTCTTTCAACCTCTAACTGCCACATACATCTCTGCGCCTCAAATCAGGTTGGAATACATTGTCTTATGGCTGTTTATTACAATCTTCAGACTGAGATTTAGTTTCCTTTATTTCTGAACTGCTGTGCATACAAGAAGAGATCAGCAAAACTGTTTATTGCACTGGATATTGCATAATTTACAGTGTATGAAGTAAAGGTTGAAGTGTTGTTCATATCAGCACCCATTCCCCACATTGTCATTGTAATTCTGAGCATGTCGATGATGGAAATTGAATAGTGTGAAGTTAACAAGGGTCTGATTGTTATTACCAGTCTTAGAAATCTGTTAGTAAGGATTTGTTTATGAGTTCTGGGCAGTGCTTAGCTCATAATCAGTCATCATGTATACTCAGAAATATACTGTTACAACTGCTGTCCATTGTTGTATATGGTCTGAAAATCACTTGTATTCTAGAGTTTTGCTGCTCAGTTGGTTTGGCATCAATATTATAAGTCATTTGACATGACTGGAGCAATCTAGAGTCTAGAGTGTTATTAAGGGTGAAACAATCACTGCTGAAACTAATCTCAGTGCAATATTTATGAAACTGCCTCTTATTAGTGCACAGTCTGAGAATGTAAGAAAATCTGAAGCTTATCTTTGACCTTATATCATCATGTTTGTTGTACCCCAAATTAAAATTTTTGCTACATTTAGGCATTTTGAAGAAATGAGTAAAAGTCTTATCAAATTTGTCAAAAAGGTCAAAATTTGGGTGTGCATGTCTTGCATAAGGGGTAAAAACTCAAAATTTCCAAAATCTGATGATCTAGGTTTGCTCAGAGCGACCTAATCTACAAAACCCAGATCTCAGTTTTCCATCCCTACTTTTTAGGAAAACTACTACTTTTTCTGGGTTTTTCTCGGTTTCTTTTGAAACGGATACAGGCAAAATTTTCTAAAAATATAAAGTTTGTCCGCCAGGGTCCAAACTGATTTTGATTGGCTCAAAATACCTCCATATCAGGCTGGTGCAGTCAGAACCTCAAAAAAATCAGTTTTGCCCTAGTGGGTCTATTCTGCTTTTTCAAAAGCATTTCAGGAGCTTCAAAGTCATCAATGGAGGTCAGTCAGCTACCAGGCGTCAGATTCAACACTCAAGCACTAAACAAAAGATGAGATGATGAATCTGCACAGCGAACGAAGAAGGAAGGTGAAACCTATAGAAATTTCACTAAGTTTGCCAACCATGGGCGCCCCAGAAGGAGATAGGTGCCCATCTTTTTAGGGCATCAACTGATGAAATTAGGGTTTCAGCTTCTAAGCAAAGTTGTTTAGAATCCTCCCAGCTCCGCGGTGAATCCGGCAGTGCAATCATCAGATCATTCAGTCACCCGGAAATTCGAGATCAAACAAAGGAGTTTCAACCAGAAGACAGAATGCAAATCATGGAAAATCACTGAAAATTGTCTAAGTCTGGGAACTTTCAGTGCCCCAAGTGCCCAGGGGTGCCCAGTCTTTTGAGAAGCCTAACTCAACAATTAGGGTTTGCAAATGGGCTCAAACTCTTCAGAATTCAGTCAGCTTCGCAGCGGATATCTCCATCAGAACATCAGACTGCTCAATCTCCGGCAAATCCAAATCAAAGTTGAAGGTATAAGATGAAGATCAAGTTTGAAGACGAAAATCAAATGAAATATTCTAAGTCTGGAGGAAATGGGCGCCCCTGAAGGAGAAAGGCACCCAAGTTTTTAAGGGCTTAAACAAACAAATTTGTCAATCGAGCCTCTAATGTGACTTCCTCAAAGATGATTAGGCTTTCCAACAAGACTATCAACTCGCCAATCCAAGTTGGCAGTCATCAGATACAGGAGGCGGAACAGAGGGTGAAACAAGAGCTTAATATCAAAAGTCAAAAGCAAAGGCTGAAAAACACAAAAAATGACTAACTCTGGTGAAGTTGGGCGCCCCAGCTTGCCAGGGACGCCCAAGCTTTTGATGCCTCTGATGAACTTTTCTGCAGAAGTTACTCCCAGAGGACCCCCCTCAGAATCTTCTTAGCTCTATAACGAGTCCAGTCATCAACCAATCAGACACCCGGATCATCAAATCTGACAGGATCATCCGTAGAAGACGAATCAATGAAGTCTGGTTGAGATGGGCGCCCCTGGAGAGAAAGGGTGCCCAAGGTTTTGGAGCTCTAAATGATAAAATTTGCAGATACGGCCTCCAAGATCACCTCGCCAGATTCAATTGAGCTATCCAACGAAGCTGACAATTAGTCAATCGGATCAGTGTAGCTCCCGGAAACGAGATCTCATCAGAAGATCAAAGGGAAATGAAATTGAAATCATGTAAAAATGGCTAACACTGTGAAAGTTCAGAGCCCCTGGAGGAAATAGGCTCCCATGAATTTGAAGGTCAAAACGAAGTTTTTAACCAGAAGTGCCTCCAGGGTGATCTTCTCAAAATCAGTCAGGCTTCGCGATGAATCATCCAGCTCATTGAAATATGCCCCTTCAATTTTTCCCAAGAATTTCACAAACAATCAACACTACGCCAAATGAATTAGCGTTAGCTCCAAAATTGAAATCCAAATTTAAAAGATCTCAACGCCAAGAATGCACACTCAATCCCAAGGAAGGAGAGGTGTTGTCATATGGCAGAGAAAACTAAGCAATAACTGAAATGAAATTACAATTGAATGGAGCTAGGCGGTGAACCAGCCATGAAAGTTTTCCACACTTCCTCTAATACAGTGGGGGGAAGAAATTACAAAACAAACTAATTCATCCGTTGCGGCAAGCATCCACTCAACAGTGGGGATTCGCCACTTAAATAGTGGGTGTGAATTGAAGTTACAAAATGTATTTTCCTCCACACTGGCGGTAAACCATCCAGGGGTTACAATGTTTGAATTTAAAACGCAAGTAATGCAAAAGTATAAATGACTAAAATAGTACTACTATTCTCAGCCTTACAATGCAAATGTTCTGCAAATTATAAAATTTTATTGCTGTATAAACAATGCCAAATGATGAAAGATAATTTCTCAACTTCAAATCTTTTCAACTACTGAAGAACAAGCCAAAATCTGTTTTACTGATGAATCTGATATAAACCTGCAAACTGAGATTTATTACCACCAATTAGCCATCAATTAACTGTTCATATCTTCACCCCAAAGCTTTTGCCTTCTTCAAATGGCCTGCACATGAGCACTAGCAGCATAGTTGCCCAAGAAATATTGCATCACAAGGAAAGAACTAAGTCTGAAATAAAATACCAACTCACTAAAATACAGACCAATAACCATGATCTTCGTATAATGCTCAAATCTCATTCAAATCACCTCTAATCCAACCCAACATTGTTCTGATATAAATCTGATATAAAACCAACAACTGTAATTTATCAAACCAGCAACTGATCAACACCCAAGAATGCACAAAACTCTTACCAAACTCCTCCAAAATCCAATGAAACTGAAATGACATCAATTCCAAAGCTGGGCAACCAAGAAGCAACCACTATCCAAGCACAAATATCACTAAAATGGCCCAGCACGAAATCCAAAGCACCAAGTACAAGGTACGGCCCTAGGAAGAAGTCGACCTTGCTTTAAAATTCAATCTTTCAATGATAAAATCTGCAAATGCACAATTAGGGGCGCCAAGAGCAAACACATTGAATAATCAAATACCCATAATGAAATTAAATTTCCTCTATGAACTGCAATTAAAAACATCTTCAGCAATACAAAACCAGCAAGCTCAAATCTGGAAATTATCACCAAATTCACCAACGTTGAAGCTCAATGTGCACTTCTGAATGAAGCACACTCCCAATTGACCATCTAGGGAACCATAGTTTCAGGCCCGAAGAATGGTGTAAAATACTAAGCTCCCCCTTAGCCGAGTTCTGAAATCAATTCAGCAGCATAACTTTACAATATTTTTCAAAGATAAGAAATGAGAGAGCAAAGGCCTTCTTTTATAGAATTGAAGGTGACTGTTGGCTTTCCATCTTCCTCCAAAAGGGACACCCATTTCACTTTTGAAATATTTTAATTTTTAAAACATTATATTCACCTTTCTAGGCATCCAAGACTTGAGGAGAAATATTTACTTTAGAAATATTTAAATAATCTCTCAATGAGGCGTCCACCCTCAAAGGCCACCTTTTAAAACAACTTTAAGTCATTAATACTAGGCCAAGGGGGCCAATAAGAAATTATAACATTAATGACTTAGAATAAATCATTTTACCCAAAATGAGCCTCAAAATGTTGAAAGCCAAATATGCTTCAAATTGTACTGCCTAAAATGGAAACTGAGCTGATTGTTGATGCTACTGCCCAAGATGGCACTGCCAGAAATAGAATTTACTATAAATAGTAAATTCTGAAAAGTTGCTCAACACACTTTGCATGTTATATCATTGCGAAGCACTCTGAAAACCTAGAAAAACCCCACCAGACATGCATCTAAAACTTTAACATGCAAGCCATCAGAAATGCATTAGAACCCCTATAAAACAGGAAACCCTAATTTTACCTCTGACGAGCCTACGGGCTACCGGAAATAGGCTATGAGTCACCGATGGGCGTATAGCTAAAATGAGGACATTACAGTCCGCCCTTCCCAAAATTGCTTGTCCTCAAGCAATTTTGATGCCTTCCCAAAATCACCATGCTGAACCAAATTGAAATTGAATATGATCCCTGGGTCCCAAATCAACCTAGGAGAAAGATAGCACCAACTGAAGTAAGCACTGCACTGCTGGATGCCACTACAAGAAGCCTCTTGATAAAAACTAATCAAAAACACCATAGAAGAAAACTCCAAAAGGCCAACATTAGCTTCATCTTCTTCAGCTGCTAAATAGCGAAACCAAGTGATACCAGGATTCCAAATCATCCTTAGGAACACTGTTCCTCTAATCCGTTGCGCTACTCTGATTAAAACATCTAAATTCTCAACGTGGAGAAACATGTCACGATCCACAAAAGACAATGCACCAAACATGTCAATGCCCGGGTCCCATATCAGTTTGTAGGACCTCCAAACCTTGCAGTCATAATTCTGATCAGCAACAAAAATGTTCTTAAACAAGTCATCAAACCAATGCCAAACCAAGAACCACGCTCCACACTCCATTTCAATCCAAGAGGATATACAATCACTGAAAAAAATCCAAGAAATCTTCACATATTTCAGTTCAAGAGTCTCCAAATGGAAACTGAGCTGATTGTTGATGGTACTGCCCAAGATGGCACTGCCAGAAATAGAATTTACTAAAAATAGTAAATTCTAAAAAGTTGCTCAACACACTTTGCATGTTATATCATTGTGAAGCTCTCTAAAAACCTAGAAAAACCCCACCAGACATGCATCTAAAACTCTAACATACAAGCCATCAGAAATGCATTAGAACCCCTATAAAATAGGAAACCGTAATTTTACCTCTGACGAGCCTACGGGCTTCCGGAAATAGGCTATTAGTCACCGAAGGGCGTGTAGCTAAAATGAGGACATTACACTCATTCATCGGATCAATCTAGAAGTTGAAGATTAGGGTCAAAGTAGGGCTTAAAAATTGTGAAAAGTTGAAAACTATTTGAAAATGACTAACTCTGGAGGAAGTTGGCGCCCCTGGCGAAGAAGGGCACCCAACTTGCCAAGAAGGGCGCCCAACTTGCCATGCCTTAGTCAAAATTCTCAAAATTTCAAAGTTGCTTGACGAAAGATGATTGTCTAAGTTCAATGAACAGACTGATTTTAGGGTTTTGAAGATAAAAGCAAAAAGAAAGCAGAGTTATCTCAAGCCTAGAGCTTATTTAAGAGGCTTTTATCATTCGAAATTCATTATTCTTTGCAGGTGGCATCCAAGTTGAAGAGGAGCAGCAACTTTGAAGTTTTTATTTCAACATTCAGGAGTTCAAGGTTGCTGATTTTTTGAAAAGTCCTCCATTAATTTTCAGACCAACAACATAAAACCTTGCTTTTTCACTTTTTTTTCATCCAGAACATCGAATTTTTGAAGGAGAAGGTCAAAGGTTTTAATTTTCAGCCATCTGGGTCTTTTTCATCTCATCATTCTGATGAATTTTTTAAGAGTTTTATCAAGTTGCAGTAGCTGCTTTTTCCTTCCATGTAATGAAATCTTCAAAGTTTGCAAGTTTTGATCATCTAGGTCCTCTTGAAACAGTCTTCTTGAAACAGTCTTCTGAAGAAAACCCATATCACAGTTTTTTTTCCAAATTCTAACATATCACAACTTTTTTTCCAAATTCTAGTTTTGGCTGCTTTTTCAATCAGCCTTTAGTGTTTTTCAAATCTAATCAACTGGGTTCATTCCAAATTGTATTCTGAACAAAACCCAGGGGCCAACTTTTTTTGTGAAAATTTGAGGAAATTAGGGTTTGTTGTTTTTTCAGTCTACACTCAATTTTTTCAAAAATGGGCGATCTAGGTTGTCTTGTAACGAAATTCTGAGCAAAACCCATATCTCAAAAAATTTCAAAAAAATTTGTCCGTTTGAAGAAGAAAAACCAACATTCTAAAAATAGAAAGTTGTTCAAAACATGTCTGAACCTAGGCAAGTTTACAATCATTCTTCAAGGTTTTCAAAATGGAATACACTCCCAATGATTTCAAGACCAAATCAGCTCTCTATCATGACTTCATCAAAACAGCTGAGACGGACTTGCATCACATCAAGCCGGTGTTTAATCTACACGCTTTGGAGAGTGCATGCAACACTACAGTCAGAAACCTAGGACACTCTGGACTCCCCATAGTAACATCCATTCCTATTTCAATTCAGAGTCTCGAATTCGTAATTGCTTGCATTAAGCATTACAATCCAATGACAAGGAAGATTCAATCAATTGATGACAGATTGATCTGTAGTTTGAAACCTGATGTGATCAAGAAATGCTTCTCAATTCTCCCTTGGCCTGAAAGTGTGACTATCTCTATGGGCGAATGCGAACGGATATGAGAAATGCACAAGGACAAGTATAGTAAGAAGATTGCACAAAAGAAGATGAAAGAAAAACATAAGACTTTGCCAAGTCACATTTCCATGATGTCAGCAAAGTTTGAAAAAGCGGCCAATGAGGTTGAAGATTTCCTGAGATCAATTGCAGATGGAGAGGATATCGAAGAAAAGCGCAACTTTTCTATTGATGGTATAGATGTACCTGATCGGGACACAGTTTCTTGCTTTTTAGCGGATGTGATTGAGATTTAAAGCGGCTTTCATCTAGAAGCTTTCTTTCTGCTTTCTTTCTATTCTTGGAATGATTCTTATCTATTCTTTGAAGAAGAGAAAGAAGATAAATTGTAATAGTTGGCATTTCCTGCTTTTCCTGCTTTCTTAGGTGTTAGATGTTATCTTCTTTTAGTTTTAGAAATAAAGTTTGCTTGCTGAGCAAGCCCTAGTTGTAAAAGCAAGGAGATTTTAGGGTTCCCTACTCCTCTACTTGCCTATAAATAAGAGCCTTTGCTCATTATTTTCTTTAACAGTTATTGTGATAGCAAATTGCGAGCCTGTAATGCAGCAAGTTGTTATTCAGTGTTAGTTCACTTTGTGTAAGAGCAAATTGCATGCCTCTTTAGCTGCAAGTATTGTAAAATGCATGTGTTTAGTGTAATCTTTGTTCCAGAAATATGAGAAATAAAGTCTTGAGCCTCTTTTGCCTTGATATAATGTCTCAAGTTTTCGTCTATTGTGCGATGCATATATGATCTTTGATTTCAGCTTGCATTGAAAGTTAGTAGATGTATGATGGAAGGAGAGTTTATCTAAGTACGTTTACTGTGTTATGCTTATGTGATCTTAATTTCAGCTTACATTGAAAGTAAGTAAATGTTTGTTGAGAAAGAGTTTATTTAAGCACTTTGTCAGAGAATCAAACTTTGTCCATTTCTATTTCTCTTGCTCTGTGTTTACTTGAGAAAATAGAAACATCATTAGCGTAGGATAGTCGTAGTTGAAATTCCAAATCAAAAAATCTCAGCTACGGCGCTTGAGTTTTATAAACCTTATGCTCTTAGCTAATCAAAAAGATAGGTAACTTAGTTTTAGTTTACTTTCTTGAACACCATCAGCAAGAGGGAGCTTCCCCTCCTAATTTGAAGAGCAGTTTATCTGTGCATAGCTGTCCATTTCAAATTCACATTCCAGAGGTGCGAATTTAAACGCCAACAATGTGGAAGTTCGAACATTAGATTTGTGAAGCAATTCATCTTGAATTTCATTGTTTTGAGCTGAGATTGAGTCATCTTATATTCTCAAAGGGTTGTTGTAATCTGGAAATGTATTATTTCTGAACATGTGCAACCTGAGATAAAATAGAATATCAAACAAACTGAAAATATTAGACAAAAATCAGAAAATTAAATACCTCACCCGGGGTGGGACAATACAGCATTAACTTAAGAAGATTAATATCATTATTTAAGGCATCGATGAGGATAAATTAAATGAAATGTTAATGCATCGATTGGTTATTAAGGGATTTAAGTCATTAAGAAAGTCTTAAGGCAGCGATGACTTTTACAAAGAGACACATCTGTAAAAAGGGGAAGAAGACACATCCCCCACAAGAGGACATAACCTTTGACAAGATTCTCTTTCAGTTTAGACAATGACCACTTACATTCTAGAAGAATCAGAGACAGTTGGAGTATGAAACACAGAATCAGAGTAGCGCAGCAGCAGCATGATGTTTCACTTCTAAGGTTGTCTTGGAATCCTAAATCCATATTGCTTGAGGACAAGCAATTTTTAGGCGGGAGGACTTGTAATGTCCCATTCTTTTTACACTTGAGCGATTATAAAAAGAAAGCAATTTATATTGACCGATTCATATTATTAAGGCATTATATATAACGGCAAGTGTCTAGAGGTTTGATACAGTGATAATCGATGGGATATGACATCAAGACTATTGAAGGATGCCAAACCAGTTTAGGAAAGAAATATTTATATCATCCATCTAGGGAAAATTCACCTTGTAATAGCATCCTTTATATTCTGATTCAGATTATTACGAGCATTCATATTGTTAGCACTGACCTTGGCTCATATCATGAATGTTAATGCACTGAAAGTGGGTGTCGGTTATTATCTGTGGATGCACATATTGCCAAAGGTCAGCATATATTTTATCCGCCACATTATATCAGAGGTTCATGGCATATCGTATCGGTGTGAATTATCAGCACATTCATATCTTTGTCGGTTCATATCCGCCGCTATATCTCCACCTGCTTGCAGATGCTATTAATACCATCGACATTGGAATCTCTTCTTATTAGAAGTTGTGACATCTACCACAAATCAGTGTTCGATGCAAGTCAAGACATCAAGAGGATCACTATACCTATCATCACCCATTAAAGAGATTTTAAGTCACTTTGAAAGGTGTTTTCCACTCATGAGGGAAGCTACAGTTTATTGAAGGTCACAATATTTTGAAGTCGCACATGATAGACAAAAAGGGCCGCGGATATTCTAAAAAACACCCTGCCAGTATAGTAAAATTGCTACTCTTTATTGCACGACTATATTGAGGAGGAAGCAATAATAATGTAGGCATCAATCTTAAAAATCGTTAAGATAGCAATTAAGTCAATAAAATACAGCAACTTATAGAAGATGTCGAGAAGAGTTCATCATCAAGCAGCGAACTCATTTAAGAAAGCTCAACAATTAACTTCAGAAGATTAATATCATTATTTAAGGCATCGATGAGGATAAATTAATAGAGGACATTAATAACTATCGTTTAGGGAGTCAAGAGATATAGGAAACAAAACGTTAAAGCATCGATTGGTTATTAAGGGATTTAAGTCATTAAGAAATTAAGTCTTAAGGCAGCAATGACTTTTACAAAGAGACACATCTGTAAAAAGGGGAAGAAGACACATCCCTCACAAGAGGACATAACCTTTGACAAGATATCTATTTCAGTTTAGACAATGAACACTTACATTATAGAAGAATCAGAGACAATTGGAGTATGAAACACAGAATCAGAGTAGCGCAGCAACAGCATGATGTTTCACTTCTAAGGTTGTCTTGGAATCCTAAATCCATATTGCTTGAGGACAAGTGATTTTTAGGTGGGAGGACTTGTAATGTCCCATTCTTTTTACACTTAAGCAATTATATAAAGAAAGCAATTTATATTGAACGATTCATATTATTAAGGCATTATATATAACACCAAGTGTCTAGAGGTTTGATACAGTGATAATTGATGGGAAATGACATCAAGACTATCGAAGGATGCCAAACCAGTTTAGGAAAGAAATATTTATATCATCCATCTCAGGAAAATTCACCTTGTAATAGAATCTTTTATATTCTGATTCAGATTATTACGAGCATTCATATTGTTAGCACTGACCTTGGCTCATATCGTGAATGTTAATGCACTGAAAGTGGGTGTCGGTTATTATCTGTGGATGCACATATTGCCAAAGGTCAGCATTTATTTTATCCGCCACATTATATCAGAGGTTCATGGCATATCATGATCAGTGTGAATTATCGGCACATTCATATCTTTGTCAGTTCATATCCACTGCTATATCTCCACCTACTTGCATATGGTATTAATACCATCAACGTTGGAATCTCTTCTTATTAGAAGTTGTGACATCTACCACAAATCAGTGTTCGATGCAAGTCAAGATGTCAAGAGGATCACTATACCTGTCATCGCCCATTAAAGAGATTTAAGTCACTTTGAAAGGTGTTTGTCGCTCATGAGGGAAGCTACAGTTTATTGAAGATCACAATATTTTCAAGTTGCACAGGATAGACAAAAAGGGCCGTGGATATTCTAAAATACACCTTGCCACTATAGTAAAATCGCTACTCTTTATTGCACGACTATATTGAGGAGGAAGAGATAATAATGTAGGCATCAAGCTTAAAAATCGTTAATATAAGAGTTCATCATCAAGCAGCGAACTCATTTAAGAAAGCTCAGCGATTAACTTAAGAAGGTTAATATCATTATTTAAGGCATCAATGAGGATATATTAATAGAGGACATTAATAAATATTGTTTAGGGAGTCAAGAGATAAAGGAAATGAAATGTTAAAGCATCGATCAGTTATTAAGGGAATTAAGTCATTAAGAAATTAAGTCTTAAGGCAGCGATGACTTTTACAAAGAGACATATCTATAAAAAGGGGAAGAAGACACATCCCCCACAAGAGGACATAGCCTTTGACAAGATATAAATAAGACTGGAAATGGAACCAAATCAGACAAAAGAATAGATTTTCAGATATATGGACATTTAACACAACAGATCGAAGAGCTCAAGGAGCCAAAAATCCTCTAATAAGGATGCATGAGCAATAAGTAATATTCAAAAATAGCACCTATGTCTAAATTGCATGAATATAAATTTATATTCAGAAACAGCAATCTAAATCTAAAGAGGTCTAAGCCTCCTACAAATTCCAAGGCATGATTTCAATTGGTAAATCAGAAATGGCTATCATATTTATTTATTATATTTTCATTATTGAACTATTACAGAATTGATTATAAAAAGCTATATGCAATAGTTCATTTATTTTTATTGTAATTTGGGAACTTAGTTCATCTTAATAATATTGGATGACAATTTGTGTCAATCCAATAAGGAGTAAATCGAAAAATCGAATGATCCAGAGGCCGGGTCATTACAAAATTACACTATATGTGATATGGCTTATGTTTTGAGTCAATTAAAAACAAAAGTTCATGTGGTTGAATTGTTGAGAATCCTAGAGCATAGAACAAGACTGTAGCATATCTAAATAATCACGCAACCTGGGATAGCCAACTACATGAATACTCAACTAGTATTGAAATTGCATCAGAGGAAAAGGTTCATGAGGTATGCATGGTTACATCTTTAATTGAAAGCCACTTAGATATAGAACCATTCTACACTTGATGATTAATAGATGGTTGGTTCATAACATGGACTCAAGAGCCTCCAATAGTGCCATGCCTCTTGAGGTGATGAAGCAATTGGAATTTAAAGTTTCTAAAGCCTTTGGGCTATGTTATACCATGGATTCCATTGGGGTAATAAATGTAGTAGTGATGCAGTTGGCAACATATCCTAACAAATTCATATTGATGAATATTATTGTGGTTAATTGTCCAGATAAGTGGGTATGCTTTTATCAAGAAAGTGGCTCGCATTAGTGTGAGCAATCATTCAATTTGATTAATCATTTGCTACTACTCCTTTAGTATGGAAACAAGTAAAACTCTACAAGGAAAAGAGAATTTTGCACATTACTAGAGAATCCAAAGAGCTTTGAACAAAGTGTTATATAAGGATAATGGATTGGATTGATTCATTGGTAATTGTGAGGTTATTGAAAGTAAAGTCCACCCTCCCATTTAACTGCAACCAACACAATCTACACCAAACATGGCAGAAGTAGGAGCAAGGGTGGTGTTCACATCCTCTACTAGTAAGCTTTTTAAATTCTCTTTCAAACAAGCATTCCAATGTACCAATAATGTTGCAGAATGTGAAGCATTGTTACTTGGTTTGAATGCGGTGCATAAGCATAGTATCAAATCCCTAGAATTATTTGGCAACTCCAAACTAGTTGTATCTCAAGTGAGAAACATCTATACAACAAAGAACAATAGATAGAGACAAGATTCATAATAGAGCAAACAAGGTTCTGTTCACATCCCCTAGTAGTAATCTTTTTAAGTTCTCTTTCAAACAAACATTCCAATGTACCAATAATGTTGCAGAATGTGAAGCATTGTTACGTGGTTTGAATGTGCTGCATAAGCATACTATCAAATCCCTAAGAGTATTTGGCAACTCCAAACTAGTTGTATCTCAAGTGAGAAACATCTATACAACAAAGAACAATAGATAGAGATAAGATGAATAATAGACCAAACAAGGTTCTCCATGGGTAGGTCAAAAAAGGAAATGTGTTTTGGCAGGAGTGCTAAATTATCTTGTTCTTGATCGTCTTCTTGTTTCAGTGTTCTTTCCTTTTCTATAGTTGTGGATGGTTCTACTCTTCCATCCAAGTTAACTGATTTTGGAAGAAATTGTCTATCTCTGATATGATTCATGAATCTAATATGACTTATCTTAAAAAGCATCCCACAAAGGCAAAGACAAAATGAACGTTAACCTTTCTTTTGTTTAACTCCTCTAATACTCAATTCCTAGCTCAATTCAAGGAAAACTATTGTTGTCTTCTGACACATGCTCCCAGCAATGGTAGCAAAAATTGATTAGCACACTCAATATTGTTTTAAATTTTTAATCCAGGAACATTAATTTTCACAAAATGTCAACAAAGTATATCAAGACCATAAGTTTTAGTCAAGACTAAGTTTACTAAATGAAAATGTAGAACTAATCAAGTGGCAGTTTTCAGTAGAATAGAAGAAAATCAACAAGATCAGAAGAGTTGCTGATTCTAATAGAGAACTAATTATAAATTAAAATATAGAAAAGCAACACGCAAAAATCTAGATCAAAACAGTAATTTTAATATTTTCAACACTCTACAACTAATCAAATCAAATCTGAAATTGTAATAAAACAAACACACACACACACACACAAAAATGAAACTACAAGTGATCACCATCCCTCTTGAGTGGGCCCTGTCACAATCAAATTGATGCACAGGAATACAACCTTCTTACACAACAACATTTCTTTTATTGATTCCAATAAGTTAGATGTTGATTAGTAGCAATTAAAGATTGTTGCTACAGATTTTCTGGAAACAATGCGCTCATTAATCAATGGAAAGAAATTCTCATTTTGATTTCAAGACTAGTAGACTATCTTCATCCTCTAACTGTGACATTATATAGATACTAGCAGTGGTATATTGTTCCAACAGCAACCCAAAACAGAACACTACCTATACTATCAGACAGACAACAAAACAACTCCTTAAACAACTTAAGAAAACAGATTCGTCCTTCATTCAACTTCTATAGATGTAATTTCCTTCTCCACGACTACAAAACATCCTACTTAACAAAGCTGGAGGCTTCTGCAGCAACATAACCTTTTGCATCATTGGAATGAAAACATATTTTGGGATGCAAGTTGTCATACACAGCATGGTTGTAGTCTTGTGTAGCAAAACTGTTGCATTGTACAGCTCACCAGCTATCTTACACAGCAGAGTTTTCCTTGCATAGCAAGGTTGTTGGCTTGTAAAACAAAAATGTTGTCTTTCACAACAAGATTGTTGGCTTGTACAGAATAATCAATGATTTGCACAACAAAACTGACTGCTATGACAGGACAGCTACAACCTTATGCAGCAATTCCATTTCCCCTTGAACCCTTAGAAGCACACAAAAATGACTACAAAAGTAAATTAAGCAAATCAAATTTAGACTATTAGTTCGTTCTATCTTATTCTACTTGAAAAGAAATCAGTTAATCCATAGAAATTGTAATATAAAATAAAAATCATTTCATAGGTATATATGCATAAAGATAGGTGACAATCACCAGTCCAACAATGCTAAGAGAAGTAACACAAGCATTATGCTTAAGGTGGGAATTGAAGAAGCTTGGGGGTATAGTTCAACTTTTTCCCCTCAAACTCCTCAACACTATAACTTGACTTCTTGCATGCTAGCATGCCTTCTACACCTCCACCCAACATAGAGTTACTTAACATCTCATGCAAGCTTTGAGCATCACTTCTCCATATGACTTCCATGACACTTGAGGTAGTTGTCAAGGATGAAAAATTAACCTAATTTAGGGAACAGATATAGCATGTGCTTCTGTAACTAAAGTTAAAATAATTTAAATAGTGAATATGTTGTGCTACAATGTATGAGTTATGTCTTAGGAGTATTCTTTTACTTTTTGTTATATGAGTCATCCAAACAACATTGTTCCCCAACTATTGCACCAGCCATCGAAGGCCTCTCAGGAATCTATATATTCTATCACCCACATAGCTTTGAGTGCATGCCAGAGTGCCTGGATGTAGGGAATAGAACAGGGAGAATACAGTCATTGTCCAGCACTCTATATCATTATGTAACAAATATAGAAGACTCCATTTTATATAGTTTGTATTATTTATACTATGATGTTTGTTTGTTACTCATGTAAGTTGGACGGTGTTGGTAATTTTTCCCACTCAATTCTAAATATATATATTTTGACTTTATCACCATCAAACCAAAAATGAAGTTAATATTCAAAACGAATTTCATAGAACTTACACCAACAAAAAAATGGGAAATATCATTTTCAATATCTACAGAAGACAAATGCAAACCATCAAACAGTCTAGTGAATCATAAGCAATAAGTGACAAATGGAAGTTACATATAAGTAATCTTTAACTTGGATCAAAGTAATTAACAAATAAGTTGCAGTATTAACCCTGAGTTAATGCTATTTGTTACACTTTAATAATATATTATGCCAAATAAAATTGTAGAAGCTATTAATACTGAAAGACATTAAAAGATTATAAACGTATACTTCCTTACCTCTAGAGCTTCAAGATAGTCAACAAGGTCATTTTCAAAAGGTGATGTTGTCCTCAGATCCTTTTTCTCTTTCAATGGGAAGTCTTGCATCCACAATCCTTGAGTCTTGTTGTTCCAGTCAACAAATATTAAATTTGCAGTGTGGACAACCACTCGAACCCCTTTGTTGTACACTAGAAGCATAGCTTTGGAATGATGTGTCCCATAAGAAAGGCGCAAAGGTGGCTTGTACAATAACCAATTTGAAGGCTTTTTCTTCTTCAAAGTGGGGAAAAAAATTTAGAAATGAAAATTAATTAAAATACAATGCATACAATATTCATAGTGGTGAAGAGAACCCAATTATTAAATGCATTTTACGTTATAACAGTCGAAATCATACCTTCAAATATTCCAATGTACCACCACTTTCTCCATGTATTACCAACACACGAGGAATTGTCCTTAGAATTGGACAAGCTGTCAAGAATAAATTCCAAATAAATTGAAAAGAATGTATTACTGTAATGTGCAGAACAACCTAAATGGTTAATTATATTTAAGCAAGGGATTATAGAGGAAGACTTTAAATAACACTCAGGCTAAATAAATATTGAAAAGTAACTTAAGGTTAAATCTCTTCCCTATTACCACATGATTAAGTGAATATAAAAAACAACAGAAATGTCAGTTATGACGTTGGTAATATATTATGTTTATTTATTCAAATAAAATTTAAACTTCTTTCAAATCAACTACAAGCAAACTTTCACAGATACAATCTTCATTATGTAGTTCCAGAGCCTGTATAACAATTGTGCACATTCAAATTCATGGTCGGTCACCTTTATTTAATTTTCTCTAGTCATATTAACAAATTGATATCTTGTATAAATTTCCACCACAACTTAGGCTGTTTCGGCTCACAAATGCACAACTGAATATTTGTCTCCAAAGATGTTTCAGAACATGTTACACAGTATTTTACAATTTTTTCATGAATTTATCCTACAGGATGTTCAACACACCCCTAATAACCACATAATAGGAGGGCAAAAATATAAGAACCCTTCCAAGTGGACTATTGCTAATCACAAATTTCTTCCTTGGTTGGGTTATTATGGTTTCCTCAAAGTGCTTGCTTGTTTGAGTTTGTCTTGATTCTCAAATGGTGTAGTGCTAGGATTATATATGAATGCAAGTTGTAATCAGCTAGATATTTAATTAGTAAATGAAAAAAAAAAATAATGTTTTGTCGGGGATTTAGTCCTCGGGGTTAGTTAGTACTCGGGAGATTAGTCCTCGAGATTAGTTAGTCCTCGACAGTTGCCGACGGTTGGTGTTCTCAACTGACACCGGTGAACTATTTATATTCTTGTATGGGTTGTATTTGGGAACTAGTGTTGATATGATGATGTAATGCTGCAAATACATGAATAAAGATTTGAATACTTTCATATGCATCTATTCTGTGAATGATTTCTATGTTCAATGATATTCTGCAATCTAGTTTACTTTTGTGGTATATTGAAAATACTGTTAGTGGAGTAAACATTTGGCGCCGTTGCCTGAGCGAACTAAGGAATCACTCGTCATGGCAACGTAATGGGTCATCCGGCGGAAGAGCTTGTGGACGCTAATGAAGAAAGGGAAGACCTGTTGACAGAAGATTTGATAAATCTGTTGAAGATATCCCTAAGAGACCACGTACGAAGGGAATCCCGTAGGCGGGAAATCCCTGAGGACGTTATTTGGGATAGACTGGAAGTGAACGACAAGGTGGATCACCTCTTGAATCGTATAACCAGATTGTTGGCCTGTCATTTTATCATCCTACAAGACCTTCGAGAGGAAGAGGATCGGGAACACCGAAGGCAACAAGTATTGCAACGATACAAAGAAAGAACCAAACGAGAAGAGGAAGAAATTGACACTAGCCGGAGACGTACGCCCGGTAACCAACAATGATCGCTTGAACAACTTTTAATACCCGTACGGCCGAACAAGACAAGAACCGAGTACCAAGCGAGCACAAGACTCAACAAGAGAAGGTTCGGCGATCACTCAAGCTGCAAGAACAAGAAAACCGGCAGAGAAGACTAAAGCAAGTTGGTACGGAATTTGGTGAGGATCTAATTGAAATAAACCAGAGTATTAAAAGAACACATGAGAATCTGAAGAGAATAGACACATCCATTGGAAGAGCACATCAAAGTCTGGTTGAAGGGAGGGACGAAGGACCCTTTGGCACTCCATATGTACGAAGGTATAATATTTGTGGAAACGAAGATGAATTAAGTGAAGAACTTGATAGTAGCATCAGACGTTTTTGGGAGTTGTCCTTATCGGACGACGATGAACGGCTGACGAATGGAAGATCTGAGCCTAGTACCCCAAGGCAAAGAGAGTACCGAAGGGAACCCCAGGCGACTCAAGGTGTCGAGGACGCTGACGGAAGACGTGGGAGTGACTCGTACGTGACCGAGAGTGCAAGTGACGCACTGGAACGTAGTGGGGAAACCAGTCTAATCAGGTCCAATACACAAGGAGGACAGCGGGGAAAGATGGTGACTCCGACCAAGCGGCAAAAGTTGTCGAAGTTTATGGGGAATGGGACAGAAGATCCAGTACAGCATTGCAAAACATGTGAAACCATCTGGATAACAAATGGACAAGATGATCCAGATCAATGGCTGAAAGCATTTCTGGCGACACTCAGAGATAGTGCCATCGACTGGTACTCGGAATTGGACCAAGTGCACAAAACTACATGGAGATTATCGAAGCAAGCATTTCAAGAGGAGTTCAAATTGTTGAGGGATGATAGCAAGATTGTTGCAGAGATATACAATACCAAGCAAGGGAAGCACGAGAGTGTACGGACCTACAATCGGAAATTAAAAGATTTGCTGGGAAAACTTGAGTCACAGCCTGCGGATGGCCTGAAGAAGAGGTGGTTTATTGAGGGACTGCTTCCCTCACTCTGAAGGAAAATGAAAGTGGTACCTCCATCCTCGTACACTGAAGCATATAACCGTGCGATGGACATCGAAAGTGAGAATAAGACATCCTCCAAAGGGAAGAAGAAAGATGACGAAGAAAGTGTGGGGGAGGGTGAAGATGAATCAACAACCGTACAAGCTCTCTGTCGTGACGTGCTACGAATGATGAAAGAACTGAAAGCCGACAAAGAAGGGTCCAAAGAGGCAAACGAACTATGGTGTACCGAATGCAAGATGGAAGGTCATACAAAGGCGAACTGCCCGAAAAAACTATTTTGTGACATCTGCCAAGTTATGGGACACTTCGTCAAGGAGTGCCCGTACAACTTAAAAACATGGAGTTCGCAAGTGTTCTTCACACAAGGAGAACAGTCAACCCCTCCGACCACACCGTCAAAACCCCAGAGCAACAACGCATCCCCTGGTGGCTACCGTAACAATCGAAGGAATAGCACACCAAGAAGCAAAATTTAGTACGACAACAAAGGTAGACCTGTTACATCCCAAATTGTGAAGTTACTATTTACCGTTAATACATAGAGTAAATGTGAATATAGTGTGGAATCTGGAGATGAATTATTGATGCTTGTATCTTGTTTTCAATATGATGTTATCTCACTTGATGCTGTTTCATTTGATGTTATCTCAGTTGATGTTATTCATGGTGAAATACTGCATAAGGAGGTTAATGAATCATGTTGATTTATCACATATACTGCTATTGTTGTGAGCATTTGATTGCCATGAGTTTATGACGGTGGATGCAAGTATGAGGACCATTCCTCCAAGCAGAGGAGAAATATCACTTGGGAGAGGAGCTTGGTCGGGTAAACAGTAATGAGAACCATTTGAGCATACACACACACGTTCCTTAGACTAAGTAAGCTAAGTCCGACAAGTTGGTCTTGATAAGTCATCCATAGGCTTAAGGAGTCTAGTTTACTTCTTTGTGCTTTGTGAGTGATGATTGTTTGTTTATAAGACTTATAGTATTATGATCATTGTGAGGATAACGTGATTGGACATAAGTGAATAGGTTAAGTGGGTGTGTATATACATGTATATAGTATGTACACTGAGGTATATACGAGTGTATGTGTGTATATATACACACGCTACCTATTATCTGTGGATAAATAATATTACTATAATATTTGCCTTGGAATTTATATATACACATATACATAGATATATATATTGAAAGTATGCTGACTGGCTCACAGTATATGTATTCAACGAATAAATAAGTATATGTATATATATTTATATTTGTTAAACATAAATATATTTATATATATGTAATTATATACTAAATTAAAAATTATATATAATATTATTATAGTTATATTAAAATATATATGTATATTAAATACTCAAGTATTTAAATATTTATATGTTTAATATATTTAAAAGAATTATAATAATTTTATATAATAAAATATATAATTATTTCCTAAACTTTTGAAATATATATAAATGTATTTAATTTAAATATTTTAAACTCTAAAGTGAAAAAATTAAAAGATTTAAATCTTTTACTTAGAGTAAATATTATAAAGTGGACTTTGGAGAAACAATAAAATCTCTTGACTATTGAGAAAATATAAGTCTCCATAAAATGAATCGAGCCTTTTGTTTTTAAAACATAAGCTAAAGTAAGAATCGAAATATTTATGAGGAAACATTTGAAAAGAGCAAAATATTTCTGAAACTCATTCCCGTGAAATGGCGTGAGGTTGAAACGCATCAATTTCTGGAAGAAGAATTCAACAGCTGGAAATGAGGCGACGCCAGCTGAAGGAAATGTGGTGTTGCAAGTTGAAACTTGACCAGTTCGCAGCAATGGTGATTCATTCTCTTTCGTGTGCCAAAACTGGACGTTTTTCTTGTAAGTGGCATTTTTCTTTTCTGAGTTGAATGAGTCTTGAAATGCTGGCTCAAATAGGGTCAATTCACTCTTGTTTTGATGATTCAAGGTTTAGAAACCCGCCATGTCGCATTTTGAATAAGTCTAGGCACTTTGTTGTCAATCCACATGCCCCCATTTGTGGAATTCGTTGCATTTCCGGGCCTATATATAGACGCCCAGCCATTCATTATTGTATCTCATTGTGCAATCTGAGTTTAGTGTTTTTGTTGAGCTCCCTTATCCATTTGATTGTATTACTGGTATTTTCTTTATTGTTGAGTTTGAGAAATACAGTAAACTGTTACCAGCATTTGCCAGATTACTATGATTATTCCTTTTTGAGCTGTGAGTGAGATTTAAGAGAGTCATAGTTAGGTAAGATTTTAGTAGAGGAATCTAATTTGTGAGAAGTGACTTAAGAGTTCACTATAGAGTGAGTTACTTGCAAAAAGAAGCCATTTTCATTTGGAATTCTAGAGGCTTGTTTGAAGGAGTATCTAGAAGAGCAGCTCTGGGAGAAGAAGCTTTAAAAATCAGGCATGAATTCCCTTTTGTTGTAACTTTTATTTGAAATGTTGTATTCTTTTGGTCTTGTGATTGTTGTTTTCAAATAGTTATAGTAGAATAGTACTATCTTGTTAAACATTCATAAGTAATGCATTTAGGGGAAAATGTATAAGGGATTCAATAATAAAGGGATTGTGAAAAGGGGAATATTTGTATAAAGAGCTTAAGGGATTAGCTATCTTGCATTTTAGGGAAATAATGGAAAAAGATTAAAAATGAAGGTTTTATATGCATTTGAATGAATATTGCATTTCGTATATGGACAATACGTAGAGTATATATTACCTACTAGGATCAAAATGATGTCAAAACCAAGTATGGTCTCAAGCTTATGTTATTAGGTTAACTGTGACAAGCTAAACACTCCTAGGATAAAGATTTCCTAAATTAGGAGTTAGGATATAAGACACTTGTTGACTGGCTCATTTCTTAATAGTTAGTTTGAGGTAGGAAGTCTGGGGTAAACTATACCCATTGAAGGACATAGCCTATGCGTAGTGTAAAATAGCCTTAAGTCAAATCGGCCCTAAGTAGTGTATATGATAGATGACCTTCATTCGAAGTAATGAATGAGAATACTTTGGCCAAAGTAGTGAAATGTACGACATCCACTTAGGTGTGAGATAGTTGAGACTACACTGTCAATTCATTGTGATCCTTGTACTAGTTCGAGATTGTGAAATAGCAAGGTTCTAGTTGTGTAGGACACAGCACTATCCTCAGTTGGTAATCGTTAAAGGATACCCTACCAATCTCTTCGACGAAGGGAGGGCCATCCATTGAATAATGGATGTATGTCATGTCCCCTTCCAGTTGACATCTCTCAGAGCTGATGATTAGCCTATTATGCGACCCTCATAGGCCGATAGGATGGATAGAGGGTCTTGATGGAGCTTGGCTTGGCTTCGGTTGTCAGAATTTTACCAGTTGGCTTTCGTTCGGGCTCATTCAGACACCATTTGCCTGAGTTGCTATTTTTAGCAGTATTTGGCACTCAGCGAGGCACCCCTGCTATTTTTAGCAGTATGGTTTGATCATGTGCAGAATCATTCACTCATTCGCCAGCTTCAGACAATTCGTGAATCGGACATATCTTGAGGGAGATATTAATATTTTAATGGATTAATTAAAATATTAATTATTCGGAGCTTATATTATAAAGTTATAATATTTTAATTTTATAACTTAAGTGAATTGCTGAAGGGGGTCGCCCATCATGGAAGGGGCCATTTTTAATTATAATTTATAATTAAAATTGTGATTGAAGACTATTGAAATAATTAAAAGAAAAGTTCGAATTTATTTAAATGATGCTCAATTGAGAAAAGTCGCACTTTTCAAGAATATAAGGGTTTTGCCTTGGGATTCGAGCCATTATGTTGATTATTGAATTTTTGAGCAAGTCTTCTTCCGGAGAACGAAGCCTAGGGTTTCTGTTGTCTACAGGCATTGGAGAACGAGCCATCTTCAGTGTTGCAATTCAGAGACTGTGAAATAACAGTTGATCTATTGCTTTCAGAGAGATTTCTTCATTCAGAAGTGATCACAGAACATACACAAAGTATTTACTTTCAGGGTTTTCAGTGTGAGATTCATCCAGCAAGGTTTCTTCAGTTGAGGCGCCTATTTCAATTAGATCTGGAGACTTCAAGAAGCCGTACTTTTTATTTGTTTGCTTGCTGCTGTACTCAGGCCGTACTTTACCAGCTGCAGGCCGTACCATATTAAAAGGGGCGTACTTTTTGTTTAAGGCAAATCGCCTTCTTTATTGGCAGTCAGACTTCACAACTGGGGGCGCACATATCACTGGCAGCTTATTCTTTCATCTGGCGCAGGGGAAAGTGCATATTCTTTTCAGCCGTACCATTCATGATGATTCCAAGCGGCTGCAAACTTCCAGGTTTTTAATAAATAAAATTATTATCTTTTAGTTGCATGTTACCAGATCTCAAGTGTAATAATTATAGCAAATCAATAAATAGTCTGGCATCAAGAGATTCTGAAGATTCTATCATTTCATGAGTTGAAATATTTTATTTAAATTTATTTAGCAATTTCTTTCAAAATCGCCATTTTCATTATTCATGCAAAAACTCAAAAAAACCAAAAATACACGAAAACAATCAAAAACACACAGTTTCAGAAGTTAGCGGAAACAGGGGTTTCTACAATGTATGGGGGACCACATTATAAGTCTGTGGTTGGCGGAAAAGCGCCCGAGTGATGTTTCTCCTCCTCAGAAAGCGGCCGATGTACCAAGATTTGAAAGGAAAGGAACCTGGACCTTCTTACTACTATTTGTTCTAAAGCTCATTGGAGCTATGTTAGTAAGGTATGTACTCTTGTTTCATGTACTTGTGAAGTTATTATATTGGAATAGAATCCTTATTGTAAATTAAAATGACAACTTGTTCATGTTTTATCAATAAAGAAAAAAAAAAATTATTGCAATGACATGTTAACACGTTTACTTACTTGTAGGATGTAAATTAAGGAAAATTTTACTTTACGCAAGGGATATGTAATTACAAGACCCATGATCCAGTGCCGGAAATGTAATGAATGGGGTCACTTTGCGAGGGACTGCCAGAGTGGTCAAGGCGCCGATGGAAAGCTGTGCAAATGGTGTGGACCGAGTGATCATGAGGACACCGACTACCCGAAGCAAAAAGGCATCAACATGCTAGAGATAGCGGACGAAGAAGTTCTGGCAATTACAAGGGCGCAGTCGAAGAAGGCCAATTATCCAGACCCTCGTACAGAGAAAGAGAGACTCCGAGAAGCCAGGGCGAAAGTGGAAGAGGCAATGGTGAATGAAAGGAGAACTTCTAAAGCGGCTAGTACGTCGTTGCAGACGGAGTCCGAGAAGAACATAGTAGAGCAGGTGCTTCACACAACCGTACCAATCAAGGTAACAAACCTTCTGCAAACAATGCCTCAACTGAGGGTAGCACTCACAAACGTCATTGGAGACAATATTCAGAAGGATCCGACAAAAAGCATGACAGAACCGGCAGGAGAAGCCACGGATCCAATGCTACTCGCAGTAAGTGTCGGGAGGAAGTCGGCCATCGTACAGATGGAAATCATGGGGATGAAACTCTCCAACACCATCGTCGATGGAGGCTCAGGAGTGAACGTACTACTAGAGGAGACATGGAAGTGTTTGGGTAAGCCAACCCTCTGGCCCCCGACATTCCACCTGGTAGGAGCAGACCAACATGGCATCAAACCTCTCGGTACACTAATGGAACAAAGAGTTTTGATCGGCACACAGCAATTCCTATTAAATTTCGTTGTCATCCCACTGGACAAAAAGGCGTACAATGCACCATTGGGACGAGGATGGTTGATTGCTGCCAAGGCAAACCACAACTAGAAGAGGAATACACTCTCGATCGAGAGCCATGGGAAGAAGTATACTATTGATCTGAAGAACCAGGTGGTCAATGAAGAACTATTATCTTTGGGATCTGAATCGGGTGGAGAATCGAATGTTGATGAAGAAAGAAAGATAATGGAGCCGAACGAGGAAGGTGTACTGGAGATTGGAAGTTGCTCGGAGGACGAGACCAGTTCGCTGAACGGTTTATTTCACTGGCAGATGGAAGATTATGAAGTCTTCCACCCTGATGGCAACATGCTACAGATCAAAGAAGGGGCAAAGGAAGAAGATAAGGGCTCGACCAATGAGACATTTTCTCCAGAGTACGGCGAGTATAGGAAGGTGTGGCAGAATTGGACGAGACACCAGCACACAAGTTTGAACCAGATAAACTCATCAAGTACAAGGAACCAACGCTGAAGAAGGTAAACCTTGGTGAGCCAAAAAAACCTAAGGAGATTCTCGCCGATGATGATTGGGACCCCGTACTAAAGGCGACGGCATTCCAAATCTTCATGGAGTATAAAGATGCCTTCGACTGGACATAAAGATCTCAAGGGCATACCACTGGAGCTATGCATACACAAGATCCCTCTCATACCGGGAGCCTAGCCCGTACGGAAGAGACCCTACAGGATGAATAAAAATTATGCCGCCAAGGTGCAAGAGGAAATTGAGAAGATCTTGGAAGCGGGCATCATTTTCAAAGTGGAGGTCAACAAGTGGGTGTCACCGATTGTCATCTCCTTGAAGAAAGAAACGGAGCAGATCAGGATATGTGTCGACTTCCGGAGTTTGAATGCGGTGACCATCAAAGACCTGTTTCCTATCCCCTTCACTAACACAATCCTTGAAGAGGTTGTCGGACATGAAATGTACTCGTTCTTGGACGGGTTTTCGAGCTACAACCAAATCAGTATCGCGGAGGAAGATAAGTTGAAGACTACTTTCATGGTTGAGGACGGGGTATACGCGTACAACTGGATGTCGTTCAGATTGTGTAATGCGACAGCCACGTTCCAAAGGATAATACTTCACATTTTTAACAGAATGTTTGTAGGTAACTTCAAAGCCTTCCTCGATGATTGGTCGATTCACAGCGACAAAGAAAAGCATTTGAAGGCCCTCGGCGAGTGCATGGAGAGGTGTAGAGCAGCCTGCCTCGCGTTGAAACCTAGGAAATGCAGATTCATGGTGCCACAAGGATAGTTATTGGGACATATTGTGTGCAAGGCTAGATTGAAAACCGATCCCGATAAAGTGAGAGTGATCGTACAGATGGAGGCTCCAGAGAACGTCACCGCTGTGAAGTCCTTCCTCGGGCATGTAAGGTACTATCAGAGGTTTATCAAAAAAATTGCACAAGTGTCGTATCCTCTCGACCTACTGACGAGGAAGGGACAACCCTTCATATGGGCAGAAGAACAAGAGAAGGCATTTAATGAACTAAAGGACCAGTTGATCAGTTCACCCATATTGGCGTATCCAGATTGGAATAAGGAGTTTCGCGTACATGTGGATGCCTCCAATTTTGCCATCGGAGCAACACTAGCACAAGTGGGAACACACAGGTTGGACCACCCCGTATTCTTTGTGAGTCGGCTACTTTCCAGAGCGGAGAGAAACTATAGCACTACCAAACGCGAAGCGCTGGGGATGGTCTACTCCATACAGAAATTCAAGCATTATCTACTAGCCACGCTGTTCACCTTTTATGTGGATCACCAAGCCTTAATGTATTTGGTGAATAAACTGATAATTCAAGGGAGAGTAAGCCGGTGGCAACTATTGCTCCAAGAGTTCACATTTACTATCATCGTACGGTCGGGGAAGAGTCACGTGATGGCCGATCAATTGTCAAGAATTCAGTCGAGCGAACCTGCGGAAGGGGGAGTGACGGAAGACTTTCCAAACGCACACCTGTTTCAGATTGCGGTACTCCCCTCATGGTATGAAAAGATTGGAGAATACTTGTCTACATCTACATTCCCGAAGGAGATGCTGCCAGCCGATAGAAGGAAGCTCGTACTGAAGAGTAAGACATTTCAGTTGATTAATGGCTTGTTGTACAAGATGGGGTCCGACCAAATCCTCCGAAGATGTGACAAGATACCAAGTGTACTAAAAGAAGCACATGAGGGTCTGGTTCGTGGTCACATGGGCCCGGATGCTACGGCCAGAAAAATTCTCTTGGCAGGCCTATGGTGGCCGATGATGCACACAGATGCTCGGGAGTGGGTGATAGGTTGTGATACCTACCAGAGGGTAGGAAAACCGTTGAAGCGAGACTTTATGCCATTGATCCGTCCCAACCTCAGGAGTTTTTCGAACGTTGAGGATTGGATTTTATTGGGCCATTGAAGGTGAGTCAATTACATCAGTGCCAATACATTGTGGTCGCCACAGAATACCTGACGAAGTGGGCCGAGGCTAGAGCATTGCCAGATAACACAGCTTAGAGTACGGCACAATTCATTTACCAACAAATAGTGACGAGGTACGGGATTCCGATCCAGATTACAAGGGATCGTGTGGGACACTTTGTCAACCACATCATCCGATTGATGACAATGAAGTTTCGGATCTTTCACAACTTATCAAGTCCGTACTACCCACGAGCGAACGGGCAAGCAGAGTCTACAAAAAAGGTGTTAGTATCAATTATTCATAAGTCATGTGGCGTCGAGGAAGTTGATTGGGAGGAGCAACTAACCGCCGTCCTGTGGGCATACCATACTACGTATAAGGTGACAATAAGGCACACGCCCTTTCAATTGATATACAGTTAGGAAGCAATGGTCCCGATGCAATACATGGTACCCAGCCTAAGAATAGTTGTGGAGAACCAGTTGGGTGATATGGAAAGTCGGAAGGAACGGTTATACCAACTTAACAAATTGGACGAACGAAGGATAATGGCACAATGGGCAACGGAGAATATGCAACGGAGAAGAAATACTGGCACGATAAGCATCTCTGGCGAATGAATTTCCAGCTAGGGCAATTAGTTTTAAAGAATAACGGTCGCAACGAAATCAAGTCGGGGAAGTTCAAAGTTCGTTGGATAGGACCATTCAAGATTCGAGAGGTATGTGACAATGGCTCTATAAAGCTTGAAAATTTGGATGGGTCACTACTACTCGAAGCAATCAATGGATCAAAATTGAAGTTGTATCAAGAAAGAAAAGAAAAGGACACCATAGCCATCAATATGCTCGGCTACACTACCAAAGAAGATTGGCCCGTGCAGGAGACTCATAGAGAGCAAGACTGGGGCTTGGGAGGCCCCGAGTACGCAGCAGGAGTTTGGATGGAGTCAGGCGTAGACCAAATTATTGAAGAAAGGGTGGTGCAGAAGAGAGTCTAAGGGATTGCAGTGCCTCGGGTGCACAAGCACCTGACTAATGCAGTGTTCGCGACGCCCGCGCTCTGGTGACGAATGGGTGGACATTGGGGTTACGTCACCCCGTATGAAGGCATTAAGCGAGGATACCTAGCCAAAGAATTGGACAAAGAGGCACAGAAGGAAAAGGAGGAACAAGCAGCCAACAAATGAGGTATGTGCCAATCCAAGGGTACTAATGAAGAAGAGGACGAATGGGACGACAAACAATGGGAGGCCTACTTCGAGAAGACGGCTCCTTGTTTAAAGACGGTGATAAAGACGAAGGACATGTTCGTTTCGTATGTGGATGGATACACAGAAGATGTACTTACGCAAATGAGAAGAGAGAGAAGGAAAGTGTCGAGGATAAGAAAAATAGCGACGAAGGATGGACTTTGGAAAGTCATACCCAACCTAGCTGGGCCACCAATGATAGAAGGCTAGAATGTTACGTGGTAACAACACTACGGGGGGAGGTATGTCGACGATAGTTTTAAAGGTAATGGCCTTCCCCTTTGCTTGATAAGTGGTTTGATGTAGAGTATATGGGGACATGTTGTGAAGAAGAGTATTATAAGCGGCCCCCACATACGTGTAAATGGCATTATGCGTCTGAGTTAAAGATTAGGGAAGGTGGCGAAGTATGAGGAATGAAAAGAAAATATGAAAAAGAACAGAGAGAAGATGGAAAAAGTTGGAAAAAATTAAAAATTGAGAGAGAAGGTATGAAAAATCAAAAAATAAAGAAAAATGCAGTGTTCCACGGGGACGCGTCCCCCCTGAAAAACAACGCGTTTCGGAGACGGGGACGTTTCCGAGACGGGGAGACGCCTGGGAAACGTCCCTCCGCCGTCTCTGCGTACCGCCGCCGTCCCCCCGCCGTCTCCTCCTAAAGGGAGACGTTTCCCTGAATTTCGCGCACAGAAACGCCATGGAAACGCCGGAATATGTTATGTTAAAAACATTTTAACCTAAGTTTTATTATACTTCATTTGATGAAATATTATTTTACAGTGGCAGCCGCAGGGTTTTCGACTGGAGTCTGGTGCATTCGACTGCATTTGAGGTATTTCATTTTTCGAACCCTTCATTTTGGCTCGCGATTTCATGTACATTGTATGCAAAATGTGGAAACCTGGTTTTTTGAGCGCGTCACAGAGATGTCCGCTCATGGAATGCAATGGTTGCGGGGTTTGCAATGGTCCTGTGCGATTTCTTTTATGGACATTAATCCATTGTCATCGTACTTAGTTTTCCCCTCATTTTTATACTCAGAACAACGTCGATATTTCCCTCACCAAACTCCACCGGAGCTGCAAAACTGAAATGTCTCTTGGGAGAGGTGACGGTAAGGTCTTCGTCTGCCCAGCTGCCGAATCCTCGCCTTGGCTTGTATGCAGCATCATCATTCCATGAATTATAATCACATTCTACCTTTTGCTGCTTATAATTCACACCGATATATTTTATATTTAATGGTTTCTTATGTAAATATATATATTTGTTATTTATATTATATATCTTTTTGAATTTATATATTATAATGATTATAATAATTTTTAAAGTTGCCAATGTTTATTGTGCATTGTTGATATTTATATATATTTATAATTACAGTATTATCTTATGATAATTGTAATTATAAAAGTATTAAATTGCCAGTATTTCCTTTTATAATTTCAATATGTATTTTATTATTCATTTTATTTATTCGTTTGTATTTCAATGTTAGGGTTTTTTAGTGTCGTAATTTTGGGGACATGACACAAATGTCCCTAGGCATGAATCTTGATGTCTGTCCAACATTTTCATGTTGAATTTGATTAGAGTTTAGACAATTAAATTATTAATCTTTTAAGTTTTAATTTTCAAGTACTATATGTATTTTAGCGCCACCCCCCCGCCGCCCCCTCGCCGCCGTCCCCCCGCCGTCCCCCTCACGTCCCCCAATTTAGGCCCCCCGTCTCCCATCTCGGAAACACGTCCCCCGCCGTCCCCCCGTCCCCGTCCCCGAAACTCCGTGGAACATTGGAAAAATGGAAGAAAAAATGTGAAAAAGCAAAAAATGAAGAAAGAGGAGAGAGAAAGAGAGAAATAATAAAAGAGAAATAAAATTTGGGAAGAGAAAGATTGAAAAGAGAAAATAAGAAAAATTATAAATTATAAAAGGAGTGAAATGGGGAAAAATAAAGAGAATTAAAAAACTGAAGAAGGGGACAAATAAAAGAAATTCGAAGGGAGACAAAGGCGAGCTATACAAAAAATCAAGAGGCAATATTCTCATCAAGCATATAGCACACCGTATGGTCAAGCTCAAGAAGGCAAAGGGGAAAGGAGAGAGATTCGAAAAGACTTCAAAAGCCAAGTTAGTCGCATGAAGAAAAAAAGGACGAAGCAAAGGGAAGAAGCCCGTACGGCCATCATAGGAGGCACCTTCGTACGACGTACGGACAAGAAAGGACTCAGAAGAAGGAAATCACATATGGCACACCAAGCAAAGCCACGTACAGATCGCTAGAGGAGAAGAGGTCGTACAACGCCAAAAAGAAAATAGTGTAAAGAACTTGGAAGGGAACCTTGTACGGGCCAGAAGAAATTTGTACGCCAGGAGACAAGCCGTATGAGTGTAAGAGGAGGAGGTCGTACGGTATCAACAAAAGCAAACAATACGCTGTTACGTGAGAAGAAAATTAAGATTGCAAGTGCCAAGTCGACAAGGAAGGGCCACGCCCGAAATCAAACCCCTCATTGACAAGGTCGTACGCACAAAGCAAAAGTTCGTACCATAAAGAAGGAGGTCGTATGCACAAAGCAAGGGAAGGTCGTACGGTGTGAAAAAGCAGAAGCCATACTAAGTGTTGACTTGAACAGGGGGAGACGTCAAAAGAGGGAGTCAAACGCAAACGTCGTACCAGTTGCCAGCAAGCATCACCAGTATGGATCTGAATTGGAGTGTCGTACCAAACATCGACTGGGTCCAGCAATCAAAAACAGTTACATCAAATTCAAGACTAAAGATAACTGCCGTACCAAAAGCTGACAAGGTTTTAAAATAACCAAAAACATCATTTCCAGGCATTGTCGCTTTCACAGGTGCAGAAAAATGGATGCCAGCACAAGTACAAAAGCAAAGAAAATAATACTCAAACCCAAGGTGGCTGGAGGCAAGTCAAATAAGGGAAAGCTGACAACGTGACTGCAGATTCGCTGACATGGAAGAGTCTCACAGGTACAGAGTGAAAGACATGGTGACAGGAGACTACACCCGACTATCCCATCAAGCGAGCACTGGCAGCAGCACAAGTTGATAAAGTAGCGCAATGTCCTTTTTTCAATGCCAGGGATTTTGAAGAATATTTAAAAGATATTGTTGCAAACTATAATCAACATAGCCATAGAAGCACAATTGAATATGAAGGATTTCCGGTCACGGTGGCTTTCTATCCGTCAGACTTCAAGAGAGTTTTTGGGATACCTGCATCTGGGCAGGTGGTTGCCAAACCGACTACGAAAATGACTGCACAACAAAAAGAAATGATTATCAAAAGAATTTGCAGGTCTGACATCACAGCCAAAAAGAAGGAAACGATTTGGAGTGTAGGGGCTCGAGGATTGCGAAAACATATGCTGGGGAATGTTGATTGCAAATGTATTATGGATCTTATCAAATGCAAGTTGACAGGCGCCAGCCGAGCCTCAAATATAGCAACCTGGATGGTTGAGTACATGTTCGGGCTGAGTGTGGGAAAGGTTTACAATTGGGCGTTATATCTATCAAAAAGGATTAGAGAATTTTTGGAATGCAAACACAAGGCATTCTATATGACCCAGCATCTTATAGCTCTATTCTTGGATGCTGTCTACAATCAGGTGTCGGAGGGCAAAGTGGGAAAATTATAGCCGGTGAAGGATTATGACCGTTCCTGGCCGACAGTTTTTAGATGGACGACTCTCGATGCTACAAGCACAACATAAGAGCCAAAGGCGGTGAGGAGGAAGAGGAAACAAGCCAGTAGTGAAGACTTTGAGCAGTTAGCACTTTCTTCATCTAACGATAGTACCTCACCAGTCGGACTCTACTCAGTAGATGTTACTCCCCGAGTGATAGCATCAATCGAATAGGAGGTAGGGGAGGAGGTCGTTGAAGGTGGCGCAGGTGAAGCAATTGAACAGCAAGAGCTTGCTAAAGGAAGTGTTGCACCAACAAAGCAGTAAAATGAGCCAACTGAAGGAGAGGTGGCAACAAGGGGGGTGGCGAAGGACACAACACCAGATAACATAATGGGTGAGACTGACGCATTGGCATCACCAGGAGGGGCACTTCAGGCAGATGGTGTAGATGGGTAGCTAAGACAAATGGGGACCCCTATTTGAGAGGAAGACATCTCCCCCATATGCTCGCCTCGTCTGATGGAGGTGGAGGTAGGGAGAGAGGCTGCACCAGCTGGGAGCACTCAGCCGATGGGGGCAACAGAGAGTACACAGCCAATCGCCGAGCAGCTAGCAATGGAGGGGGGAGAGATAGCACAACAAGTGATACACATTGTGTCAGACGAGGAGCCTCATGTTACACCACAGATGGCCATACCTACAGCCGAGGGGACTAACGAGGAATCCAGTGAGTCCAGTGATAATGATGCATCGGAGGGGATTGTCGTGATAATCCCCAAGCCAGATCGAGAGGAGCCAAAAGGTACAATTGAGAGGTATATCCACAACCTGGAGCCTATTGCATTAGTCATTAAGGAAGTGTCAGATATTGCAAAGACACTGCACCGAAAATACTCACCCATAGCTGAGCAGGATGCACAGCGGATCATCCAGTTTATGAACTCAGGGAGCAGTAGAGAGTTCGACAGTATATTCACAGGTAATTGGCTGGCGGGGAAGACACCAAAGAGGATGGCCACTTGGTTTCCGAAGAGGCCAACTTTGCACGAGAAAGATGATAAGTTGGTGGCACAGCTATTTGAAATGGAGACAGCGTACAGGACATTATTTTTGGCATTTCGAGAGTATAAGATGCATCTGAACAAAATGACTGAGAAAGCAGAACAAGCCACCGCCCTCTCCCGCAACATCCAGGCCAAGGCAGAGTCCTCCGAGAAGCAACTGCAAGAGCTCACTCGCCTGTTGGAGGAAGAGAAGCTGAAAGGATGCAGGCATACAGGATATGGAGAGAAGGATGAAAGCACTCGAAGAGGAGATGGCCCGACAGTTGGCAAAAAAGGACAAAAACTGGAGAAGGTCAATAAAAACTTGAAGGAGGCAGTGCACCTGGTGAAGACCACTCGCGAGAAAGAATTGAAGGCCACTCGTCACCTACAGCAGCGTACGGAGGTGTACCTACTACGGCAACTGACCACTCCGGCAGCCACTTCATCGGTCCCCCAGCCGCCAGGGACGTCCTCTCAACCCTCCTCCCACTGAAATTGTATGTATTAGTCTCCCAATTTTGTATTTGTCGTCTGGGAAGACGACTTTTTCTGAGGGGGGGATGATGTAATCAGCTAGATAATTAATTAGTAAATGAAATAAATAAATAATGTTTTGTCGAGGATTTAGTCCTCGGGGTTAGTTAGTACTCGGGAGATTAGTCCTCAAGATTAGTTAGTACTCGACAGTTGCCGACGGTTCGTGTTCTCAACCGATGGCGGTGAACTATTAATATTGTTGTATGGGTTGTACTCGGGCACTAGTGTTGATATGATGATGTAATGCTGCAAATACATGAATAAAGATCTGAATACTTTCATATGCATTCGTTCTGTGAATGATTTCTATGTTCAATGATATTCTGCAACCTAGTTTACTTTTGTAGTATATTAAAATACTATTAGTGGAGTAAACACAAGTGAACATTTACAAACTCAAAGTTATGAAAGACTTTCAGCCAATACAAAGGGGATAGCACAAAGCTAATTCGATATCAACTCACATTTCATTAACTATCAATGCTTCTCATATACATTAGACATTCGTTACTACCATAACTCTTCATTACATAAATCAATAACTCATACCCATGGTCCACAGTACATATCTGCAGGTCTGTCATTTCTTGTATCAGCAAATCTGAGAATGTCTCCCAGTGCATTGGTGGAACCCTTGTTTCATACGCTGACCCTAAATGCCCATTTTTCCCACCATGAACTTGTTGCTGCTTGAAACCAAGACTAGAACGCTCACAATGAAGGAGAATATCAGACCAGAACTTAGGCATTTCTTCCCTACCTTCACACGCCCAATCTTGAGAATCTGTACGGCCGTAGTAGCAGCTGTATTGCCCAGATACCAGCAAATAAACGACCCAACAATTGTCTATTCTGATGATTCCTATCAGCAATGGTGACCTTCAGAATTTCTAAATATAAAGCCCTTCAAAACTTGGTAGAATCTCCTCCAATATGCACAAATTTGGCTGTTGGATACAGCCAACTCAAAGAGCAACCTTCAAAAGATATTTCACCACCTCAAGAAGCTGTCACAATGAAGATACTTCGTTTTCCAAAGCCTCAAAATTGCAGAAGTTGCAAAAACCCTAGGTTTCTTCCTCTCCACAGCAAATCACCAAAAGACATAAGAGTAATATGATCGAATGAATACCAAATAGCTTGGTTGATCCCTTTTTATAATCTCTCGTGAAGAGGTGGATCCCCAAAAAAACCTTTTTAATTCATTTAAATATAATATTAATGTCCACTTTTAACTTTATTACATATCTCATCAAAGTGGGCGCCCAAATTAATTAATCATTAATGAGTCTTTTTCATGTGTTATGGCCCCATCAACTTAAAGTGCAAACATAAACTTTATATTATGCTTTTAATGATTAATTATTATTAAAGTCACCTTTAATAATAATTAAATGATATAACTTGCACACTAATCCTTATTTTGCCAGGCCAACTAAAAATTGGGATCAACACTGAGATCACCACATGTCCAGGTGTTTTACTATATATAGAAACACTAGACTCCATTGGCTAGATGACTTACTATAAATAGTAAGTGTGTGGAACTGAGTCCTGAATCACCAAACGAAGGCCAATCCTGAACCAAACTGAGCTCTAGTGAAGAAAACACTTAGGTTACTGCCAAATAGGACCCTCTAATCAACTGCATTAGCCTACGAGGGCTAAATAATAGGCTAATCTACCAAGAAACTGGAATGAGCTAACAAGGGGGCATTACAGTCTGCCCTCCCTAAAATTGCTTGTCCCCAATCTATCTCAACTGCCAAAAGAAAACCCTCTGAATGATCACTCCACCTGGGTCCCAAGGGAAGAACTACATAATGTCCCTGATATCACCAACCAACTCCTGCAACACCAACATCAGTACAACTGACAAATCACTATGAACCACGCCCACCTCAATATCGGGTGTCTCAGGAGTATGAACCTCAAGGGGAAGCAACTCAGAATGTTGAAAAAGTTTGCTTCCCATATTTGCGCAAGGTAAGATATCATACAAATTGTCCACCATGTGCGCATCAGAACTGTGCATCTGAAACAAATCATGTACAGGTGAATCAAAAAGAAAACTGTAGGCACTCCTCACCATGTACACACTATAAAACTCCTCAGTGAGCCCTCTCGGGAATCCTGATGCACTAGAAGGATCCCAAACACTACGATTATCGCCCAACTCTGTACTGGTACCTCGAGGAAGATTAGCATCAAGCTCAAAGAGTGGAATGTCATAAACCAATCCAGTGTCAGGCTCAAGTAAAGTATTATTCACAAACTGCAAAACTACTGTATGTTGATCTGAGTCATCCCTCTCCAAACCGTTGGAGCAACGAGTAGAATCAAACTCCTGCACTGACTCGCACGCCTCCTCCTATACCATCCCCTTCTCTCCCCTTCTGCCCTTCTCTCTACAAAGAGAGAGAAGGCAAGCTCCCATCTATAATACCCCTCAACACGTAACCTCTATCATCCATTTTGAAACTCATCTCCATCTTGGGTACATTGAGGGTAAATTCTCCAATGCCTTGGAGCCATTTCATGTCCAACACTATGTTCATCTCACCCATGTTAACCACATAGAAGTCAGCCTATAACTCATAGTCATTCAATAACAGAGTGAGATTACATATCCGCCTGGTGCAAGTGAGGGTATATCCATCGGCCACTCTAACTCTGAACCCAGCAAAGTCCTTAGTCTGGAGTTCACAACTGGCCACAAACCCCTCATCGATAAAATTATGTGTTACTCTAGTGTCAAGCATAGCAATGCAACGCTGTCCATTAACCGTTCCCCTGATTCTGAATGAAGTCCCTTCCTGTATATTAGCAAATAAGGCCAAGGGAGACAAATTTGCATTAGGTCCAAACTCTGTAGAGTCTATTCCGACCTCATCATCCTCTGGGGCCGCTTGTTGATCTAAATTTTCAAAATCGGAATCCTCATAATACACCCACATCATACAGTTGACCTTGCCTCAAAGGACAATCATGAGCTCTGTTGTAAGGCTCCTTGCACTAGTAACACAATTGCTTCTTCCTCAATTCCTCTCATGACTCCTCATCCACCTTAGTTGCTGATTTCTTTTTCTTGTCAACAGATTGTTTAGAATTCTCATTGCTAGAAGAAGTAATATCTTTAGGAGTAAACTACTTTTTTGGGGCACCCAACTCCATACTCCGTGCCTTCTTCATCGCCTCCTGTAAAGAAGGGGTATCAAAAGCCTTGATCCATCCTCTCAATGGTTCAGATAAACCTTCAATAAACAAAATGACCAAGCTTCTTTCAGATATGCTAGGGACCATAACTGAAAGCTTCTGAAATTCACTAATATACACCTCCAAACTCCCCACTTGTTGGAGTTGAGCAAGCTCTCTGAAATATAATTCTAGGTTTTTTCTGTCAAAGTGCTCAATCAACCTGTCAGTGAATTCCTGGTAAGTGGTAATGAGGTGATGTTGCAAGGTGACCATCCCATGGTGCCACCAATCATGACCTAACCCATCCAGGTGCAAGGTTGCAAACTTAATTGCATCCTCCTCCGCCATAGGCCAAAGAGTCAAAAAGGTATCCAGCTTGTGAATCCAAGCTTGTGTTGTGACCTTCCCGCAATCATCAAATGTTGGAAGTGTGAGCTTGCTTGTGGCATGTTTTAAGTCCATATTTTGGTTCCTTGGTAGGACTCCTATCTTGCCTTGTTCTGTTATGCTCCCTCCTTTGACTCATGTATCAGTCAAAGGTCAAATGCTCCTTAACTTGTGGTGGTAGCAAATCCCATTCATCATGCATTGTCATGACATTATCTATGAATGATGCATCTTAATTTTCTTCAGCATTCTCTTCTTTTGGTTCATTCCTCAAAAATGTAGGACACGAAGGTCTATCGGTAGTACGAGTAGGTGCTCTGTGTGCCCTTGGATTCCCAACAACACTTCCATTGTCATCCTGCTTGTGATTCTGTCTTCTAGGAGTATTCACCTATTGTATAGCTGTTGTAAGCTGCTGCAAAACATCAGCTACATACTGCTGCCCTGCTGCAATACCCCTCATGATTTCTCTTGCTTCTCTTTCTTCATTATTAGCTTCTTATCTTGGTGGATTGCCACCTCTTCTATCACCCATTATGTCCTGTTGTGTATCTACAATTGGATTTTCAAGTTGTTATGCTCTTCTACAAGTATAATACCTGTGTGGACCAATCTCTAGTGGCTGCATTGATACTTTAACCCTCAAGGTTGGCAGGATCAAGGCCCTAATACCACTGTAAGAACCCTTCCAAGTGGACTATTGTTAATCACAAATTTCTTCCTTGGTTGGGTTATTATGGTTTACTCAAAGTGCTTGCTTGTTTGAATTTGTCTTGATTCTCAAATGGTGTAGTGCCAAGATTATATATGAATGCAAGTGAACATTTACAAACTCTAAGATATGAAAGACTTCCAGCCAATACAAAGGGGATAGCACAAAGCTAATTCAATATCAACTCACATTTCATTAACTATCAATGCTTCTCATATACATTAGACATTCATTACTACCTTAACTCTTCATTACATAAATCAATAACTCATACCCATGGTCCTCAATACATATCTGCAGGTCTGTAATTTCTCGTATCAGCAAATCTGAGAATGTCTCCCAGCGCATTGGTGGAACCCTTGTCTCATACGCTGACCCTAATGCCCATTTTTCCCACCATGAACTTGTTGCTGCTTGAAACCAAGACTAGAACGCTCACAATGAAGGAGAATATCAAACCAGAACTTAGGCATTTCTGCCCTAGTTTCACACGCCCAATCTTGAGAATCTGTATGGCCCTAGTAGCAGCTGTACAACCTAGATACCAGCAAATAAACAGCCCAGCAATTGTCTATTCTGATGATTCCTATCAGCAATGGTGACCTTCAGAATTTCTAAATATAAAGCCCTTCAAAACTTGGTAGAATCTCCTCCAATATGCACAGATTTGACTACTAGATACAGCCAACTCAAAGAGCAACCTTTAGAAGATATTTCACCACCTCAGGAAGCTATCACAATGAAGATACTTTGTTCTCCAAAGCCTCAAAATTGCAGAAGTTGCAAAAACCCTAGGTTTCTTCCTCTCCACAGCAAATCACCAAAAGACATAAGAGTTATATGATCGAATGAATACCAAATAGCTTGGTTGATCCCTTTTTATAATCTCTCATGAAGAGGTCGATTCCCAAAAAATCCTTTTTAATTCATTTAAATATAATATTAATGTCCACTTTTAACTTTATTGCATATCTCATCAAAGTGGGCGCCCAAGTTAATTAATCATTAATGAGTCTTTTTCATGTGTTATGGCCCCATCGACTTAAAGTGCAAACATAAACTTTATAATATGCTTTTAATGATTAATTATTATTAAAGTCACCTTTAATAATAATTAAATGATATAACTTGCACATTAATCCTTATTTTGCCAGGCCAACTAAAAACTGGGATCGACACTGAGATCACCACATGTCCAAGTGCTTTACTATATATAGAAACACTGGACTCCGTTGGCTAGATGACTTACCATAAATAGTAAGTGTGTTAAACTGAATCCTGAATCACCAAACAAAAGCCAATCCTAAACCAAACTGAGCTCTGAAGAAGAAAACACTCAGGTAACTGCCAAACAAGACCCTCTAATCAACTACATTGGCCTACAAGGGCTAAATAATAGGCTAATGTAACAAGAAACTAGAACGAGTTAAAAAGGGGACATTACAAAAAATCCTATGATATGCTAAAAATTTCTGCCCTGGAAAAAAACCATATCCGAAAAGAATCAGATACAGCTTTTATAGAATAAATTGAGGCTGCCAAGTGTAACATGCACAATGAAAGTCTTCATTACTTAAAAACTATAACCTGAAGCCATTGTAAAATTTTAATGTAGAAGATATAATTAAAACTGGTTGCACAAGCCTACCTTCAACAATCAGAACCCAATTGTAGAAATGAAATACTTAAAACTAAAAACCTACATAAAAGTTAGGTTTAATGTTACTCTAACTTGTGACATTATATTTAAGTAATCCCCACAACTTAATTGGCATTGCCTCCAATTAAGATTTCAAAGCTTAGAAATGGGACCTCCTCTACATATAAGCACAAACTTTACATTCAATACCCCAAACAACTCAGCACAGCAAATGACCAAGCAAAACATTTCCAGTTCTTTCCTTCATTAGCCTCAGCTAAAAGACCAACAAAGACATAGAGGAAAGTTGCAATTTTGCAAGCAAAAAATCTTTACTCGCCTACAGCAACTAATCTTTCCAACCATTCATGGTGGACGTAGTGGAGATTTAGGATAGCCCTAATCCCTACACAGATAATCCAAAACCAGCTAAGCCTTAGAGAACTTTCACAGAGTGGGAATTAAGTTTAAATACACTTCTGAATGGTGTTTCAAGGGAGCAAAAATGAACCAGCAAATAAATTATTTCAAAAAGCAATGGACAAGAGATGCAAGAAGACAGAAAATCCTAATTGTAGATTCAATGCAGATTGGCTCAATGAAAATGACCCAAATGATTGAGCAGCAGCAAATTTCACTATCAAAGGTGTTGTGAAATTGAAATTTGGACCTGTTGTGACCTTTTCACACATCGCCCCATCGCAAATGGGGACCCCCAATTGTCTACTTGTTTTTAGGGTTTTGTCTCCTTGCAATGGTTTCGTGAGGTCACCTTATTGAGAGTTTCAAGTCAGTTTGCCGAGAGTTACCCGAGCCAAGTCAATAATCCATGCTTGAATCAGTGCATAGACGTCATGGAAGCGCTCAAAAGGCCCAGGAAACGAAGATCGCCTGTTCATTCGGCCAATTCTGACACTTCCTATTTTTTAGGGAATCTACTTTTTTTCGCTTTTTCATTTTTGGCATTTTTGGACCAAACGGGGTTCCCTATTTTTAGGGATTTTGCTTTTTCTATTTTTAGAAATTTCTATTTTTGGAAAGTCAACCCTGGTCAACTTTCTATTTTTAGATCCAAAAATCAGCCTAAAAATCAAAAAATCACTTGAAAAATCAAAGAGAAAACCGAAAAATCATTGAAAAATCTGGAAAAATCAGTAAAAAGCATGGAAAATCAGTAAAAAGCATGAGAAAATCATACTGAAAAGTATCAAATTCTGGAAAAATCAGTCAGATCTGAAGCAAAATCACAGAAAATCAACCCAAAAAAGAGGAAAAATAAAAATCTGGCTAAGGCTGAGAAATTCGCCACCATGAAGAAGGTCCTTGAAAGGAGGGACGAAGGAAGGAATGTCTGGAAGTAAGGAAAGTCCGCCATAGACAAAGGGGATAAATGGCAAGGACTATGGAAAGTCCGCCCAGCACAAAGGATGCAATGTCTAGGATGCCTCTAAAGTCCGCCACACTTTGGCAAGAGATCTTTGAAGTCCGCCCAAGCCTTGAGGAGCCTGGCAAAGACCTTCTAAAGTCCGCCCATGCTTGTCCAAGCATCCTTGGAAGTCCGCCACACACTTGCCAAAAGGTTGGAAAGTCCACCTAGGCACATGGGAGAGAAAAAAAATGAGAATTTCACTAAGTATTAGTGCCTAGTAGGGAAAATTTCGAAAATTAGCCTAAGTATAAGAGCCTAAAAGGGTGGAGAGTCGAAATTTTGGCTAAGTGTTGTAACATTTCCAAGAGATAAAGTGTTAAGGTAAGTGCTAAAAGGTTTGGAAGTCCGCCATGTTCAAAGAGATGATGTCCAAGACCATAGAAAGTCCGCCCTCACCTTGTCCAAGCACTTGGAAAGTCCGCCATGGTCTATGAAGAGAGAAAATTACAATTTTTGCTAAGTGTTTGGTGCCTAGTCAAGAGAAATTCGAAAATTTGCCTAAAGAATGAAAATTTGAGATTTTTGGCTAAGTGTTATGACATTTTCAAGAGGAAAAGTGTTAGAGTTTAAAAGGAGAGTGCTAAAGAAAATTCGCCATGGCAAGGAAAAATAAGGATTTGGCATAACGATCGTCGACGGAATGGCTTAAATTTTGACTTGGCTAGACGAAATTGGGGATAAAATTGGAAAATAAACTTTTAGCCAAGAAAAATGAAGGGAAAATCAAAATAGCCATGGGTCCAAAACGAACGGGTTGGAATAAATTAAAATATTTTAATATTTTAATAATTTATTTCCACTACTCAGAAATTTAAATGACCTTGGACAAAATAAAGTTTGCCAGAGATGTTTCGGAAGAAAATAATTTGCGCCAAAGATAAAATCCAATAGGCAAAATTAAATTCGCCATTGATTTAAAACTTGGAAAGGTCGAATTTAATTAAATATTTAATGTTTTCTTTCAAAATTCGAAAAAATCAAAGATAAACATTTAAGCAAAAATCGAATTTTTGAAGATCAATGAGATTTGCCTGGATAAGCTCGACACAGATTCTTTTCGAAAAATAAAGGAAACTTGCCTGTTTGAATGAGTAAAAACAAATCGAGATCAAGAGAAGAAAAGGCAGTTGCTAAAATGAATTAAACTCTTCAGCATTATAATGAGTTTCAGCAACTCATTTTTCACAGGCATAGCTGAAGAGAAATTTGATCTCTCTTGAAATTATCAGGCAGTTGATTGTCCAGAAGGCAAGATCGAATTTCCCAGAGGAAGAAGTAGTTTTATGCTGAAAGAGAGTTTTTCGAGAAAGGAAAAGATTTATTTGTTGAAAGTCGAATTCTTCTGTGCAAGAAGGGCGCACTTTATCACTTGCTTTTTGAGTAAATTATCAAAGTTAAATCTGATTTGCAGCCGGCAGTCTTTTTCTGAGGTTTGATGTTCAGTCAAGTGGATTCGCCATTCTTCTTCTGTCTTTTCATCTTAGCAAAAGTTCTGGCCAAAATTTTAACTTCGTCCATTTACTTTCAGCTTGCTTTTTCGCAGCAATTTAATTATTTAACTAGCTGAAAGTAAATTTTCAAGCCCAAGGCATGAGAATAAATTATTTGAAAAGTCTTTGTATTAATGTTAATCTTTTGGACTGCAGGTTGACGACCACAGCAGGCGAACCATCAAAGAAGGCGAAAATGAAGTTCGCCAGCAAAGGTGTCCAGCGGGAGTCTAAAATAAATTCTAAGTGGAAAAATGTTGCGGACACTGATCTGGGACATGTCGACTTCGAAGAGTTTAAGAAAAGAATGTATGGACAAAATGGACTTCCAACACCGATAGCCAGACGGATAGTAAGGAATGGAATTTTTCAGGCAGTTGGGTTCCCGTCTGCAATGGATTGTGCAGAATTGATGATGGAATGTGCTCTCCATTATGATGCTCAGAAGAGGCAGATCGTTGCACCTGATGGCAGAATTTTGGCACACTTGAGCGAGGTCGTAATTCAAGAAACCTTTGGCATCCCAGTGCATTCTCGTACTGTCTATAAGACCAAGGAAGAGGCTAAGCATTTGTATGACAGTCAGCCAGATCTATGCGCCACCAATGTTAACAAGGTATGGCTGGACAAGCCTAAACCGTCAATAAAGAAGATGCCCAAGAGACCCCGCCGGATAGACTTCAAGGAAGATTATGGAGACATCATCTTGATGCTAAATAGAATAGTTGGCAACCCTCAAGGTACATTTTTCGAGAGCTGGATGTACTACTTCATAGATGAGATCACTTTTGGCGTAAAAATGTTCAATTGGTCGCGAATGATAAGTGACAATCTTCACGAGCAGTTGGTCAATCTAGAAGAGACTAAGTCTTTTCACATGAGCTCGTATGTGGTCTACTTATTGGCCAGGACATATAAATATCCAGGACTAATCTGCAAGGGCAAAGTTGGCAGCGGAGAAAACGAGCTCAGACCTTATGATTGCTACCCACAACTCCAACTGAAGGAGAAGTCTCATTTCAGAAGGGTGCATGATGCCTTCTTAATGCATATTACCAGAACACTTCAAGGAGGAGTGCATCAGAGGCTGACTCATGAGGCGAAAAGTTTAATCAGTAAATACGGATCCTGGTTCATCCAGTTTCCTAAATTGACGTATGTCAGGATCCAGGGATTTACTGGAAATCCCTATAAATTGCCCATTTATCCGACAAATCGGATGATTTTGCTCGAAGTCCTAAGGCAATTAGAGGAGTATCAAAATATCCAGAAGCCGACCAAGAAAGCATCTGTTACATTCCCATTTTTCATCGGGAATATGTTGGAGTCCTGTCCATCAGCGCAGGCAGCTGAGAGTGCAAGGTTGGAGATCCAGTGGTATCCATTTATAGCTTACAAGTCCAGGGTCAACTTTGACCCACATCATAATATTCGGACAGTAGAGGGGAGAAGGTACAAGCACAGAGTGGAGTTGGAAGACTTCTGGGCAAATGCTGCCGATGAATATGAAGTCAGAAGAAGATTATGGTTTAGAATGCCAGTTGACTTCATGAGGGCAATTGAGTTTTGTCGGGTGCCTGACCAGTTGCAGGACGATGGGAACTACATCCAGCCACGCTTCGAGGAGAGTCGACCTCTTCCTCCCGTAAGATGGTCAGAGCCTGAGCACGCAGACTTAGCAACGTTAATGAGACCAGTGGTCAAATACTCTCAGTGGTGGGTTGACCATCATGCCCAGGAGATGAGACATAAAAGAATAACGCTCACGTATGATTTACTTAGCGAGTTAGAGTCGTATTCCCCTAATGCCGGGCCATCCCATCAGGATTTAGTTGAGATTGGAGAGAAAAGGAAGGAAATAGTCCCAAGTACAGAGCCAGCTTCCAAAAGACATAAGGGAGAACCATCTCGTTCAGCAACATCTCGGAATATTGACGAGCTGGTGGCTACCATAGATGAGTCCTTGGTGGAAATACTCGTACCTCCTACAGTTCAGGAAGAGAACGATGAACCTATTCAGCTGGATGATGAGGAGCCTTCGTCACCTACAGGCACGGAAATACTTGGTTCAAACAATGAGATAGAAGTCCGAAATAATGACTTCGAGGAGCGAATGATTTCCGCTCTCAGAGAGGTTGTGGATGTTCCGAATGAAGAAGAGGTTCAGGTAGAAGATGGAATTGAGCAGCCGACCATTCCAGATTGGCTGATAGAGAGGATGAAGATTCAGGTACCTGAGGAAGTTCAAGAGGTGGATGATACTGCCGATTTCTTGGCAAGTTGCAATTAAGAAACCGACTAAGAAATTCTCTACCATTCAAAGGGACGAGACAGGCAGCGTTCCATACACATTGCAGTACCCACGGTGGACAAGCCACAAGACGAGATTACTCCTCAAGAGTATGCCATAACCATTGTAGATCTTGGCCCAACCTCAAAAGGTCAAGAAGTGGAGGAATTAGATAATTCTGTCTTGACCATCAAAGCAAGATTGGAAAAAGAAGTGGCTAAGAAGAAAGAGTATAAAAAGGAGGTTGAACGCCTTAAGGAGTACATACAGCATTTGACCCAGCCACTTGATCAGGGTAATGCGGTAGCTCCTCCTCTCCTCAATTCATCGCAGGAGGTGACCAAGGATGTAGAGCACGGAATGGTAACAGCCAAGGAGGCTCAGGACTGGATGGCGAGCGAGGGCATGGAGGCGGCCTTGTTCATGGAGAAACTGGCACTTGCTTATGGGCAAACCTCATATTTTCTTTCCAGACTTGTTGATATGGCGGAAACATGGGAATGTATTCCAGATATGCAAGAGAGGCTTATTTCATGCCTCAGGATCCTGAAGGGCACTCCAAGAGAGGAGTTGGTTGACAGAAGGGTAATTGCTGCAGGGGTAGCATATGATTTCCATCACTGGTTTTGGGCAGTAACTATACGTAGAGAAGTTTTGGAGAGGGCGAAAGTGGATGGGCTTCGAATTGAGCAGCAGGTAAAGGAAATTCGGGAGAAAATTCATATGACAGCTGCAGAGGTGTTTGATCAAGAGATTGTCCGAGAAAAAGACATGCAGCTGGAGGAGTTGGAACGAAAGGTTCAGGAGGTTTTCTTCTCGACTACTAGACCACTTCTAAGACAGGATTTTGTGGGAGTGGCAAGACTCTCAGCCATCCGGAATGATTTTGGGAAGCAAGAAGCGGATTGGGCAAATACCTTTGCCAAATGTGCAAAGAACTTGGATGGACTTGAATTTCGGATCAGCATGCTGCCACCCGTCACGATGGAGGAAGTCATTGCAGTAGTGTCCAGGTTCATCGAACGCAATGCTGCTCAGAAGGATAAGGACGCCTCTCCTTGATAATAGCTTCAACTGCCTCTTTACTGATAGTTTACTGATTGATGACTCATGTTATTTTGGGAAACCCTAATTAGGGTTGAGTTGTAATAATCTTGGCCGTTGATATTGTTTTAATCTCGGCCCTTCATTTGATTCTTGAAACTCTATATAAACTGGTGATCTCTCACTTTCATTTGTGTGGAGACAGAGTATGAGATTGTTGCATTGAGACTATTTCGAATAATAAAAGCTCTTATGCATGATTTGCTTTGAATAACTTTTATTGTCAAATAGTAAGCGAGGTTGCATATCTTCTTCGGCCATAGATTAAAGTTAGAATTAGATTACATAGAATTTGCTTTGAAAGTTGGTTAAGTGAATGAGAGATTGATCGTATCGATTCAATGGTGAAGTATTGCTCATACTTTCTTCGAATGGATGATTTGCATTCGATGCGAAAGTTAGCATGACCTTTTAATCGTGGAAGCTTAATTTCAGCCTCATTCGAGGTTTGAAAATCATTATCACACCCCTTGAAGATTGCACCCATTTTGCGTATGTTGTCCAGCAGGAGGCGAAACAAAGTGTGGTTTATCCCTTTCACCAGATCCTTATTGTCTCTTGAATTCTTAGGCGTAGAATAGATTCTCTTAACCTTTATCCTTTTGCCTTTTTTTGAGATCTACATTGAAAGTCCTAAGTGAAGAGAGCCTTTAATGATAAATCCGCCTAAGTCCCAAACTTGTGAAAATTCCTTTAACGTAAGTCCCCTTGTTTATTACCAGCAAATCACAACGCCCATTGAGCTTATCCACACGTCAAGACCTGACAAAAGAAACCTTGGAATCGCCATATGATCTTCTTGCAATCTTAGCATGCGCGGTGGTTTTTCAAGAGAGGATAGAGTGTCTTTGGACATTTTATTCTGTGTGTTCGGTGGATGATAAAACGTACACCAACAGGACCCAAGGATATTTTTCAGCAGCCTTCATTTTTCATGGTTCCAAAGGAGCTCTAGATTCTTCATGAAAACCTAGCCGCCACTGACTTCTCACAAGAATTCCAGCTATAGAAACAATTTGGTTTTGTCAATTCAACCTCCCTTTGGAATTCTAGAATGAAATTAAACTCCTATAAATTGGATAAAGTGTAGATAAGTTCATGTGCTCTTCCTCTACAACCAAAACGAATATACCTTTGCTATGCTAGAATGTGCATTGAGTTGGAATTTGTGAAGCCTCTCCCAAAGATTATTTGGATAGAAAATGCCACCAATACAATTTGGGAGCAGACTGAAGAATTTGAAAGTGTACCCTTCAAGTGTTGAACTTGCCACAAGCATGCACATCTTGCTCGAGATTGCCCTCTCAATCGAAAATTTAAGGATTAAAAGTAAGTTTTAAAACCTACCAAGCTAAAGAAGAGAAGTGATGGGATGACCAAACCATAAGATTTCCTCCAACAAGAAAGGAAGCAGAACTCCTCGGAGTCCTACAACAGAGCATCAAAACAGCTTCAAGTCCTCCAATCCTCAAGAGGGAGGTACTGACTGTCTGAGGTTCTAGATTAGGAAGAAACTCATGTAACTGCAAAGGATAGTGACAACCATGCTCATGAACCACTTGAGAACAGATGTAGAAACCCTTGTTTCCCCTGACTTCTGTAACTGTGTGTTTTTTGTTTGTTTTTGTGTATTTTGATTTTTTTGGTGTTTTTGCATGAATAAAGAAAGGTGGGATTTTTGAATAAAATTACTAAATAACCTTTAACTAATACAAGTATTCCAAATCTAACAATAAAGGACTCCGGAAACCACTGCTAATAATTGTATTATTTTTCTAATGCTATTACAATGATGAATATCTGACATGCAGGCAAGATAAAAAAAATAATCAGATTAAAAACCTGATTTGCAGCCTTCTGTGTAAAGTCATGAATGGTACGGCTGTAATGGAATCCTTCTTTCCCCTGTGTCTGATGATCCAGATCGTATCCAAATGCAAGTGCGCCCCTGTATGTGAAGACTGGAGGACAAAGAGTGAAGCGCCTTTCTCAAGATGACAGGTACGGCCTGGTACAAGGCAATACGGATCAGAAACAGCCTGGTACGGCTCTACAACAGCAAGTATAGATATGTACGGATCTTGAAGAGGATGTCTGATGCTTGGAAAATGGACGCCACCACTATAAAACCCTTTCCGAATGATTCTCTGACCAAAACCCTGAAGTTATAAATCTCTATGATGTTCTGTGATAACTTCTGAATAAAGTTATCTCTCTGCCTGGTAATAGATCAGCTGGTATTTCACAGCCTCTGAATCGCACACATTGAAGATTGCACGTTCTCCAATGCAAATTGAAAACTTGAACCCTTGGCTCTGTCTTCAAAAGAAAATACTCAGTAAAAAGTCGACTCAATCATAATGGCTCGATTTCCAATGAGAAAACCTTATATTCTTCAAAAGCTCGATTTTCCACAATTAGGTTTTTCATTAAAATAATTCGAACTTCCCCCTTTTAATATTTCAATAGTTTCAAATCACATTTTTAATTATAAAATATAATTAAAACCGGCCCCCTTCAATGATGGTCGCCCCCTTGAGTCAAAACACTTAAGTTATAATATTAAAATATTATAACTTTATAATATAACTCCAAATAATTAATATTTAATTAAATCAATTAAATATTAATATCTCCCTCAAAAAAATATCCGATTCTCGAACCGTCTGAAGCTGGCGAACAAGGGAGTGATTCTGCACGTGACCAAACTATACTGCTAAAAATAGCAGGGGTGCCTCGCTGAGTGCCAAATATTGCTAAAAATAGCAACTCAGGCAAACGGTGTCCGAATGAGATCTCGCTGCCCTAGGAAGTGTCTCAAACTGTTGTGGTCAGTTTTGATGCAAAATTTGCTGCCAACAAGATATTGCCTAAATTTTGCCAAGGCATGCATTATAGCGAGCATCTCCTTATCGTAAATACTGTAGAGCCTCTCTGGCCCTCTGAGTTTACGGCTCTCATACACAATAGGGTGCTTGTCCTGCATAAGCACCGCTCCAATGCCCTCACCAGAAGCATCGCACTGAAGCTCAAAAGGCTTCGAAAAGTCTGGTAGTGCCAACACTGGACACGTAGTCATCAACTCCTTAAACCTCACAAAACACTCCTATGCCTCAGGAGTCCAACAAAATGCACCCTTTTTCAACAAATCTGTCATAGGGGCTGCATGACGTGAATAACCATTCATGAATCTGCGATAAAACCCACACAAACCTAGAAATCCTCGCAACTGTGTAAGGTTCGCCGGTGTAGGCCAGTCTATAATAGCGCGGATCTTCTCAGGATCCATCCGCACTCCCTCTGCACTGATAATATGACCTAAGTATAACAATTCGGTCATCCCCAAATCACATTTGGACTCCTTGGCGTACAAGGACTCCCTCTCCAAAATACTGAGCACGGTCTCCAAATGAGCCAAATGCTCCTGCCAAGTCCTGCTGTAAATAAGAATGTCATCGAAGAAGACAAGTACAAATCTCCTCAGCAGTGAATGGAAGACTCTGTTCATGGTGGACTGAAATGTCGCTGGCGCATTAGTGAGCCCAAATGGCATCACCACAAACTCAAAGTGTCCACAATGACAACGGAATGCAATCTTCTCAATGTCCTGTTCACGAACCCTGATCTGATGATATCCTGACCTTAAGTCTATCTTCGTGAAGTAGCATGCACCATGGAGCTCATCAATAAGCTCGTCTATACGAGGTATTGGATACCTGTTTTTGATAGTCCTCTTATTCAGGACTCTGTAGTCTATGCACATGCGTAGGGTGCCATCCTTCTTCTTTACCAGAACAACTGAAGAAGCGAATGGTGATTTGCTAGGTCGATTGTGACCCATAGCAAGCAACTCCTTGATCGTTTTCTCGATCTCATCTTTCAACCGCTTGGGATGTCTATAAGGAGTAATCATAACGGGCTTAGCGCCCTCCTCAAGCTCAATAATGTGCTCAATGCCCCTGTCTGGAGGTCTCCCTGGTGGAATATCACTGAATACCTTATCATGCTTGACTCTCAACTGCTGAATGTCAGGATGATACTCAGTCTTCTGCTGTCCCTCCTGTATAGGTGCCAATGTGCACTCGGCAGCCCACTCTACCATGTCGTGTCGCATGAGTCTCTCCATCCGACGAAAGGAAATGGTTTTGATGTTGCTGTCCCGAATTGCCTTTAGAATATGTGTCTTCCCATCCACATCAAAACGGATCTCCATGTCCTTGAGACGAAGAGTGACTTCCTCAAGTGAGTGAAGCCACTTCATGCCCAAGACTAAATCGATATCCCCCATGTTCACTACGTAATAATCAGCCTTGAATTCATAGTTGTTCAAGCGCAGGGGGAGATCCTTAATCATGCGTTCACACCTAAGAGTGTAACCGTCGGCCACCTTAACCCTAATGCCTTCGAACTCCTCAGTGATGAGTCTGCGCTTCTCCACAAATCTAGCATCGATAAAATTGTGGGTGGCTCCTGTATCAAGAAGGGTAATGACCCTCTGTCCTGCCAAAACTCCACGAAGCCTGAATGAACCTTCCTACTGAATGCTAGATAGGCGTGTCTCCTAAATTTGGAGCTCTGACTCTACCTCTGCCTTAGGCTCTGAAGCCTCTGACTCTGACTCCTCAGAACTCTCCTGCTGTTCGGAATTTTCTGATTCCGAATCCTCGTAGTAAGCCCACATCACTCGATTTGCCTTGCCCTTAGGCCTCAAAGGACAATCGTGATTGGCATCATAGGGACCTTTGCAGTAGAAGCAAAGCTTCTTCCTGCGTAGATCATTAAGGGCCTCTCGATCCAAAGGTGGTGCTGCTGATTTTCCCTTTGTATCATTTTTGAAATCTGATTTATCTTTGTTTTTGTTGAAGCCCTTATTGTCCCTGAATGAAGAATTGTTTCTAGAGTTGAATCTACTGGATGGTGCTGCCAACTCCATGCTACGCGCCTTCTTCATGGCTTCCTGTAACGAAGGAGGATCAAAGGCTTTGATCCAACCTCTCAATGGCTCCGTCAGTCCCTCCATGAAAAGCACTACAAGTCGCCTCTCTGAGATATTCGGAACCATAACTGATAACTTCTGGAAGTCACCAATGTAAGACTCCAAACTGCCACTCTGTCGCAACTGAGCCAAATCTCTGAAATAGGATTTTGGATCCTTTCTGTCAAATCGTTCCACCAACCTGTCAACAAACTCCTGATATGTGGTGATCCGATCATGCTGAAGTGTCACCATCCCGTGGTGCCACCAGTCGTAAGCTATCCCCTCAAGATGCAATGTCGCATACCTGATAGCATCTCTCTCAGCCATCGGACGCAATGTGAGGAATGTGTCTAGCTTATTGATCCAAGCCTGAGCTGTAACCTTACCACTACCATCGAACATTGCTAGATTGAGTCTGTTGGTAGCATGCTTCAGATCATTATTCTGGTATCTAGGTCTCCAATCCTGTCGACCTCTGTGGTGCTCTCTCCTCTATATAATGAATCTGTCAAAGGTAATCCTCTCTCTGACATCAGGTGGTACTAACTCCCATTCCTCGTTCGCTGCCATAAGTGTGTCTGCGAACAACTCCTCATGCTCCTCACCTGCCATATCCTCCTCGGCCTCCTGTCTCACAAAAGTAGGCCTAGTGGGCCTGTCTGCTGTCCGTGAAGCCGTCCTAGGAGCTCTCCGTGATCCTGCATCACTCCTGTCCTCGTCACGATGTGGTGACGGTCTCCTCGGAGTACCTAATCTCTGGAGTGCCACTGTCAACTGCTGTAGTACCTCGTTTGACTGTCGTTGACCTGCTCGTAAGTCTTTGAGAGCATGTAAAACCTTTGCATCGTCCTGATCCCTAGGGTTTTGAGGAATCTCTGTTCTAGGAATATCTGTTCTGTCATCCATGTTTCCCAGCTGCCTGACCAAACCCTGTTGCCTGTCAATCAAGGCTCTCCTGCGAGTATAATACCTGTGTGGCCCAACCTCTTGTGGCTGCATAAGATTGCTAAACCCTCAGGATGGTAGGATTTAGCTCTGATACCACTGTAGAAACCCTTGTTTCCCCTGACTTCTGTAACTATGTGTTTTTTGTTTGTTTTTGTGTATTTTGATTTTTTTGGTGTTTTTGCATGAATAAAGAAAGGTGCGATTTTTGAATAAAATTACTAAATAACCTTTAACTAATACAAGTATTCCAGATCTAACAATAAAGGACTCCGGAAACCACTGCTAATAATTGTATTATTTTTCTAATGCTATTACAATGATGAATATCTGACATGCAGGCAAGATAAACAAAATAATCAGATTAAAAACCTGATTTGCAGCCTTCTGTGTAAAGTCATGAATGGTACGGCTGTAATGGAATCCTTCTTTCCCCTGTGTCTGATGATCCAGATCGTATCCAGATGCAAGTGCGCCCCTGTATGTGAAGACTGGAGGACAAAGAGTGAAGCGCCTTTCTCAAGATGACAGGTACGGCCTGGTACAAGGCAGTACGGATCTGAAACAGCCTGGTACGGCTCTACAACAGCAAGTATAGATATGTACGGATCTTGAAGAGGATGTCTGATGCTTGGAAAATGGACGCCACCACTATAAAACCCTTTCCGAATGATTCTCTGACCAAAACCCTGAAGTTATAAATCTCTATGATGTTCTGTGATAACTTCTGAATAAAGTTATCTCTCTGCCTGGTAATAGATCAGCTGGTATTTCACAGCCTCTGAATCGCACACACTGAAGATTGCACGTTCTCCAATGCAAATTGAAAACTTGAACCCTTGGCTCTGTCTTCAAAAGAAAATACTCAGTAAAAAGTCGACTCAATCATAATGGCTCGATTTCCAATGAGAAAACCTTATATTCTTCAAAAGCTCGATTTTCCACAATTAGGTTTTTCATTAAAATAATTCGAACTTCCCCCTTTTAATATTTCAATAGTTTCAAATCACATTTTTAATTATAAAATATAATTAAAAATGGCCCCCTTCAATGATGGTCGCCCCTTGAGTCAAAACACTTAAGTTATAATATTAAAATATTATAACTTTATAATATAACTCCAAATAATTAATATTTAATTAAATCAATTAAATATTAATATCTCCCTCAAAAAAAATCCGATTCTCGAACCGTCTGAAGCTGGCGAACAAGGGAGTGATTCTGCACGTGACCAAACTATACTACTAAAAATAGCAGGGGTGCCTCGCTGAGTGCCAAATACTACTAAAAATAGCAACTCAGGCAAACGGTGTCCGAATGAGCCCGAACGAAAGCCAACTGGTCAAATTCTAACAACTGAAGCCAAGCCAAGCTCCATCAAGACCCTCTATCCATCCCATCAGCCTACGAGGGTCGCATAATAGGCTAATCATGAGCTCTGAGAGATGTCAACTGGAAGGGGACATGACAACAGAATTCAGGTTGAAAACAACAGTAGGACCAAAAGGAAGAAGTAAACATGTAAGAAACGTCCAAAACATAGCAAGGAACATAATAAGGCTTGGGTAAAAAAAATACCCAAAACAGATGCCATGACTTTAGGCAAACTTCTTATGGAAAAAAGAATCCAGATGTAGGTCAACTCAACAAAGAGGAAGAAAATAATGCAATTGCTTTGATAGGAGGGATAATCTCTGCTAAAAGCTAGAAATTAACCTTTGTTATAGGAGGCATGGGAAAGGCCAAAAAATCACAAAGGAAGTGAGGATTGCCTCTCTTCATATATGTGGGGGCTAAACACACAGACCAAAATACATTTACTTAAGAGACAGTCTAATTTAGAAATTTGAACATTCTTTTGTCAACAAAAAAATGCACAGTGAAAATACTGTTATGTGGCTTAAATGAGTGTGAAAAATGTCAAACATATAACAATTGATACAGAGGGTAACTTTGGAGGTATAGCTCTTATCTGGAGTTCCTATTAAGTACATTGTTGGATCCTGAATAAAAAGAGAAACCATCTAAGTGTTGCAGTCCACAGTCTTTTTGAAAACTTTCACTTTGTAGCAACCCATGTTTAGCCTTCAGTTGTAGCACATGAAAAACTAGAGAAGTGGGAAGAATCACACTATTAGTTCTATGTGTGAAGTTTATCCAATTCTACCACATTATAGTCACAATTTTTAGTTTTTGTATTTAGCTGAAAAGAGTGAACGTGTATTAGCTGTTTAGGTTTCTTGTATTAGATACATAATATAAGAGCCTCTTGTCTAATGCAGAAGTGTTGGATCGCATTGTGCCCTAGCCTAAGAACAAAAAGACAAGTTTAATGTTAGTTTGTTTTTCAACACATTGAAAAAATTCCCTTCCAGTTCTACGTATTCTTATAATTTTATGTCAAAGGAAACTTATCACTTCCTTTACTCTTCAAAAAGGGAGCTTCCCCTACAAATTCAAAGGAAGGATACATGTTCTGGTAACACAATATTTAGACTGCTTGCCTCTGGAACTTAATGTTATACTCATGCACACTTTGTGTAATGTCCCCTTCTCGCTAGCTAAGCAGGATGCCGCCTTGCCTTTCTAATTCCCAAAGGCAAGCGTCAAAAACTAGGCGAATCATTTATTTAATTATTTAATTATCACATAAGTTCAAAATTATTCTTCTAATGTGATATTAAGTAATTAATTAAATTAACCTCTTAAGTGACCAAGTGAAATATTATGAGATATGATAAAGTCACTTATGTGTTTATTTGAAAGGTGACTTAATGAAATATTATGAAAGTGAACTTTATAAAAGTCACTTTAATTGGTGAATGAGAATTCTTTTATCGGGCTTCCTTGAGAAATACAAAAAGAAGAAAAGATGAAGCATTCGTTACTTTTTGGAAATGAATACTTTCTTCACGTGAGCGCTCGAGCCTTCTGGTTCAATTTGATGAAACCCTAGCCATTGTTTCGGGTGTGAAACATCACTCCTAGCTTGGCATTGCTGAAGAGTTGATGAGAAGAAACAAGCTTATTCTGGAAACTCGGATTATCTACCTTTTGAGATTTTTTTGCTTCTTTAGAACGATTTTGAAGAGTCTTCCAGGCATTTTTGAAAGCTTTCTATTGAAGAAATTCCATGCGCCATTTGTCAGAGCAAAGTATTTCAATATGGGTCGTTTTTTTGCTAAAGCTGCAAGTAAATAAGAAGACGTGATGATTAATGACTTAGACGCAGTTAAACACAGCCTGGTTTAGGGACGTTTTGCTCGTAGGAGGCAGGACGCACCATTATGGAGAAGATTCGTGGCTTTTGAGAGGGTCGAATGGAGTATCCAAGCCAAAACGTGATTCCAAGGAGTTGAAACGGGAAGTTCCTGAGACATTTTTGGTCACTGCTGGAGGTTCTTCTTCATTGTTGAGTGTTACCACGCATTCTCCAGGTCTGAGCACTTTCTTGTATCAAATTCTGTAGAGTTTTGAGTCTACAGGTGCATTTCTTCATCTTAGACAAGAGTATTTGTTGTCAGTCGAATCTGGGTTTGTTCTATGTAATATCCAATACTATAATCTCAGAAAAAGGCTCTTGAATCTGTGGCTACAGTCAATGCATTCCTCCCGGTCTTCTTTAAGCACAGCTTGTTGAGTCCTTGGATTAGAATACACTCTCATTTGTTGTTGCTGAGTGTGCTAAGAGCTTCTCTCGGTTCCTTGTTAGTTTTGAGTATTATTGTAGCATTGTATGTGTTCAGTAAAATCCCTATGAAATCTGAAAATGAACTTCTGAGAATGCATGGGTATATCTGTCAATGTAAATTGAGGTCTGCTGTACGTTATCATTCAAGTTTATAAATTCAAAAACAGAGGCATGGTAATCTGTTGTTACAGCTTTGACAATATTTCTGAGAACTTATTGTTGTTATGTGAGTCTTGTCATAAGAGCTTACTAGATGACACTGTCACCGACTGATGATAAAGGAGATTGCTATCTCAATGGTCTGCTGTAATAGTCTGAGAGCTAATTCTATTTCAATCTGCACCTTAATACTGTAGGTCAGTCCATTAACTTCACGTTTATATCAGCCATATCACAGTCCCAATCCTGCACAGAAAAACATTGATAAGTCTGAAATGCAAGCTGTCTTGTTTTCTGTCAATGAAATCAGAGTCACTGATTTGAGATACAGTTGAAATCATGACGTAATGAATTCTGTCGTTTTGCATGTATGCTATTTATTGGTTTGGCCACATCTGTGCGAAATGCCTTTATCTATGTGACAAAACAAATCAATTACAAATCAAGAAGAACATGCAAAAATCATACACAGCAGGTTAGGAACATTACACTTTGTCCTTGCCTTTGCCAGAAAAACTGCCATTTTAGTATGGGTTGTACCTTCTACAACACCCACAAGTAGGCACATGACTACGACAATTTATGTACAAAAGCAATATGATGTACTTCACCTACATTGTGAAAGCTACAATATACTTTCTATAATGTCCCCATTTTTCAACGTCCTCTCTGAATCAGTTTGGGTTTGACACACTTACTATTTTTAGTAAGTGCTATATTTAGTAACTGGTCAGACGGGCAGAGCAGTGTAGGATTTCCTGTCCGAGCAACAAATGGAGGTTGTCCGATGAGCTTTAATGTCTTGTGCCACTGTTTTTTGTTGGGTTTTTTGGTGTTTCGAGCGTGGCTTTCTATTTTTAGCAGGGATAGTATGATGCTCACTGTCGGCAGTGAGTCTTGGTGCAACATCAAAATTTCTCCAGTTCGAGCCTTTGGGATGCCACTTGCTATTTTTAGTACTTACTAAAAATAGTAAGTCAATTTTGAGTAACTAGACTTGGTCAAGCTAATCAGCAGCACAAATTCAGTTGATATAAAGTTACTTAGGCAAAATCATTTTAATATTTGATTTTGGCTTCAAAAAAAGGTCTATTATAAAGTAACTTTATAATTTAATGTTGAGGGGTCAAAAGGGGGACAAAAGAGGACCATGGTGCCTAGAGCAATAACTTGAAGATTGTTTTTAAACAATTATAACATTTTAAAATGTTTATTTAATCTTGGGCACCAGAGCATGGGGGTGATTTAAAAATTAAAAGGAAAAAAATGCTAATGTTTGGAGGAGATTTATTTTAAATCAAAAATTATAATCTCTCAAAAGTGGCGTTGGTTTTCTAGGGTGAGCTTGGTTGCCCTAAGTTCAAAGAAAGCTTTTAAAAGCTTCATTTTGGAAGTTCATTTTTATGGATGAGTTTGTCGACAAAAGGAGATGCTGCTGGTACTGTACCAAAAGGTCTGAAGAATAGGTTTGAGGACGAAAACCCTCAGATTCAAAGACCAGTTTTGGCAGTGAAAGACCTGCTCAGGCTAGTGTATTGGTGGTTTCATGTTAGGAATCACATCTAGGCGAAAACGAAGAAGTTTTTCCAGTTTCTTTGAAGGATTTCAGTTGGTTTTGGTGTGGTTTGTTGAGCTATTCAGTTTGTGTGTTTCTTTGTAGTTTTTGGTGAGTTTCTAATCAATTTTTGGGCATTGCTAAGCTGGACCTGAACCTATGATTTTGCTCATAGCTCCAAATTGAACACTGATATCAAAATGGGTATTGCATCATTTGAAGAGCTTCTTCATGGTGATTCCAAAGAGCTATAATTTGCATTTTTTGAAGCTGTTTCTAAATTATTAAATCAGGTCAACCTCTTGAGGGCGGCGCCATTATCAAGGAATCCCTTAAATTGCTTGTCGCCTTCATTTGGTGGAGTTTGAGGCACTTCAAGCAGCCACTGGGGTTAGTCTTTGGCGTGTTTATGTTGGGGTTTGCAAGCCCTTTCTTTAGTGATGAAAAATCATTTGTAGAAGGCATCTATCTACTGTTTGATGCGTCATTTCCAGGTCTGAACTATTTTCTGTGAATGAACATTTTAATTTGTGACTCTAATATTTTTTGCTATAAAAATCAGATTGGAGGTACTTTTGAAAGTGTTCATTCTAAGCATATTTCTCTTAACATTAATGCTCCTGGTTGTATACTTCATGAAACAAATAAAGCATATGCAAAACCCTATAAAAAAAACATTGCCAAACATCACATAAACTTACATACAGCAAGCAGCAAACTCAGGAAAAAAAATCAGGGTTGTTCATTACAGTGGTATCAGAGCTCTAACCATCCTGCCAGCCAGTGGGTGATAAGAATTTATGAGCATGAGTGACAGAGAAAGTAGGTACCAAGAAAACATGGGTGACAATATGATGCAACTCTTGGAAGCATTGGTCTAGGAACAAGATAGAGCCACTCAATTAGCACAAGAAACCAATCAGTGAATGGCATGGCTAATACAAAGAATGGACAAAATGGGACAGGGTCACGGAGTTCGGCAACATAGAGATGGTAATCAGCAGAATGGGGGATCCATGGCTAGGTCTCTTATGCCAAACTCTCCACCGAGAAAAGAAGCACCAGTTGAACTCACTTTAGTTGAGCAGCAGGAACAATTTAAAAAGGATTGGTTAGCTGCATGGCCCGGTTTCCAGCATAACATATCACTATAGGATTATATAGAGCTTAGGATGAGTCATACGCCCAACAGGGGCAATAGAGGACATCATAATGATTTACGAAGGAAAGTTGGAGAACTTAGCATTCCTTGTTTTGATGGGACCAATGAGATTTCAACGAGAGCATGGGTTCAAAGGGTGGACACATACTTCAATCAAAATCCCATGCCTGAAGAGAAATCTATAAAATATGCTACTATGCACCTTTATGGAGTTGCACATAAGTGGTGGCATCATGATATGATCATATTGGAGCATGCTTAGATTACATCATATACTGAGTTCACTGAGAGACTCATAGAGAGGTTTGACAAAAAGGAACCAGAACTTCATTCCAAGGAGGTGGCAAAGTTGAGACCTCATGCATTCAATGAAGAGCAGGTGGTTGAAGAGAAGTTTACAGCAGAAAAATCAGATGAAGTGGTTACGTTGAAGCTTGATGAATGTGAGACAGAGCCTCAGGATGACTCTTCGATCACGCATGCAATTGTTGTTGATGAGGTTGTGCACAAAGAATCTAGCGTAACAGCTGCCTTGAATACTTCCTTAGAGCAATCCAATGAAGTTGTAATACCTTTATATGATGGGCATGAGAAAAACAAGAGAGATGATGTTTTTGGATCAGCAAACAGTGATGATTCTTTGTCCCATGTGGGTAACGGTGACATAGGTGGCTTTGGGTTGGACTTCCAAAACAAGCCTATGGAGAGAGATGACTATGATGATTTCAGTGATTATGAGTTGGAGAGTGACTTATTTAGAAAGGCAACTACTCAAGAGGAGCACAATGAACATTTACTCTCTAAACAAAGTGATCAGTTTATTTACCCTTGGGATCCGGGTGTGTTGGCACCTAATTATGACAAGGATCCACATTGGGATGAATTCCCTTTTGATTGCAATGATGTCCTTACTTCATTCTGAGAGCCATGTAAAGAGGAGGGCAACGATTGTGATGTTTTCAATCTTGGAAAGGAATCTGATTTCACATTACAAGTAGCTGATTATGAGCAGGGACCGTGGAATCCAGGTCATTGGGGACCCAAGTATGATGAAGAATCGGTTTGGGAAGAATCTTCTTCTACCCAAGTTGTTGTCCCAAACATTAGAGCATAAAGAATGTAAAAGGGAATCCTTAGAGGAAATTGAATTTGAGAGGCATGAACTCAAAGACAAATCAGAAAGGTTTATGTTAGGGGCTAAATCTGATCAAGGGCCTAGTGACAAAGATGGGGTGAGCATTGAAGAAGAGGCTCATGCAATTTGGGACAGCGATGGAGACTTTGATAACAGGTATAATAGTTCTGATTTTTGCATGCCACAAAACAACAGTTCATCATCTTTGCTTGATCATAATTGGAAAAGACAACTCTTGGTAACCGCTGAAAATGAGGTGCAAGTTTTATCTAGTTTGGACAGCAAACATATGCTTGTAGAAAATCTGGTTCAAAAAGCATTTATGGGACTAAGTGAGCTTAAAGTTTCAATTTCTGATTTACACATATTGAAGAACTCTATGGAAGAAGTTAAAACAGCATACTTACACATGATGCATGATAGGGATTTAGCTACCAAATACGCAGATGAAACCTTATCTTTGTCTAGGCAGTTAAGGGGAGAGGTTAGTGAGCTTACCATAGAGCTTAACTCTACGAATCTTGCTTTGGAAAGTGTTCAAGAGGCACTTCTTGAAGCAAATGGTCAGTTTGATGAGATTAAGCAGTTTAATGAGAAGGAAGGTAGAGAAGGGGCAAACGAAATTGAATAGGTAATGGAGCTTGATCTCATCCAGGGGGATTATGACATTGCTCTTTGTCCAAGAAAATCTGAAAAATGAGGGGTCAGATCAACAAGAGGATTGGTTTGGATTGGGAGTTGGAAATAATCTTCAGTTGTATGATAATCCGTTATTTGAATGGGATGCTGATTTGACTCATGACAATCCACTTTTCGAGTTGGAAGACAGGAATTCAAACATTTTCAGTGATGCGAGTGGATTTGATTACAACACTTGGGACCCAGGTGCAGTTTCTAGTCATGAAGTGTTGTCTCCTGAATGGACTAGTGGGTCTACTTCCAGCTTTAGTACCACTGCCCGCCTTCCGAGCAACTTGCATATGACTTCAGTTTCAAGTCCACAGATGAGTTGGTTGGATCTTTCAGTTCAATAGTGGAGTAGTTCATGGTTGAGGATGGATGGCAGAGTTAATTTGTTATTAGGAATTGATGTTGTTACTACCTCCATACTCAACTCTGCCATATCTTCAATGGGAATTCAGTTTGATTACCGCTACCCTTACCTTTTATCATTGGTGATAGTGACATCTTTTGATGAGCAGACAAATTTTGAGGTTGGACAGCCCTTGGGGCAGCCGGCTGTGAGAATCTTTCCGGACAAAGCCTACTCATTTACTGTTTCCATTTGGGTGAGTGACACCTACTGCAGTTACTTCACAGAGATGATATGCTTCATTTCAGATGATGTTGTTTTGATTGCAGTGGTTTGGGCATGCTGGTGTGTTTGGGACCATCCTCTGGGCACTTGGGGGTTGAGTGATGATGTGATGATTTCGGCTTGCATCAGCATAGACCTTTCCTGGTTGGTGGATTTCAGAGGTATGGCAGTGGTTGGCTTGCTTCGCATTTTGGGTATCATGTTGTGTCATGCCGGGGTAAATTCCTTTGGGTTGAGCAAGGTGATTTTCATGGAGACCAGGGTTGTGATTGGCAGTGAATTTATTGATGCAATCTTCTCTAAGTCGCCTTGGCAGGATATATTCATAGTTGTCGAGAGACGCGTCTCCGACACTGCACTAGTACCCAGAGACGTTTTTTTGCATTTGGAAACTTCTCAAAAGTCTCCCGCCGTCTCCCACGTCTCCAGATCCAAAAAAAGCGTGTCTCCCCTAAAGTCTCCCGCGTCTCCCGTGAAGTATCCTGCATTTTAAAGGCAAAACATAAAGAAAATACCTCAAATGTGATTTTTTAAAGTGAGCTGTCATTTAGCATGCGACTAGAGGAGACTGGAGAGGGCGCCGACACTGAGGAGTGAAGACTAAACCAGTAACTGGTAAGTCATATCAGTTTGAAAGTTTGAGTTATAGTGTTTTTAAAATTTATTTTTTCCAACTCTCTTGTGCTTATCCGTCTCTACTCTCCAACTCTCCTGTGCTTGGTGAATGTGAAACACTGAAATGGCAACTGAAATGTCTGTTTCTTTTTTTATTTTCATTTTTCATAGCCTATTTTTTCATATTGTTTTGAAAGTTCAATGTCATTATATTTTCAGATTTTCTATATATTATTAATTTTTATATTAAAAAAAAAAATAGCGTCTCCAAGTACCCCCGTCTCCTATTTTCAAAAAAATGTCGTACTGGTACCGGTACCAGTACCAGTCTCCCGTACCGGTACCAGTACCAGTCTCCCGTACCAGTACCAGTACCAGTCTCGCGGCAACTATGGATATATTCCATGCCATCGATTCCAGTCCCTTCAGGGTTTTCAGTTCAAGCTTTGATGATCTTTATTCTCTGGTGGTCCAAGATAGGAGAGTGCAGTTTGGTGACATTGGTTAGTCTGTTATGATCAATGTTGCGCAGCTTCAGCATGGTGTCATTTTTCTGAGACTTGCTTGGAACCTGGGAATCACATTGAGTTTTAGTGCAACGACCGTTTGGGATGGTAGAGCCAATGTTATTCTTCTAGAGCCTACTCTTGCGGTACTTCAATTTGGTTCTCTTGAGGGACTTCCTTTTGAGGATTTGATGAGGTCTATGCAGTATTTGATAACTCTTTTTATAGGGGATTTACAGGAGGCTTCACATGTCAGCACCTCGCGGGACATGGTTGTGAGTAGATGGTGTTACACACCCCCTAGATTTATTTGGGACCCTAGGATCACTATTAGTTTCATTATCATATTATGGATCAAATTGTTGGTTGCGGATTTTTTACTGCCATTGCTTGAGGACAAGCAATCTTTGGGAAGGGCAGATTGTAATGTCCCCATTTTTCGATGTCCTCTCTGGATTAGTTTGGGTTTGATACACTTACTATTTTTAGTAAGTGCTATATTTAGTAACTGGTCCGACGGGCAGAGCAGTGTAGTATTTCTTGTTCGAGCAACGAGTGGAAGTTGTCCGATGAGCTTTAATGTCTTGTGCCAGTGTTTTCTGTTGGGTTTTTTGTGTTTCGGGCATGGGTTTCTATTTTTAGCAGGGACAATATGGTGCTCACTATCAGCAATGAGTCTTGCTGCAACATCAGAATTTCTCCAGTTCGAGCCTTTGGGATGTCACTTGATATTTTTAGTACTTACTAAAAATGGTAAGTCAATTTTGAGTAACTGGACTTGGTCAAGCTAATCAACAGCACAAATTCAGTTGATATTAAGTTACTTAGGCAAAATCATTTTAATATTTGATTTTGGCTTCAAAAAAGGTCTATTATAAAGTAACTTTATAATTTAAAGTTGAGGGGTCAAAAGGGGGACAAAAAAGGACCATGGCGCCTAGAGCAATAACTTAAAGTTGTTCTTAAACAATTATAACATTTTAAAATATTTATCTAATCTTGGGCGCCCAAGCATGGAGGTGATTTAAAAATTAAAAGGAAAAAAATGTTAATGTTTGGAGGAGATTTATTTTAAATCAAAAATTATAATCTCTCAAAAGTGGCGTTGGTTTTCTAGGGTGAGCTTGGTTGCCCTAAGTTCAAAGAAAGCTTTTAAAAGCTTCATTTTGGAAGTTCATTTTTATGGATGAGTTTGTCGACAAAGAGAGATGTTGCTGGTATTGTACCAGAAGGTTTGAAGAACAGGTTTGAGGATGAAAACCCTCAGATTTGAAGACCAATTTCGGCAGTGAAAGACTTGCTCAGGCTGCTGTATTAGTGGTTTCATGTCAGGAATCACATCTGGGCGAAAAAGAAGAAGTTTTTCCAGTTTCTTTGAAGGATTTCAGTTGGTTTTGGTGTGGTTTGTTGAGCTATTCAGTTTGTGTGTTTCTTTGTAGTTTCTGGTGAGTTTCTAATCAGTTTCTGGGCATTGCTAAGCTGGACCTGAACCTATGATTTTGCTTCAAATTGAACACTGATATCAAAATGGGTATTGCATCATTTCAAGAGCTTCTTCATGGCGATTCCAAAGAGCTATAATTTTCATTTTTTGAAGCTGTTTCTGAATTATTAAGTCAGGTAGACCTCTTGAGGGTGGCGCCATTATCAGGGAATCCCTTAAACTGCTGGTCGCCTTCATTTGGTGGAGTTTGAGGCACTTCAAGCAGCCGCTGGGGTTAGTCTTTGGCATGTTTATGCTGGGGTTTGCAAGCCCCTTCTTTAGTGATGAAAAATCATTTGTAGAAGGCATATATCTGCTGTTTGAGGCGTCGTTTCCAGGTCTGAACTATTTTCTGTGAATGAACATTTTAATTCGTGACTAATATTTTTTGCTATAAAAATCAGATTGGTGGTACTTCTGAAAGTGTTCATTCTAAGCATATTTCTCTTTAACTTTAATGCTCCTGGTTGTATACTTCATGAGGCATATTCACCCTATAAAAAAAACATTGCCAAACATCTCATAAACTCACATACAGCAAGCAGCAAACTCAGGAAAAAAAATCAGAAAAAAAATCACGGTTGTTCATTACACTTTCAGTTGTGACATCTCAATTGAACATAACAACATTTGACCTTCTAATCAAGTATCAAGATCTGATTTGCTGATCAATACTTATCACTCAACTTGGTTTACAAGAACCCCAAACTCCAAACTGAGGAGTAAACACTGAAGTTTGTATATTCCTATAAAAAGTAAAACCTGAGACAACCAAGAAACTTGACAAACACACATATTAGAATAACTAGAAATTCAATTTTTTTGGCCACTATGTTATGAAAGTTTCACATTTGTAGTGTACTAACATATAACAATTCAAAAAGCAATGAATATTTAGCAATATACAAATATATATCCACCCCCTTGTATCTAACATATCCCTCACCTCTAATTAGCACAGGCGACTATGAAAAGTGTATATTAGGGGCATACTCTACTAATATAATCCACAAAGTTTTAAATTCAAGAACAAAATAAAGAAAATGCTCTTTCAACGTTATTGATATTACCCTTTTCCTCTTTGAAACTTTCTCAACAATGGTACTATGTTTTAAACGTCAAATTTTCACAACACAACTTTTGGAAGTATATCTAACATACTAATTCTTACCAGAGAGAAGCCAATCCATGTCCACCATGTAGTTTGAAAGAATAGCTGCAAGTACATCGCCCTGGTATGAAACAACTATGCCTATATTAGATATTAGTGTCTATTTATTTGGTTTTCATGTGAAACAGATTAGCATATACTATATATTCATGTTCATGTATATGATTTACAAGCTGTTTTTATTTTTTTAATGGTCAAGACTTTTTTGAAGACAGAAACAAAAGAAGCCTTGGGATTGTTGAAACATGACTGGTTTTAAATAATATTGCCATATAAAATTTATGAAACCTTCATTGATTCAAGATGTTTTTGCCGCATGAAATGTCTTATAAAATATGTTCAAAAATAAAATATGGGATTGTAGCTTACACCCTTCCTCCCTTAACCTAAGCTAGAATTTGCATCATCTATAATATATATGATATATCAAATGAAATCATTAGAGTAGTGGGTACAAATGGATTTATCACCAAAAGGTTGAGTATGATAGATAATCTCAAAAAAGTGGGTACTATTACTCAAGTACATAGATTGCCTAATTATGCATATAATCAATGCTAACTAGATAAATGATAAGAGCAGTTTCCATAATTAGACCAGAGCGTCTTCAATGCAATTATTTCAAATCTCATATCAACCACTAGCAAGCATTATACCAGTATCCATTAGTTAACACAAGCAAATACATAAACATATGTCTGCATATGCATGCATACAAACATAAATATGCACTCATACACACACACACACACAGATAAATACTTTATCTATATATACATATATAGATGCATGTATGTATGTACAGGTAAAATATGTTTGTGCATAGTGATATCATCAATATTACACCCCAATTCATCGTATGGCTAATGTAAAGAAAACTAAATCATTCACTAACCTACATGATCTAGCATATGCACATATTTTTCAAGACAATTGAATTGACAGACTCTATCATAACTTTTGGTGTTAGAATATGTAATGGCCTCTCAACACTCAAGCCTGCTACATAATCTTTGAATGCTCCCCATAATAGATAATAATAGCATCAGCTTTTCATAGAGTGACTATGAATCGCAATAAAAAATAAGCATTCTATACAGTTATAGGGATTTCAAATGGCAAGAGATTTATAATAATTCAAAATATACCTTATGAATTCATGAAAACCTGCTCATAAAGAAATATGAAATAATAAGAATAAAAATTTATTTCAAATAGCATACAATAAGGTTATCAAAAGAATGAACACGATCAGGAGGGTTAAGCAGCATTTATATTTTATTCAAAATGTAAAGGTCACAACTGTCATACAAGTTATGGGTCGGTAACACTTAAGAGTTGGTTGGTAGTTATAAACTAGTTGAAGGTAGGAGGCAGGTGACAGTTCCAAAATCAGTTGATGAAAAACATTATAAATAAAATGCAAGCTTCAATAGTGCATGAAGCATTTCTACCTCTTCTCTATCTATGTTCTCTAGTATTCTATTTAACTCTTCCTTTATGGCAGTGTTACTGAAGGATATCGGTCTCTGCAGTAGAAGTGAAAATGGTTCTTCATCTGGTTTCTACTAGCATTTCCTGTACAAAATTCCAAGTCGAGTATTTTTTTTCAACTCCAAAAACAAATCAAGATAACATCCCGAGTCTGATTTTTCTGAGGAGATATCAAATCTGAAAAATAGATAAAATCTGGAGGCCATTTTGAGGATAAAACAGCAAGAACTATTTATTTTTTATCAGCAGTAGTTCTGTTATTATCAAGAGTTAAAGGTGGTAGATGAAGTTGGAGTGATTGCAGTGAATACTTTTAGCAGTTGCATACACTAGAAAAACCTACCTAAAATGACAAATTAAAATAATACTTTCTTCACTGAATATCAGAAGTTTAAATGTTAATAGTTCAAGTCATAGTAGCAAAATTTATTCTCAGGAATAAATCAGCAAACTAAAAGATAAATATTTTTTTTTTTTAAATTTTGATTTAATCGGGAAAATTTGGGTTAGGGTTAGTGTTTTTTAAAACCAAAAAATATCACAACATGTCAAAAAACCATGACAATTGCCAATTACATCAGCTAAAATAAATTTTGGGTAATTTTTTGGTTTTAAAAATCGTTTTCTGCTTTAAGTTCTGATTTATCACAATAAATCGTGATTTTTTTCCAACTTCTGCTACTATGAGTCTGGAAAAATAGGATGATTGTCAATCTTTTACTCACTGCATTTCAAAAGTTTAATGGTCCAAACTACAACTTTGGATGCAGACATTCATGCATGTCAGCACTGTCAGGCTTTTGGACACAGAGCCCAATACATGAGGCCACATGAGTAACCTCCAGTGAGATTCACAAGGAGAAGAGGACTTTTGAAATAGCAAAGTGGCTACACTGCTAAATCAGTTATCTGAAAGCTTAGGAAGTTTGTTTATTCAGAGAAATCTCTAAGGAAAGCTATTTATATAGCTAGAGTACAGGAGTTGGGAAGACATCTCGCTTCTTCCCAGGACACTACCCAGCCTCCAACATTTTCTTAGTGTCAAAGTGTCAGCAGGCACACCAATAAGTCTCATAGGAAGGATAGATGTAGATACATTTTTCAGTATAGCATAGCATAATGTTTTATTTATGTTATAGTACATATATTCATCTAATATTCTCAACCTACTTGACAATCTTATATTAATTGTGAACAACATTCAAAATGTAAGCTTGCATTTATAAGAATGACATTGCATACACTTTTGAGTGATCTTTCAAATTAGAATTTTCAAAAACAAGAAAACAAAACCAAAATCAAGAAATACATAATACCTTTATCACATCACCAATTGTAACTGATCCTGTATTTGCCCATGTGGGCAAACCTTGAACACGCATGAGTCGAAATGTTGAAGACTGAAATTCTTGAAGTACATTAAATTGTCGAATTGGCTCAGATTGATCATTCTTCATCAAGTCATCCATATCTCTAAGGCCTTGGTGATGGCCAGCATTGGTTGTATTCATAGACAAAGAAGTCTCTCTTGAACCAGCGCACACTTGTTCAATCTCAATAGCCTGTTATAGGATGAAAAATCTTGTTGAAGAACGATGATTATTAAAGGAATACAAATGATAATACCAATCGTTTGTGTGCTATTACTAATGTAGATATTTATTCAAGTAAACCCCAAGCATGTCATAAGGCACCTCCTCTTCATAAAATGCCTTTGGTTAGTATAAGCCAATAAAATCATATTTCTAACTTACTATAAAGTACAACTAACAAACTCAGCTTGTAAAATCATTTTCTAGGTATGTATACTTAGTCATTCCAATGAGGTAAAAAATCAATAATATTTATAGCATAGTTGGAAAACTCAACTCGACAAAAAACTCACCAAGCCCAAAATTGATGAGTCAACAAAAACTCGGAGAAAACTCGGCAACTTTTCTGATTTTTTTTGCATTTTTTGCATTTTTTATGTATCTGGCAAGTCTTTTGTAAAGACTCGCGAGCTTTCAGAAAAGACTCAGTAGGAAGACTCGGCGAGTTAAAGTCTACAAACTCTAGGGCAAAAAAACTCGCGAGTTTTTCAAGACTCGCCAAAAACTCAGCGAGTCTGCCAACTATGATTTATAGGACTTTCAGATATACAAATGAAAAGTTTAAGTTTGAATAAAACCAACAAGTACATAAACAACATAAAGCTTTCCAAAAGTGGTCAAAAAGTGGAAAACTAGAGCGGTTGATTATTTAAGGATGACATTTTTGTCTAATTAGTTTTTATTTATGTCTCAAGGTTTCAATTGGACACATGAAGAAGGGGTATATTTATAAAGCTTGCAAATGTTGTGATATGGTAGTTTATTCTATTCATAAATATTGCATACATGTTACCCTTAAATATATGAACTCCTAAGCTCACTCTAAACATAAACATCACAATATATCGAAGAAGTAGCATCAAGCTATCAACATGAACAATGATAAAGTCAATCCAAAAATAGAAATATCATTTATTCCTTATGGCACTCCCACTTAGCTACTATAACTCTTACTTTTGAGTTTAACTGATCTATGTTGTTTATCTAAGCACAACATATTCTTAGATTTATGTTTTAGTCTCTATTCTTGATCCTATTATTTAAGCCATGTTTTGTCTAATATTAACAAAGGGTTAAGTCGATATTTAAAGAGGGTTTCCTTTCCCATTTGGTATGCATTGAGAGAGAACCCTAACATACATATCTCTTTCAATCCTTTTTCATTTGACGACATGCAGAGAAAGGCCATTGTGTGACTACTGTTGGAGTAAATAGGTCATCACCTGATAATTAATTAATTATTAGACACCTTTTACTTTAATGACTTAAGCTAAACTTAGGAATTGTTTTTATTATTAGATTGAGTGTAATGTCCCATTTAATTCTTAAATGTCTGTAGCCTGTGTTTCAAAGAAATCAATAAAGATAATTAATATTACACCAAACTAGCATTAAATAAAGATTAAGTTGTTAAGAATGGTCAACCAGCATATGAAAAGTTGTGTCCCTTGAGCAAGATAAGGTATATAAGGAAGGAAGATCTAGAAGGAAAGGGAGGAGGAATTATTAAGACTGATTACAAGTAATAGACATCAGCACTAACAAATTAACTTATTTAAAATTAAATTATTATTCTCCAAATGCAGTGATGAAGAGTTGTAACTATTGAGGTGAAGAGGTGTGACTCCCTCAAACTTGAGCTATAAAAGGGAGAGCCTTTCATTTGAGAAAGACATCCATAACATCATTGAATAATTCAATTGAGAATAAAACCTTATGTGACTTTGCAAGTAAAGTAAATCATGTTCTCAAGAGTAGTGATGATGTGAGAAAGGATGTGACTCCTAATGTAAAAGGTTGTGACTCCCTCAATAATAAGATATAAAAGGGGGATCATTTCCTTGCGAAGAAATCATCAATGGGGAATAAATCTATCAACCAATTTGAAAATAAAGGATTATTCTCAAAAGGCAGCCATGAAGGGTGGTGACTCATTTATTATTGTGAAGGGTGGTGGCTCCTTCAAGAAATCGATATAGAGGGTAAATCAGTTCATTGACATTCAATCAGCAATCATCACTCATCTATCCATCAAGTGGGTAAGATTGAAAAAGAAGAAGATAAAAAATAAAAAGAAGATAAGAAATAAAAATATAAGATATCTATTAGAAATAAATATTGTTTTCAGCAAGAATATTATTGGGAAGTAAGTTTTAGAATATAAATAAGGAATAGCCACATATATATATATATATATACCAATTAATATAGTAGACTCCTTTAGCCATCTATTTTGAATTTATAGAAGTATTTTGCAAATAGGGAGGTCGATCAACCTTCCAAATTTAGGAGAGGTGAAGTACTGACCTTTCCTTCATCAAGCACACCACCCCAAGATGTAGCGCTCGTGGGCCTGGAGGCGTATGAATTCTCCTAGGCTTGTTGAGAAAGGCAGTCTTCATGCATCTTATCAAGCACACCACACTGACGTATGGCCGGCCAGAGTCCAAGGGCTTGGTGAGATCGAATTATTCGCTCTCCACCAGAGCGCTACAACCTGCAAAAGTATTGCCTTGAGTGAGTGGCGAAGTTTGATAGAGTGTTGAGCACCAAAACACGAGCTTGCCCAGATTGAAGCTACGCACCAATCTAGGTATCTCGACTGAGAAGCTATGCTCTCAAGTTTGTCGAATAGACAATTCCAAATTCACGATACCTCAAATGTTGGAGAAACTAAGATTAAATACAGATGCTACGCCCCACTTCAAATGAAGTTGGCCACAGAAGAAAAAAAATAAAAAATATTTAAATTCAAATTTAAATCTATTTGGGTGCTACCAAAGGCAGGTCGGCCAAAATTTTAAATTCGATTATTCACGTGATTAAATATTAGTGTTTATAAACACTTCTACTTTTGAAAAACAAGTCGGCCTTCTAGATCGATTTCGGGACATTACAATGGAGCGCCTCCAAGGTGGACTGAGGGATGAAGTGGATCTAAGATCCTGCCATGTTCATGGGTCGGGAGGCGAATAAGTGCTCCTGGGCTTGAGGGTCTTCTCAAGTATGCCACCCCGAGATGGATGGATGCGGATCCACCCATGCTCTCACAATACAAGGACAACCATCCTTGAGATTGCGGTTTGCAAACATTTCAAGTGAATTCCTAATATGATTGACTATAGGAATATGCCTTGGAATAATCATTAATGATGTTGAGATGCCTTTGAATTCAAATATTGATGATGTTATGAAATATAGATTTGAATATTATAATGTTTTAGCTATGATGTATTGCTCTCAATATTATAATATTTTATGTATTAATTTGAATATTACCATAAAGTCGATATTTGTTATTACTAATAGCAATTTTTAGTGATTATCATTGTTTTACAGGCCTTAAACCAAGAATTTACCAAAAGGGGTGTAACATACACCCCTGATTTTTTTTTGAAAACCTTTGTTTGCTGATTGCTTGTTCAATGATATGGTTTGTGTTTGTTTTCAAATGCGTTTCCAGATGTATGCAACATTAAGAATTGATTGCAATGAACAAGTAAACACTTGATAATGATGTTTTTCATTAGAAACTACAATTTACAACAAGAGCATTCATTTTCAGCTTAAAATCAGAATATTACAATGAGTTATTAGACCTGATATAAGAGGTTTCAAACCTGGCAATGGCTTACAACAGCAGTAATATGACTCCAATCACCTCCAAACTCTTCAATGACAATGCAAAGAACGTCCCTTGTGCTTTGACACCTCCCAGCAGCTACCAAACATTAGAACAGAACTGATATAGGCAAGGTTATACAGCAGCAACCATGCCCTATGATGCTCACGAAATGGTACGGCCCCAGGAGAGAGGCAACTAGCTTAGAAAATTCAAATCTTCACCAAACACTGCAAGTGAATACTCAAAATGGGGTGTCTTGAGTTAAGGATTCCATTGATGCAATACCCAGAATGAAATCTCGAGCCAACGAGGGAATATGAGCAAATTATCAATTTCAGTCATGTGACTGGCAAGTACAGAAAATCCACAGAAAGACTCCAAATGTTGGAAATAACCCCTCCAAATCGATGCCGAAATCAAAGCCAAAATGATGTAAAGCATCCACACACCAAAAACCTCAAACTATCACATCAAAATAGTCAAATATCTTCATTTTCAATCACCAAAACCCCTATAAACTGAACTCTGTGAAGCACTATGTGATCCCTGATGTAGAACCACTCACAATATGACTAGGGTCGATCTTTCACCACCAAAATCAGTCCACAACGGCAAGGGTTTTTGTCCTCAGCTCGCAGTCCAAGCAATCTGGAAGAAATCCAGCAACATTTTGTTATGTTGCCAAAGTGAAGATATGCAAATGAGGGCCAAAATGGAGTTATATAGAAATTAGGGCGATGGACTTGAAACTTCTCTTAATTTCCTCCTAAAACCCACGCCCTTCTCTTTTTTTGAAAAATAAAACATTTTAAAATTCTCTTTTCTTCCCTCTCTAGGCGTCCCACTTCATGGAGGAATAAAATATTAATAAAGCTCTTTAAAAACAACTTAAGTTGCACGCTTAGGCCCAAGGTACTTTTTGAATGACCACTCACCCCCTCAACTTAAATTTATAAAATAACTTTATTAAACAACTTAAGTGACTGAATAAAACAATTATTAAATACTACAACCTTAGGCTCTCCAAATCAAAAGAGAAACAATGTTACTGCGTACATACCGGCCTGGGACCAACTCCCCAAAAATGACTTACTATAAATAGAACTGCTAAAAATAGTAAGTGTGCACCAAACACCAAACTGAGCAAAATAGAAAACCACTAAAGAATATTGTGACCAACTGAAGATAGCAAACATCATAAACCGGCCACTACTAAAAATAGAAAGATGCCAACCACCACAACTGCCACCATTGCCAGAAATAGCACTTACTAAAAATAGCATACTGCTAAAAATAGTAAGTGACTCCAAACACATTTTGAGCACAAACCGGGCAGCCGTCGCAACTTACTAAAAATAGTAAGTCCGGAAAAGGTTGCCAGATGCAGATGCATGTCATACCATTGCGAAGCTCTCTGAAAAACCCAAAAAGAATCCAAAAACCAATCCTGCATGCAAATTCTTGATTAAAATGCATGTCACTTTCATTAAATGCATGTCACATCTCTCCGAAGCTTTTTGAAAACCCAGAAAGATCCAAAAAACACACTGCCAAACTCCTACATGCAAACCCCTAAATCCACAAAAGAAGCTTCCTAGAAAATAGGAAACCCTAATTTTGCCTTTGACTAGCCTACGGGCATCTAGAAATAGGCTAACAGTCACTGGAAAGTGTAATGCTAAAAATGGGGACATTAAATTGAGCTATATTTAGAGCATGTTGTCTCATTGCATTAGATGATGACACTTGTATCAATCTAATCAAACCCTCATCTATGATTTGCTATTTTGCTTTATAACCATTCACCTTTCATTATAATCATTCATTCAAGTTATTGCATCAATACAATTTCTCAAAGTGTTGAGCACATTATCTTGCTTTAATCTCTCTTTTGTGATAGGAGAATTGCTTGCAGGTGACTTTTAGGAGTTGTGGGGTTGAATCATCAACTATAACATGGTATCAAAGCTCTAGTTTTGTAGCCTCCTTTTCAAAATTTGAGAGATTCAACCTTGAGCAAATTTTCAATGCATCCTGGAGCAAAATAGACCTCGCCATTGCGTCCAAAGCGGCCAAAAACCTAAGAATTGACTGTCGTTTCATGAAAATCAAAGAACAAAAAATGTGGTGAATTTTTATGGGGCAAAGATAGTATTGCTATTCAATATTTGTTCACTTAGTTAAATATAATTGTTGGTTTGATCGTTAATTGTATTGATAGGTCCTTCGTGTGATTTGTTGTCCCAGTTATTATTTCATGTTGTTATTAATAAGCTTTGTTTCATATCTACACCTCGCATAGGAGTCGTTTCCTCGGGAATTTAGAAGTAAGGTTTATCGTTTGTTGTTGTGATTAATAATCTTTTTTTCATATCTACACCTCGGATAGGATTCGTCTCCTCCTTGGGAGTTCAGAAGTAAGGTTTATCGTGTGTTGTTGTGATTAATAATCTTTGTTTCATATCTACACCTCAGATAGGAGCCGTCTCCTCCTTGAGAATTTAGAAGTGAAGATTGTTGTATACCAATTCCCTACTCCTAAGTCCTTATGCTCTGTTTCTCTTGAGGAAATAGGATAGTTAAAGCATTTAGTTAGTTGTAGTTAAGATCTGCAAAACCAGAGAAAATCCTTAGTTGCAATGTATTGGTTTTCTTAACCTTGTGCCTCTTCTAGCTGAGTCAAAAAGATTGGATTTAGAACATTTACTTTTTCACACATATCAACAAAAGAGGAAGCTTCCCCTCCTAATTTGAAGAGCAATCATTACGCACTATGCATAGTTGTCTATTGCCAATACGCACTCCAAAGGTGAGAATTGTAAGGCCAATAATTTTCTGGCACCCACTGTGGGGCATGAGGCAAGAAAACTTCAAGAAAAGCTAAACGCTTTTGTTTCAACGTATGTGTTCACACATGCTCAACACTTCAAGGCACAAAAAGAAGAAGAAGAAACATGGAGATCAAATGAAAAAGGAAAAGAAGTGCCTTTCACTTCTAATCCCAAAACTTCACATGCAAACACTATGCCAGTTGCTCAAGATCCGTCTGCAGCAAATTTTGACATCATAGCTTTCATGATGAAGAACAAGGTATAAATCTCTCAACTGGAATATCTTCAAGACCATCCAGAAGAACTAGATCAGATTCTCAAAGTTGCAAATAAGCAGACTGTGTTCAAGTCATCTGTTCCAGCAGAAGAAAAGTCTAAAACGAGTCCTGGTAATTGTGTCTCTGTCAAAGATAGAAAATGAAGACCAGAACATTGCTTGTTTTGAAAAGAGACCGACAGAGGATACAAGGTCATGGACAATACAGTTCGATGGAGGTTGTTTAATTACAATTTCAGAAGCAGGGGAATTGATTATCTCCCCTAAAGGATAGTTGCACCCATCTGTGCAATTGGAATTCACTGAAGCTCAAAAAGAGGTGTTTTTGTTAGGCCTCAAAGATGCCAAAGACATGGGAATCAAACTCCTATGTGTTAAAGATGATGTAGAGTTGATTGATGAGCCAGTCAAAGGATATTTTCAGGTCAAAAAAGATCATCTACGGCATTACAGAAATCGAGTTTGGAACTCGATCGACTGGTTTGAAGAATTCAACATCCCAAGGATGGACAACAGCAGAACTAATGCCTCATGGGTATCAGCTTTCCCATTTGCGTCATATTCTGACTTTTGTCAAAGTACCTTTGTTTGGATGTGCAAAAAACCTGAGAATCTTCATTTCTGAGGGATTGCCTCCTACAATGCCCATTAGAAGAGAAATGAAGCCTTTCAAGCAGAAACGACATCGATGGGAGGCTCTTCCCGTTGTCATACAACAAACAATATCCAAAGCACTTCATCTCTTCGAGGGTGGAGTGAATTTTCTTTAAGTAATTTTTCTTTCTGCTTTTAGTTATGTTGTAATGTTTTTCCCCATTCCGTAAAGTTTTGTTGTGTTTTAGGTGATTTTAGGTAGTCGTGTTTTAGGTGATTTTAGGTAGTCTTGTTTTAGGTGATTTTTAGGAATGTTTTTAACTTTTTAGGTGATTAGGGAAAATCCTGACTCCATATGCCCAACTGATAAGATACTGGTCTACAAAAACTTAGAGATTCTCGGTTCTCCTATGCCGTAAGTATCCAACATGGTCACCAGACGGAGCCTAATGTTGTATCCAAACCAAATTTTTTGCTTCATTAAGGCATTTTGCTTAAAATGGTTTAAAACTTTAAACCTTGTAAAAATGATGTCAAAACATAGTTTTTGGGCAAATCAAGTATGGGCTTTCAAGGAGTTTGATGTCAGGAAGATACTGGTAAAATTTGAAAAATTTGAAAATTAGGGTTTTTGGATCCCTATTTTTACGCAAAAACCCTAAAAATTGAAACTTGTCAGAATTGATTGAAAATTGTTCTGATTGGCTTATTTCACTTCACAATCACAATGGCCAAGTCAGATTCAATTAAAAGTCAATTTAAGTCTGGTGGGTAGTTTTTTCTTTTTCAGGTGGAAAGTTAGGACCTCTGAGGTCGTCAATGGCAGATGACCAGAGACCAAGTGTTGAAATCTAAGCTTAAAACGCTTCAACGAAATTTCTATGGCAAGATATGTTCAAAATGATGCTTCATATCAGAGGGGATTTTTCGCCAAGGTGAAAATCATCAAAATATTTGTAACTCTGGAAAAAAAGAGTCCCTGGAGGCCAGGGGTGCCCTAGATTTCAGAGGCCCAGATCAACTTTCTAAGATTTGTCGCTTCCAAGAGGACTTCTCCGGAATACTATCAGCTTCGTGATGAGCCTACCAGCCAACCTGAAAGATCTATCTAGCACCTAAAACTGAAGATTGAATGGGAAATGAGGGAGATGAAAATTTGACTAACACTGGAGCAAAAAATTACGCCTGCTACCTAGGGGCACCCATCTTTTTGAGGTTCCAAATTAAGGTTTTTGACCAAATGATACCCAGGATGTTTGTCTCAAACTTGATCAAGCTTCACAACGAATCCGTCAACGGGTTAATCTGAGCTACTAAACTGCCAGAATCAGGAATCAAACATAAGGTTTTATCATGTTCAAAAATGTCAAACAACAGCAAAAGCACCCCTAGAGGCCAGGGGCGCCCAAGGTTTTGAAGCTTCAAATGCAATCTTTTTGGTGATCTCAGATACTCATCCTGTCTGTGATGCTTCTAGCTTTCGTTGCATACCTTAGCCGGGTCAGAGGATTTCTCAGCAGCCTACAGCCGAGGATTAAGTGTGGATTCAGCTAGTTTGAAAAATGGCTATCTCTGGGAACAAAAGCACCCCTAGAGACCAGGGGCGCCCATGATTTTCACCTAGCAGATGATGTTTTTCAGAAAAGTGCTCTCCAAGAGCTCATGATCAAAATGGAGCTAGCTCCGCAATGAGCCTGCCAACCAGCTCTGAAGTTTTGCCAGTTGCTCCAAGAATGCAAGATGAAGTAAGGTCAAAATCACCTTCAAAATGATGAAAATGCATGAAAATTGACTAAGTCTGAAGCTAAAAGTGCCCTTGGAGGCCAAGGGTGCCCTAAATTTTGAAGCCGCAGATGTCAGAATTAGGGTTTGTAGCCTCAAGGAGTTTCTTGTCAGTTTTGATCCTGCTCTTCAATGAAACTGTTAGCCAGTCTTCTGGACACATCAGTCAATCAGAATCAGTGATCGAACATAGGCTCCGATGACACCCTATAAAGGTAGAGGTTGAGAACTGAAATTAAATAATATTTAATCTTCAGTTGCACTTCTCAAGTCGACTTCAACAGGACTTAATTTTTGCTTGCGAAAGGGCGAATCTATTTTTGCATGCACAGTTAACTCAAGTGCATGGAGGTGGCGCCCAATTTAGGGCTTATTTTTCATCCAGTTAACAGTTAATTGAATTTGAGGTCCAATCAGAAGGTGGCACCTAAATTTAGGAATTGCATGCATTTGTGATGCCTTAAGACATGAATTTATTTATTTAAGTCATTTAGGCATCCATTATTCTCATCACAGGTGGAAGCAAACACATTTTCTCGAGCAAGCAAAGATCTGAAGGCGCTACAGGTGACAATTTTCAGTGTTCTTCGCAGTGCCAGGTCCAAATTGTTCAAAGGATTTATTTTTCAAACTTCATTTTTCGAGTGCATGCAGACTTCATCAAATCCAATTCAAGCATAGGCGACTTTTTCAGAGGCAGAATAATAACTTCTATTTTCTATCTCTAAATTTTTTCTATCCTTGTCTTGAGTTTTTCTCTTGCATGTCAAAGTAAACAGTAGAATTTTCAAAATCGGACCATCTAGGTTCACATATTTCAGCATCAACAACAAAACCCATGTCTTAGATTTTTTCGAGAAAATTGCCCCGTTGCTTCCATTTCTGAAGCACTGTGCTTTTTTCCAAAGATGTTTTTGCATGCGGGCCAAAAACTCAATTTTTCCAAAATCAAATCATCTGGGTCTGTTCAGCTTATTGGCGCCTACAAAACCCATGTGCCAGTTTTTCTCGGGAAAAATTGCCCCCAGTGCCCCTACAACCTGAGAGTTCTAATCTGAAAAGTCTTTGCATGTGAAGTAAAAAAGCATTTTTTTAAATTTCTAACGTTGAGGGTTTGCTAAGAATCAATTTTTCTACAAAACCCACGTCTCGGAATTTTTCGTAAAATTGCCCCTCGACAAGCTATTTTTAGCCTTGCCAAAAGCCATTTTTAGCCTCACCGGAAAAGTTGTCAGAACATAGCCGTGTTTACAGTCAACAGGCGAGTTTTTCATAATGCAATTCACTCAGACTGAATTCAAGACCAAATTGGTTTTAATTCATGATTTCATTAGAATGACTGACACAGATTTACATCAAGCACATCCAGAGGGTTGATTCAGACAATTTGGCAGGCGTAGACACTCAAAGTCCACATGATTTCATACCTAGTATAGCTGATAGCATTTCGAGGCCATTTTAGAGGGTTGAATATCATTGGAATTATGCATGCGTAACGGGTTCATGTGCATTTCTCACAGCTAGAGTGTTCACAGTTAAACTTCGCAGTTTCATCATGCAACACTCTTCCATTGAGAAGAATCATGAAAAGCGTCAAGAGTGTCAAAAGCGTTAGAAGCGTAGAACTGCAGAAGAAATGGAGGCCATCACTCCAGTTATAGAGCCACCAGAGTTACCAATCAATGAACTGCCAGTTGAAGTGTGCAAACATTTCCAGGATTGCTCAAGTTGCTGACAGGCAGTAAAATGACAGTTGAGATATGTGACGACCTCCAAATGATGAGGTAGTTAACAACTTCTTGGAGGAGTCAATTGCTCGAGATCACAGCTAGTGGACGGGACGTCCCACCTCTTCAAGATAGACATTTGACATAGCAATTAACTTGATGCCTCTTTCCAAGTTGAACTCATTGTTCCACATATCATTGCATGTCTATCTTGAGGATATCTTTGGAGGAGGTTGGACTTTCAGTTAGGATCCAGTTAACTAATGTTAGTTATCAGTTGACTTTTCATTTCAATAAGGACTTGCATGTTGCACATGTCCATTCAGTTTAGTTTTGTTTCAGTTAACTAATGGTAGTTTTCTAGTTAACTATATAGTTTCATTTATTTAGGTTTAGAAATAAACTCTTGCATGATTGCAAGACTAAGTGTAAACTCAAGGAGATTTTAGGGTTCCCTACTCCTTGAAGTTCTAAAAATAAGAGCACCCTTGCTCATTTGTAATTAACTTTTGCTCGTGATAGCGAACATGCTGGGCCAACTTGTCTATAGTATCACTATTCAGTATCTATTCACATTGTAATTAGAACTTTTGCTGCAATAACAAATTACTGAGCACAATTTGCCTGAATGTTGTTATTATGTATCTGTTCACCTTGAGCTTTTATTTGTGATAGCGAACATGTTGAGCCGCCTTGCCTGTAGTATTGCTATTCAGTATTTGTACACTTAGTTAAATATAATTGCCGGTTTGATTGTTAATTGTATTGATAGGTCCTTCGTGCAATTTGTTGTCCCAATTATTATTTCATGTTGTAATTAATAAGCTTTGTTTCATATCTACACCTCGGATAGGAGTCGTCTCCTCTTTGGGAATTTAGAAGTAAGGTTTATCGTTTGTTGTTGCAATTAATAATGTTTGTTTCATATCTACACCTCGGATAAGAGTCGTCTCCTCCTTGGGAATTTAGAAGTAAGGTTTATCATGTGTTGTTGTGATTAATAATCTTTGTTTCATATCTACACCTCGGATAGGAGCCGTCTCCACCTTGGGAATTTATAAGTGAAGATTGTCGTATACCAATTCCCTTCTCTTAAGTCCTTATGCTTTGTTTCTCTTGAGGAAATAGGATAGTTAAAGCATTTAGTTAGTTGTAGTTAAGATCTGCAAAACTAGAGAAAATCCTTAGCTGCAATGTATTGGTTTTCTTAACCTTGTGCCTCTTCCAACTAAGTCAAAAAGATAGGATTTAGAACATTTACTTTTTTCACACATATCAGCAAAAGAGGGAGCTTCCCCTCCTAATTTGAAGAGCAGTCATTAGGCACTGTGCATAGCTGTCTGTTGCCAATACGCACCCCAGAGGTGCAAATTGTAATGCCAATACTGCTCTTCTCTCATAATGTGTTGCACCAATGTATAAAGAGAGCCACAAATTTTTTTAAGGCTTCCAATCAACAAAATCGAGCCTTATGAGCTGCGCCATGTTAGATAGAAGAAGCCACAATTTTTCAACTAAGAAATAGATAAAATCGAACTCTTCCCTTTGTCTAAAATCAAGCTCTAATCTGCTATAATCGACCTTCACAGAACTGAAAATGTATTTCTCAAAATCTGTCAATGGGGTGGTGTCTCACACCCGAAACTGAACTGTGAGGGTCTTAAAACCCTAAACCAAGAAGTTCGCTCAATCTTTCCCATCAAAAATATGTAGTCCAAAAAGTGTCGAATGAATGAATTCCTTTTCTTTTATTTCTTTTCCCATACTTCATAAAAAGTGACTTTGTAAAATTATATTTAAAATATTTCATTTGGCCACTTAAAGAACATTTCACAAAGTGATTTAATTAATTACTCAATAGCACCTTTAATATTAATTTGGAACTTAAGCAATAATTAAGTAATTAAATAAATGATTCCCTCAACTTGCCGTTAGCCTCAGGAATTAAAAGGCTAAGCGACATCCAGTAAGGCTACTGAGGAGGGGACATTACATAATGAAAACATTGAACAATGTATATTATATTTATGTATATGTGTGTGTATTATATAATGTAGATTGAAATTTCATATATTTATAACATTTATTTATATGTACACACACACATATATGTGTGACAGCATAACTCAAGTTGAGACATTCATATAATGTATCAAATCTGATATTCAATGTAACATATTCATTGATTCAAGTATAGCAGCAATAAAATATAGAAATCTTTGATTTTACTGTTCCATGTTTTCATCAAATTTATAACAAAAGGCCCAAAGGCTACAAAATCATAAACAAATGCCTGCCTTTACTCTATTACAAGCTTTCATCAGGCTCACCTCCCACTCAACCCAACAGGCATTCATCCAATTACCAGCTATAAGCGATAAACCATCCTGATCAACCACTCATTCATTCCATTACCAACCAGAGGCTAGCAGGAGATTCATGGGGCAACAAATGGAGTTTTCCTATCTCAAAGTAGTGACTACATACATTCCTTACAATTGTATGGTATCATTTGACATATGCATGATTCATTTTACAACCCTACAAAATCATGCTTTAGCTCATTCTACACCTACATGCTCTCATTTTACAATTGTATGCTCTCCTATAGTTGTATAGTGTCATAAGATTGCCCGTTGACAAAAAAGGGGTATCCACCATATCTTGTCATTCAGCAAGTATGCATTTTCATTCCTTAGATGTATGCAAACATTCAATTGTAAATTTTCTTTCCATAGTTTCATTTGGCCACACAATTTCCTATTGATGAAAAGAACAAGAAATGTATGTTGTTATTACACTTTCATCATACAGTTGTGTGCAATGATTCAACAATTGTACACTTGCATCTTGTAGTTCTTTGCAGTCATTAGAAATCCTACAATCATATGCAATCATACACTTGCTCTTTGTAGAGTAAGTTTTTTTTGTTAAAAAAATTCCAAACTGCCAAAGGTATCTGACCATCCATGAGATGGTTGGGAGATGTCTCAAAAGTTCATGGTCATCCCAGGGACAGCTAGACATCATGGGACATTAGGCCCCCATGGACATCATCCCAAGGCCATGTCACCAATTTTCTTGATGATATGAAACAACTAGGGTGTCCCTTGTCATCCCATTGTACCAAGGATACTGGGGACCAGGGACATGGTTTGAGGGAGGGGGTGCATTCTCATGGTACCCTACAAAAACAAAAGTTAGCAAAAATGGCAGGACGACATGTATCTCATGATCCACTAGAGGACTTCAAAAAAATTGCAAAGTTTTAAAAAGTCTCAAAATTGACTCATGAGCACAAATCATAATACTGGATGAGTGAAGGGTAAAAGCATAATAAAAATAGCAATAGTTGAGGCATGATTTCAATCTTTAAAATCCCCTTAACATACTCGTTCTTTCCACAAGTGTTTTCAACATTCAAATTGCAAGGAGCAAAGAAAGGAATGTATATGGTTTTTCAAAATTTTAAAGGGCATTAAGTAAAGGATTTTCAGCAACACTATAGTCAAAGAAATTCCCAAAGCATAGCAGGCTTATCGCAGAGAAAATCAAGTGCTCTCATGTGTTGCAAGCTTTTCAATCTTGCCCAAGAAAGTGTCTACAATTTTGACACCAAATGAAAGGTGCAGCAAGTGAGAGTGTAGCCACATGACACAGTCACTTGGCTTATCTCACTAAAAAATGGGTGCTTGAAGGAATTTCAGATTCAGAAGAAAAAATGAGATCTCTCGAATATATAGAGGCACATATGGATCAGCAACCTTTGGCATTGGTGAAAATACAAAATTACCCAAGGTTTCTTCATCTCAAGCAGTGTCTCCCTCTTGCTAGCTCAGATTGGGTGCTGCTCCTATGGCCTCATCCTCTGCCCTGTCTAAGCCCTTGCTCTATGCTTGCTCCTGCTCCTCTCCTCTGTAAAATCCGGCCCTCGGCCACTACAATTTTTTTTTCTTTGAGTTCAATTTGCATCACAACTACCAACTTAGTTGACTAGGCATCTTACAACTAAATTTAAAGTGTTAATTTCAAAGGTTCTTCATCCATCCTAGTGACGACAAATCCACATCACCACTTATATGCTTACACTCAAAAGTGCTAAGCTCTTGCGATTAGAGTAATTCCTAGACCCAGACCTAAACCTCGAGGGTTCATGGTGTCCCTATCTACGTATCCCCTTGTGGGAATCAGAGGCTTCATAGTTCGCCTACCACTGTTAGAGGGAGTTCAATCTCTCCTCTTGTATGAGATCTATGACCTCACCTTTAACCCATAACTATTTATTAAGTACACGTAAGCTATCAACTTAGCCAATTAGAATATAATGATAATAACTTTTCCATCATATGTTGGGTCCATACCAAACATTACCAAGCATTAGTGTACAAACATTCACAATATTCACAATACATACCATAATCCCAAAGATCATACACAATGACTTTCACGAGCATACCTCCATATACACAAGTTGGCTAGCTCATACACATCACAAGTACAAAGTGACTAGATCATACACAAATCACAAGTATAATGGTGATTAGCTCATATGTACATCACAAATACAACTGTGACTGTCTCATTTGTACATCACAAGTACAAAATTGATTGGCTCATACACATATCGCAATTACATTAGTGACTGGCTTCAACATACATCACAAATACACAGTGACTAGCTCCAGCACTCATCACAAATACATAGTGACTAGCTCCAGCACATCGCACGTACACAATGACTGGCTAACACATCACAATGGTTGACTAACACATGTCCATAATGCATCCCATATAGAAAAGAATATTGGTGCATTGCGCACTACACCTATCATACACAGATCAAAAGTGCAATGGTAATTAGCTCATATGTACATCACAAATACAACTGTGACTATCTCATTTGCACATCACAAGTACAACATTGATTGGCTCATACACATATCGCAATTACATTAGTGACTGGCTTCAACATACATCACAAATACATAGTGACTAGCTCCAACACTCATCACAAATACAGAGTGACTAGCTCCAGCACATCACACGTACATAATGGTTGGCTAACACATCACAATGGCTGACTAACACATGTCCATAATGCATCCCAAATAGAAAAGAATATCGGTGCATTGCACACTACACTGTGGATCCCATCCTTTCTTCCGTTCTTCTGCACCATCAGACAACGAGGAATAGGATTCGGTGCATCCCATACTACACCGTAGGTCCCTCCTCAACCAAACAAGGCCATGTATACAGTTTGACAATTGGGAAAAGGATTTGGTGCATCCCATACTACACCGCAGGTCCGTCCACCATCCCAAGGCTTTCCACAAGTAGTGAATCTACCATAACTCGGTGGATTCCGACTTCAGTCGCCTATAGGCCACCGGCGACAAATCTGTCCACCCAAGGAGTAGATCCCGACATATACCACCTTGTGACCTTAGTGATATTGACCTCCCTCTCTCCTTCCTCCATCCCACCCCTCTCTCTCTCTCTCTCTCTCTCTCTCTCTCTCTCTCTGTGCAACGTTCTTATTGGAAAACCAAGTCTTTTCATAGAATTCTTCTTTGTTTTACACTTTAATGGGCTCCCGTAACTTGTTCACAAGCACAAGTTGTTGCACAGGCCTGAAGGATGTTGGTGACAGATGTGGAATTTAGTTTTTCACTTTCCAATTGTGTTTCCCTTAAAGTTTCTACTGCCTTTTCAACAAACCCATCTATGCATATACTACCCTCTCTCCTCCCATTTTCCTCTTTGTTCTCTCTTCCTCACACCCTTATCTTCTTTTGCATTTTTCTTCCTCTACTACTAGCATTCTACTCTTCCTCACACCTTCCTCTGTTCATGTCTTCCTCCAAAATATTACACAAATGCCTAGAAAAGGGGGGTCGTGGGGATTTTAATGGCTGTCAGGCGCCTCTTTTCCACACGACCTGCACAATTTTCCCCCCAAGTAAAGGGTCGCCATGCCATATTAATGGCATGGACACCCCTTTCCCCTCTCCTACACCATACTTATTTGTTGCGAGTTGTCTCCTATCATCCTCTTTGACTGATGAGTTTATTTATTTTTTTATTATTTCTTTATTCTCTCCAACCTCCACCATGGAGGAAACTGATAAGGATGTGACATCCTCGTCTCTCCTTTGTTAGTCACTATCTACTGCTATGAAGGAGGAGGTGGCAGTTGTGGACCTACCTGTATATCAATCTCAGATGCCTCTCAACCGATGTTAAGATTTGGAGCTGCTGGAGAAAGTGGAGGGGATGAGGAGGAAGGAAGAAAATGAAAGATGCACGAAAATTGATATGGATCCAAGGAAAAGAAAGATCAAATTGGTCACAAGGAAGTGTGTCAAATCTCCTCCATGGGTGCAGTTGAATCTGGAGCCCTGTAGGCCTATTTCTAAGTTTCTCCTCTCACTTCTCCTGCTTTCCCCATTCTAAGTCTCCTTCTAGGATGCCTTCCCATCATCCTTCATCTCCATCACCAAGAACAACCCTTTCATATCAACATCCAAAATAATTCCACCTAAGGGCAAAGCAGCTCATGAGATAGAGGCCTCAGCCTTTCAAGTGATACAAACTGATTTGAACTTTTTACAGATTGCCTCAGATAGTATCAGAGAGAAAATAATCAAAGACATTGAAGACAAGGCTGCCTTCAAAGCTGAGAATAAGGAATTATGGGAGTACATTGCTCAAATGGTACAGCTGTTGCCTGGAAATGTTTCGGTTTAGGAATCAATCCCAAAAGAGTTTCCATCTGATGACAAAAGAAAGCAACTAGATCAATTGGATACATATGGGAGCCGGAGAATCATGCAGCATCAGATTGGTCAAGACTATAACCAATGTATGTGAATGATTGATGAAGCATACAATCCAATCGAAAAAATATGGAAATTTAGGGATGACATATCTGTTGTAGAATCACACCAATAGTCCTCATACCTAATTTGGGAAACTGTACTATTTGAGAACACAATTCAGACATTCGCTGTACTTTCTTGTTTATACATAAAGAAAGTAAAAATTCTTCTAAGTCTCAGTTGCTTTTCCAAGAATTTGCATTTTTAGTACATAAGAAATATGGAAATTAAAATAATGTCTACAGATGACCAAAACAGGCCCAATGGACTTAACAGTAAATCCAGTAATAACAGCAAGAAGTCAAAAGTGTGGTCCAATGCATAATAGAAACAAGAAACGGCGAGCTAAGACCTACATGCACAACAACAAAAGATTCTAACTAGCTAGGGAAGCGAACTCAAAATATGTAAATCATTAATATTTTAAAGAAGACAGCACAATCTAATATAAAGTTACAAACAACTATGCAAGAGGAAGACCAATGCTAAGGAAAAAAAAGCCAATTGATACCATGGATGGAGGAGAAGCCCCAAGTAATTTATATTTGAATGTAGAGAAGATGGAGGACTTGCATCCTTGTCAACCACCATGAAAAAGCCAATAGTTTAATAATGTACACATGTGAATGGCCGGGACTAAGTGAGACTGGTTGGACAATGTTTGGGGGACACCAAAAAAACAGCTCTTGGAAACTCTCCTATTAATGAATTACATCAAGCCAATGATCAAAGAGTACATTATCATACCAAAACATTTATTGCATGCATCATGGAATACACCGAAATGCAACAAATCAAAACAGTTCCTCTCACTTTCAGAAGTACATTTATCATGAACAAAAATTTATTTCTCCCTTGTAAAGGAGCATTGTCAGTAGAATGAAGGACAAAAGGACCATCAATGCACTTAAATTTGGACAAAATAAAATGAATAAATCTGGATAACCTCAGAAAAGTAGACTAATTTCCATTGTCTTGTAGACACATTCCATTACTTTCTAATTTTTGGTTTGAGGGAGAGAGCAAATGGCCAAAATTGCAAACCTGCAAAGTTCTTGCAAAGTCTTCATCTTCTAGCAGTTGTCTTCTCCTTTTGGGAAAGACTTCATCATTGAGCACTTGCCTCTTTCCTTTGAGAAAGAACTTTTCAACTTCAGTTGATTCCATACCATGAAGTGAAGGATTTAAAAAATCATTAGCTCCTTGAGGACTTACTGATGCGGGCACTTTTAGTGTAGCTTCTGATGTTTTCTTATACTTGAAAGGGTATTTCCCTGGAATCAATTCTATAATGTCACCATCCTTAAGGACAGTACTTGTGTGTGGAGAAAGCCTTTTCCTTGAGGTTCCTGACCTAAGACTAATAGGGTTCTGTCCTTCCTGTAAATAACAATAACAATGGAGCTAATTTAGCTCAAATAATTCTCAGAAAGAAATATTGTCTTGAACAAAAACCAATTTCAAAAACCCAGAAATTAATTTCTGATTAAGTATGAATAGCATATGTTATTTAGAGTGAAATCCTAAAACTAAAAATCTTCTAAATTCTGTAGATAATGTATTTTACAGCAACATGCCAAGCTACAAATTTCTGGCAAAAAGGCACAGAAGTGGCCCTGCTTGTAACATATGTCCTTCAGATTTATTTCATCTCTCCTTTTTCTACTTTGTGTACTTCATGCTAGGTGTTGTCAAGAGGCCAAAGTGCAAAGTCTAAGGAAGTAAATTAGACTATGGTAAACAACTTTAATATATCTCCAGAAAAGAAGTAAACTAACTATTTTTATTCAATTTTCTTCTGTTCTTTCAGTTTGTGTTGATTGTTGATAGCAAAGCGCAACATATTCAAATTTTGGATATGAAGTTAGCATCCATTTTTTTGTGAAAGAACTCTGCCAGATATACATTTTACTTTATTTGTGAATGTAACAATTTTTTTCTTGAACTTGTATATACTTTTGAAATTCAAATGAACAGAGAAATGTACAGGATTCATGTATTTTCCAATAATAGTTTAACTCAAGAAAATCTCACAATGATTCCAATAAATATTGCCTTATGTCACTCTTTCTTTGTCATGTATTCTATTAGTCCCAAATGTAGCCATTGCTGCTGCAAGTTTTGACTGTACCAAAGCAAGCCAAAAAGTGTGTCCTGAAAATAGTCAACAAGGTAATTACACCAGAAAAGTATTTAATTCAAAGAATATTCAGGCCATGTAAAAAATTGAGCTGTTTGTTCTGATAAGGCATTCTGTTGCCCAACTACTCTAGAAGGCCATTCTAAGAACCCAATTACAGACAACTGGGAAGCCCACAATTGACATATGGCAGAAATTAGGGATAGATCCAAAAAAAATTCAATTGTTCTTCCAAAACCATAAGCATCACGCTAGATTTGTGAAATAAGACCTGTGCTTTTATAGATAGATTTTATTGTTTCTCCTGTTAGTGTGAAAGAGAACAACAACAAAGTATAAATCTAATCTAGGAAGAGGGTGAGAATAAAGCATAAAGTTATTCTAGTAAGTAGGATAAGAATAAACCATAAAGCTGTGTCAACAAAATCCAAAAGCGATTAAAGTCTATTGTAGGAGAATAGAATACAGCAAAAATATAAAACAATGAAAAAACCATATCATTTTCGAAAAATAATGCAAAAAGATTACTTTAGGAGGATAAATCAAGGACAGGTTTAATTTTGGACTTATTATAATTAACAAATTATTGTTTTGAAAATTGTGTAATGTGGTTGACCCGGGACTTAATACTTTAAAGATCTGTATGTCTTTGCAATTTGGGACTAGCTCACGTAAGAGCGTGCTCTGTTATGAGCATTGGTGATAATCAGAAGAAAGTTTTATTGTGTTTTTAATATTAGAATTATTATTTATTAAATCAGTTTTCCTTTCCGATTTCAGAAATTCATAAGCAAGTTTAGGCAAATTTCTGATTCCAGAATTCCTGCATATCAATTTGAATTTTGAACCTAACCGATTAGACTTTGGTTTGGAAATGAGAATTTTGAGAGCGTATTTTGTATAGTTGCCGGGAAACTTCATTTTGGGAACATAGACAACGTACCAGTCCCCGTACCCAAAATTTCCAGTGAATCATTTACATATAAAATAACCGTCTCCTTATTCATTTAACTCACATACCCTAATTTGATTGGCGTCCCCGTCCCTGTACCAGTACCAGTACCCTACATCTCCGTTTTCATATTTTGATTCATTTTGGTGTTGTCAATAGTTTGGTTCATTACAGATGAGCTATGTTAAATTTGGGTGTTCAAGCAAAAGTTGTTCATTTTCCCATACAGACACTTCATTGATAAATCCTTCCATTTGAACTTGAAGAGATTTGCTAATTTCTCTTAAATCACCATTTTTGATACGTCTCTCTAGGATTCTGTTAATTCGCATTGTATTCTTCCTTTTTTCATCAAAGTTAGGCAAATCTGTTTCTATGCTCACATTTTGTCCAATCATCTGTGATAAGCAACATGTGGAAGACGTGTACTTTTAAGATGTGTGGTAGCCCAAGAGCATATGGTACCTTTCCATTCTTCTTTTGCACTTTGTAGGGTTCATAAAATCTGGGAGACAACTTTCCCTTACCTTTTATTTACTGAGGCATATAAAAGTTCACTTCTCTTTTGATCAGCATGTTGTTTATTCTGTTTTAAGCCATTTATAAATTATATTGAGGAAGGTAATGGATATCTTGTGCTTCAGTCTGATAGTCATTCACTGCTTTTACTTCAAAAGCACCAGGAAGATAAATCTTGGTACTAGAAGACTCATCCATATAAGAACTTAGACAAGATCATTTTCATACGAATTACAATACCAATGCACAAAGATATTGTGTTAAGGTGCATGAAGCATAAAATTCTATCACGAATGTGATGCATCACATTGCACAAAAGTATGGGAGTAATGTTTGAGAATATCCTTTTATACAATGCACAAATGGTAAAAATTTCAATAGTTCATTTGAAAGGATGAAAGGTAACTATGTGATGAACATGCATTGCAAAAAGTAAAAGCAGACTTGAATACATGCTTTTTTGGGGGTTATTTTTATGCTTTTTTGGTGGGGAAGCTATGAAACCCAGGGGAAATGGGGCTCGATGAAGAGTCCACTACCAATGGCAAGAGAGACTGAATCATGCAACCAGCTGTGATAATGTCCCCCTTCTTTACCACAGGGCTACAGCACATAGGCTAACTAGGATGAATGTTTTTAGTGACTTTTTACTATAGATTGTGTTTAAATGTTTATTGCTTGGAAATAGAAGGTTCTTTAGTTTTGCTTGGAATGTCTTATGGTAATGGTACATGTCAACTGAACGAACAGTGAAACTTGGTCCCTCTTTGGATAATATAATCTTAATATTTATCAAAAATTTCTTCTAGATAGAACTTAGAAGCCATTAGTAACAAGCCAGCTTGAATGTATATCCTTCTGCTCTATTCAATCAGATTGGGTTTCATCTTAAGATTTGCAGCAATATAAAATCAGCATGTAAATAGATTGTCTTGCTGTGCATATCCAGCTTTTAGTCCTAAAAACCACTCTGTGACATTATGGATGTAAACATAGTTGGAAAACTCGCCAATTGCAAGTACTTGGCAAGCCCGAAAAACTCGGTTCGGAAAAAAGTTGGCAAAAAACTCGGCTACTTAAAAAATTGCTTAAATTTCACTAAAAAGGCATTTTTTTGCAAAATTCAATGATAAGATGCATCCAATGAGTCAATAAATGAGTACATAAAAGAAACAAGCTGAGTCTAGTTGTATTTGATTGATTTGAAAGCAAATTGGGTACAAAATGGCATCCTCATGTGGAATGCGCTGACATTGATATTCTGAAACAAAATGAAAATAGCAAATTGTTTTTGTAAAAATAAAAGTAAATACTACATTAATATATTTTACAAATTTACATCTTCCTCTTTCCCATGTCTAGTGAAAACTAGGGGAGAGGTAGAACTAGACGATATTATAGATGAAGACTCGTAGGCAAACTTGGAAACTTGGACTTGGAGAGTACCTAGAAAATCAAATGAATTCAATGGGAGTTTGAGGGCAATGCCCCCAATGCGGTCAAGGGGCAGCGCCCCTTGTGGGGATCTAGGGGCAATGCCCCTAGCAGGGTCGAGGGGCAGCACCCCTTGTGGGGGTCGAGGGGCAACACCCCTAGCCTTGGGGGGTCGAGGGGCAACACCCCTAGGCGAAAAAATAATGCTGACAAAGCCCAAATTAAGACCTTCAAAACCACACAAACCGCAAAAAATGAATCGAAATTGCCTTTATTTCGGCTGCAGGTTTCTTTTTGCTAAGAGGCCGAGTTTTTGTCAAAAAAAGGCAAGTTATTTTGGTGAGTACTTTCCGTTAAAACTTGTTTAAAAAAAAAACTCGCTTTTGGCAAGTAGTCCAACTATGGATGTAAACACAATAGATACTCTTAGTTTGTATATGTTCATGCTGTACTTTTATATAGTCAACCAGCTTGATATATTGACAAGTGTAAAGTAAGCATTAAAACCAAATAGAAGCTAGCCAAAACCAGAACATCTGTGAACATAAAGACTTGAAGAAAACATGCAGACAATACTAACTGAAAAAACTAGGAAAACAACAAAACAGGTGCCTACCCCTGAAAATTAAAACAAACTGAGGATACATAATGCACAATAGAAAGTACTGATTTCTCCTGCTCATTTGAGATTTTAACACAAAAAGTGATAATATGCCAGAGAAGTAATTGTTCTGGTTTATTCATGCATTCTGTTTTTATTTGGTTATTTTCGATGCACTATGATTTCTTTATCTGAGCTAATAACATAAGGCTATAATACATGCAACAAAGGAAACCTGACAAAGACGTAAGAAATCAATCAAATAGATAATGAATTGAGAAGATGTCAAGAGAGGGCATGGCTAGAAGGATATATTAACCTAAACAGAATTCTCCAAAAGACAAAAAATCTTACTAGATGCTTTTCAATATAAATTGAATGGTAGAATCAAGCACGTATCATGGAAGACCTCAAGTAACCATTATTTAACCGTTAACCATTATAAAAAAGGTGTATATATATATATAGCAGAATGAATCCACGAAAAGAACACCTATGCATTTTAGTGTTTTACCTTTGCATCTGATGACCTAAGATAAAGAACCTCAATTGCTAAATAGACACATTAAGTGCTCACTAGAAAGAAAATGCATACCAGAGTAATTTCAGCAGACCCATCTGAAAAACCATTCAAAAGGATATGTTTGCGGCTCACTTGCTTATCAGAGATTGGTAAGTTGCTCCGTCCAACCATATTTGAGCCTTGGAAAATTGATAATGTTGTGCTAGAAGAATCCTCTTCATCATTCCCCTTCAATGGTACTAAAGCCCCAACTTTTACCTGAAACATCCCAAACCACTTTCAAAAGTAATTTACATGAATCCAATGTCAATACTCAGTAAAATGTTCATGACATCAACTCCAACTCAAGGCATTAAATTCATCCATGAAAAATGCTCAAAAAGCCATGCACAAAGCAACACAGCATGACCTCAATCAAGAAAAGTGAATGGATTCAAACTTCAAATTAGTTTCTCATTTGCTAGACTTTTTTTCATACAATTTCCAATTACTTTATACAACTTGATTTTATACCCTACACAAGAAAAGATAGAACATTTTGCCAACAACTGCAATTAATGCATAATCTCACATGCAAAGAATTGAAACCATTGTATCCTTGTGTGTGCCAGTAATTGTGTCAATTAGAATATTTTTATCATAAGGTTAGATAGCAAGAACTGGTAGTTATCAAAAATTATCAATCAACCATTGTGGAATTCCATTCCATATTCCTTCCAATAATAGACTCTATTGCAAGAACTTGTAGTTATAAAAATGTGTTGATCAACCATTGTAGAATTTCATTCCATATTCCTTCCATTAATAGACTCTCAACTAAATGCGATCTCTGAAAAAATAAAGATATGATACAAGAGACATTTCAAACAGTGATTCCATATGCAACATTTTAACTCCTAACATATAAGAAGATAAGTAAATTACCTTGAAATGACCCTTCTTTGGATAGCATCCACCTCAACAAGAACTAATAAGTGATATATACAAATTGATCTGTCACCTATCAAGTGCCCTACCTTGATAGTGGTAGTTGGGTCCCTAGTCCCCTCTTCCTTCTAGCCACCCAGTAGGGCAGAGCTATATGTTGGTCAATAAAATTGTCGTTTCTAGATTTGATTGTGTTTGAGTTTTTGCATCAATGTTTCGGATCACACTCTGTGATCCATCATCAGGATAGAAGAGAGCTAGAGGAGAAGAATTGATGGATCATGGAGTGTGATCCGAAACGTTGATGCAAAAACTCAACACAATCAAATCCAGATACGACAATTTTAATTAGCAATATGGATTGTGGAAATTTGATATCATTATATGTTGGTCACCCTCCCAAACCAATAAGTGATATATACAAATTGATCCATCACCTATTGAGTGCCCTACCTTGATAGTGGTGGTTGGGACCTCGGCCCCCTCTTTGTCCCACCCTCTCCCTCCCCCGTAGGGCATAGCTATATGTTGGTCACCCACCCAAACTAATAAGTAATATATAGGAATTGATCCATCACCTATCGAGTGCCCTATCTTGATAGTGGTGGTTGGGACCCTAGGCCTCTGTTCCTCCTACCCACCCTGTAGGGTATAGCTCTATGTTGGTTGTCAACCTGTGCTCCATCCTCCCTCCTTCCCTTAATTCCTATTGACCACCTAAACGAGAATTGTGTTTGACAAGTATTAAATGCGTTTCCTCTACACAAATCTCTTGATCCACATCCTCCTATATTGTTGGACTTCCTCTAATATAGAAAATTAAGACACCTAATATCAATTATAGGGCATTTTGACTCTGACTTAGATAGGTTAGGAACTGGATATCATGACCAATAAATGTGGGCATCAAAGTCAATGAGTGGTAAAGGACTGTAAACGTCATTATAGGCACATATTTTTACAACAAGATTACACACAAAAGATGAAACAAACAGAAAGTTCTAACTTTGCATCTAACTCTATGTTAGAAGATATGATTTCCAACTCATTGTTCAAGTCTCTATATAAGTACAAAAAGATACTATATTTAATATTTGTAAGGTTCACTATACCCAATCACATTTAACTATTTATTCTTAACCATACCCCTAACGATCAACCTATCACCCACCACACAAAAGTTCAGTTTGTAATTCATATTTCATCATTAATTCTAATTGGATAGTTCATACTTTTTCATAATTTGTATGACCTTGGATGTAACTCGGTTGTACTCAGTTTTTTTCATTACTTGTATAACCTCAGATGTAACTCGGTTGTACTCAGTTTTTTCCTTATTGTAATATGTATGACCTTGGATGCACTCAAACATGTTTTCACTAACTCCAAAAGATTGAGGCAAAAAAAATGAACAGACCACAGATGTCAACAGGATGGACTGAAGATAAAGAAGGACCTGAGGATGGTCCAGAATCTCTCAGAACCTTCCAGATTTTCAGAACAGAATTATAAGGCAGACTTGGTGACCGTTCTTTCTGCCCAAATGAATAAGATAAAGCAATAAGATTCAGCAGCTAATGAATTTTTCCTACTTAAAACTGCTGAATCTGCCCAAATGAGACAAATAGGAAACTCAACCACCCAAACAGAAACCATATGGCATTCTACCTTTCGACTGTTGAAATGGAGAGGCATCAGGTCTTCCACAATTTTTGGGAGATGATGCAGAAAAATAAATACACCAAATGGGCTCTTACAAAACCATCTACAGCCGAGTGTGGACTAAAGTAGCAAGTTTTGACTGAGTTTCAAAAGAGGGAAAGCTGTTAGAGAATTACAGAAGAGTTGTGTTAATCCCAGGGTGTTCTTGAAGACTCCATAGAGGCAAATGCCTTTTAATTCTTTCTAATTTTCAGTTGAGACAAGAGGCACAGCCCCAAATTGAGTTTATCGATAGTAAGTAGTGTGTTATCTGTCTTTATTTGATTGATTCTTGTTTTTTACTTGATCAATTTCATGTTATGCAACTGCCATCATCAATTCCGAACTTATATAGCTTCACAATTCTATATTTAATAATGTTTTGAGCAGTGTTCCACGGGGACATGTCCCCCAAAGAAATTCTTGATGAACCTAAGACAGGGACATTTCCGAGATGCGGGGATGTCTGGGAAATGTCCCCCCCGCCGTCCCCCCGTTTCTTCACCGTCCCCTAAACGTTTCTCCTTCCAAGGGGATGTTTCTTGCCAAAAGGGGACTTCCAAGCATCTCCAAGACTCCCAGACGTCTCAGAGGAAAACCCTGGGTGTCCCCCACGAAAATGCTTAAAAATAATGAATTTTTTTTAATTTATAAAACAAAAGTGAAAACTATTAAAACTTAAAAGTTTTAAGTTAAATTTATTATTTCTTACCCTAAAAAGTCATTAAAACTTAAAAGTTCTAAGTTAGTATTGGTTTAGATGAGCTTGAGCATGCGGGGTCTAGCAGTTCTAGTGATGAGGAGATTGACATGGAGCTTGGGGATGATTAGATCATTAGAGGCATCAAGCCATTAGCCATTTACTATTTAGTATTTTGTTTTTGAAGCTTGAACTTTGAACATTGTTGACTGTAATTATGAATCATGATTATGAAATTCAAATTGTGAAACATCTAGTTCTCGTTCCAATGTCTATTAAGTATATTTTCATTTTCATTTTCAATGTTCACTGGTTCAATGAAATCATTGCAATGTGTTTAAACTTTAAACTTTACTTATTCCTTAGGCTTCTACAGTTATACATCTTTTTATAACTAATTTTTCAAGTACTATATGTATTTCCGCAACACTCGCCTGCCGCCGCCCACAAACTTAGACCCCTTGTCCCCGTCCACAAAACTCCGTGGAACATTGATTTTGATCAGAGCACTTAAGAAACAGCAATACAATTAAGATTAAGTTTGTATTCATCATAAGCATGTTAAGGTTTATGTTGATGAGCTGGGTGTGGAATCTCTATCTTCAATCAAGGTCAGTTATGCAAAATAGCAACATATGGGGTTTGTCCTATATCCAATCTCTTAGGTTCATGCAGGTGTTTCTTGTCCAAACTCAAATCGTATTAATCTGTTAAAAATTGGAGCTACACTATGCTTGAAGTTATCTCAAGTATCCTTGATATTAAAATGATATGCTTTTATGGTCTTTTCCAAAATGAGATTTTTCTCACTATGCAAGCCAAATCAAACACCCAGTTTATCAAGAGAACATGATGCAAAGGTATTCATATTAATGGGGCATGGGGCAAATCATTGCCAAAAGATGCCAACACCCTTGGCCAAAGTGCCTATTGGTCTATCCGATCCAAGAAACATTTGCAAAGTCGCAACAAGATGGAAAAAGAGAATACCTGACTGTAGTATGTGTCATTTAATTCCTTCACACTTTGGACATACTTGTACAAATCAACATTTCCCATGTCTACAACGTAGTAAACAATGGAACTCTACTAGCCAATGACAAACTACAAGAGCTTGATATACCAATATACCATGGGATGTGTCTCCCCTATTTTTTAGGCACTTCCCCAAAACAGAGATGCCCCAAGGATGGGGACAAAACATCTCCCTATCATTTCAAAACAATCAAAAAAGGGGGGGACATCCCAAGGAAGCCACCTCATAGGAGGAATGCTCCCCTAGGCACATCCCCTATTTGGGTACATTAGGGGAGCATCAAGCTGTCCTGGGGACATCTTGACATCCCCCACAACCAAACATAACTGCAATGTGCTCCTTCATAGGCAATGCACCACTAGGTCTATCTCTATGTTGACATCCTTCTCAAGCCCCTCCAATGCCCAATGCTCTGCACTTCTTTGTCAAACTCTCTCGTCAAGTATATGGCACAACATTCACTGAAGTTGCACAGATTTCCAAACATGAAAGGAGCAAATTCAACCAAATACATTCCCTTCACTTTGTTGCTTTGTCTATGTAGGAGCCCAGCTCAATAATGGGGGCTAAAGAGAATCATCTGAGCAGATTTGTGTGATTTCTTTTATGCAAAGACCATCTTTTACATAGCAAAATGGGGTTTCAATTTAATGTTGCATAAGGGCATGGCAGTACATGTAGAATTACTCTTAAAATTAATCTATCTTTATAAAAACACAACAATGTATTACATTTAAACTTGCAAAGCATATAATCAAAACATAATTTTTCTAAAGGATTAATAGATGCTTGCGAAGGCCTGAAAATAGAAAAATTGAACCCGAGCTAGGGCCCCAATGGGGCTAATATACTATTTATATATTAATATATATTATATTATCTTTATTAATATATATTAGATACTATTTATATATTAATAGGATAAATTTAAATAATTATAGACTATTTATATCTATATATTAATATATATTATATTTAAATTTATAAGGCTATATATATTATATATAGCCACCCCTGCTGTCCCAAAAATTTTGGAATATTTTTGCCATTCTTGGAAACTTGTTCCCCCCGCCCCAGAAATTCGGAGAAACACTGTGACATACCACACAATTCTTCAAAGGACAGGGACAAAACAAAACAAAATTTCAGAATACGATGATTTTCCCGAAGATCATCTCACTTCTTGACCCTACATTTCCTTTCATGAGAAGGAACAAATGATTCTCCCATCCATAGTACAACCAAAGACCCTCCATTCCCATTGCATCAATGGGCAAATCCCTGAATGGGTCAACATTTTCAACTTTGTTGTTTATGCCCTTTGCTTTTTTCAGCAATTTCATGGCTAGTTTCCCTAAAATTTTCTGTACATTTTGAAAAGCATTGCAATCATTCTCCTTCTTCACCAACTTGGTTAAGAGTTGTCCATAAATCTTTCAAAATGAATATGAACTGTAGACAGTGACCATAACTATTTGTTAAATAAGTTATAATTTCTGCTCGTGACACAAGGTACTGTCACTTTTCAAATGCAGATTTCACCTACAAAAACTTTTCCTCGTGTTTTTCATTTTCTGCAATGACCAAATACAAGTAGTGTGTATCAGTCCACAAATATAGAAGGTAATTGCCGGTCAGTAGATACTTGAACTTGTCCTATACTCTTGGAAAGATCTTGGAAATATGATTCAGGTACTACGCATAACATAAAAGCAAACACGTGTACCTTCATGAAACCTTGTAAGTGGCATAAATTACCCTCGATAGAAGAAGAAAATCAATGCATCATCCTTTCAGTACCTTCATTTGGGAAGACAGCCATAGAAACTAGGAAGTGATACCTTCTTTTTGTGATCAAGGTAGACGAGGAGAAAACATCTTCAGAAAAGTAGGATGTACTAAAAAGATTCCAGAATTTGTTGGATGAATAAAAGAATCTTTGGCCCAAGGAACCACCAGATGGTTTTCCACTCAAAAGAAAAGAATCTCATCCAATAGATTTGACTCCAAGTTATGCATTACCCAACAGGCTGCCCACCATACCTCTCTGATAGAAGGGATGAAATGTTGAAAAGCTTTTATTAAAACTGTGCATATTTACTTTTACCAGAAGCTTTTTTCACTCCTTCTCATGGACTATGAAAATACTGATATTCATTACATCAAAGAGTGTTAAACCATATGCTAAACCAGTACAATTAGCTTCTAAAAGAGATGGAAAGAGGCATATGTGTTCTGACTCAAGGGTACTTAAGAAGAACACCATCAAGAACTGTTTTGAGGCACTTTCTGATACTTCACAAGGACAATTTTATGGATGCATTTTAGGGATAATGAATTGATTTGAGGAGTGGCTATAATCAAGTTCATACCATCAAATTTGCACCAAGGAAGACCTATATGAGTGGCTAGCAAAGAAATTTCACCTTGCAATTGCACCACGCACCCGCATGAGGCTCATGAAAGAGGCAGTGTGTCCTTTTGTTGTTTATTTGGATGATATTTTTGTTTAGCAAAACAAAATAACATCATTTAGTGCATTTAAAAGCTTTCCTTGACAACTTGTGAGAGCAGAAATTATATGTAAATTTGGAGAAGTGCTCAATTTTAAAGCACAAGCAAGTATGCCTTGTTCATATGATTTCAAAAAATGATTTGGAGATGAGCCTGGGAAAAGTTAAGGCAATCATGCTGTGGCCAAACTCCAAACAGTGTCATAGTAATAAGTCATTTTCAAGGAATGGTAAAAGCTTACAGCAAGTTCATTCTGAATTGCAACAACCACGACTTCTTTAATGAAAGCCAATAGGACTTTTTTTTGAATAAAAGTGGCTGATGAAAGTTTTTCAAATTTAAATAGATATGGGGCACAAGCTTCTGTTTTGTCACTTTTAGCTATTCCAGATTTGAACAAAGGTTTTTAGGTTGCGTATGATTCATTAGGAGTGCTTGGAATAGCACTTACTTAAGGAGGCCATCCTACTATTTACCACAGCGAGAAATACAAGGAGGTGAAGAAGTATAGCCCCTACAATGAAGTGCTATATGAAATTCTACGGAGTCTAGGCCATTGGAAGCATTATTTAATGGCAAAAGAGTTTGAAATGTTATAGGCAATCAAGGCTTCAAATATTTGCAGACACAAAATAAGCTACATGCTAAACGTGCCAAGTGGTTGTATTATTTGCAAAGATTTTCCTTTGCAACTAAGCATAAGGCAAGGAAAGAAAATAAAGTAGTGGATGCTTTGAGACAACATAGAATGTTGGTGGTTACTATTTCCAATGATGGGGTGGGTTTTGAACAATTTAAGAAAACTTATGATGTTGATCCAGATTTTGCAGCAGCTTACGGATATTGAAGAAAACTCAAGATAGAAGTTAGGAGTGCCTATCATAATTTATGCTGCAGAATGGCTCTTTCTGTTGTGGGAAGTAAATGTGCATGGCAAATTGTATAATGAGGGAGGCGCTTCTTCAGGAGGCATATGCTTGTGGCCTTGATGGGAATTTGGGGAGATATGAAACTCTTCAGCAATTAGAATAACAGTGTCATTTTCCAAGTATGGCCAAGAAGGCAACCAAATATGTAAATGGATACTATGTTTGTGAACTTGCCAAGGCTAAGCAGAAAATTATGCGTAAATATAAATATCAGCCTTCACCAGTTACTAATTTGACTTGGCAACACATAAGTATGGATTTTATGTTGGAATTACCTCAAATTCAAAGAGATAATAATACTGTTTTTGTTGTGATAGATACACATTCTAAAATGATGTATTTTATTGCTTGTAAAAACATGGAGATGCTTCATATAATATTACAATGCAAAACTGTTCTTAAAAAATTTTGTCTATTGCATGGATTGCAATTTACTATCACCTCCCATAGAGCAACCAAACTCTTAAACCATTTTTTATGTACTTTATAAAAATGTTGGGGTCAAAACTTGAATTTAGTTCTACATAACATCCTCAGAATTAGACTTTTGGAAATTTCAGCAATGTGTGGTACAAGATCGACCAAGCAATCATATTTACTATTGATATTGCATCAAGCAGAATTTCATCTAAACAATTTTGTCAATCATTCTGAGGTTATTCTCCATTCGAGAGAGTACATGGGTTCTCTCCTAGAGAGTTATCAACAATTGTGGTATACCATTAAAAGTGAGTTGTACATGCAATTTCCATGAGTGAATGTGTACCTTGAGGGTACTTGCATGTGTAACTTGTATTTATCTCAAGATTAGGACCTATCCTACCCATAAGATTTACCTTGAATGGTGTATAAATAGAAGCCATGCCTGCCATTCCCACCATATCAAGCGTTACTTTTTCTGCTTCGCATTCTATTTTGAGTGATATTCTCTTGAGTCTTGACATCATCAACATGTTGGTATTCTAATCTACGAGTATGGAGTTTATACTTTGTTCGATTATGGATCCAGGTCACTAATCCCACATGCTGCCAAAGCTTTGGGTCTGAAAACTCCCTAGGATTAGGACCCTTGTTGCTAAGGAGGAATGGCAATCAAGTTTTCAAAAAATGAAGATACAATAAATTTCATGAGCAAAGATACTGTTTGACTTTGAATCTGTACTATTGGTGAAATTTGGAGACTATAGGAGTTTTTTGAAAGAGAAATTTATGAGGCTCTGCTGACACAAAAGCCCTTTTGTAAACGAAAAGTAGAGATGCTGAAAGGACCCCCATCCATGTATATTCTTTCACATTTCATTTCTTACAAAATCTTGTCAGTGGGTCTATTTTTTGTTCCCAATAAAATTCATCCATCTTACCCCTTGCAATAGCCTCAAAAGGTTTCAACCCGTAGAGCTAAGCGGCAAATTGCATGGCAGCCCAAGGTCAGAGCATAGAGGATGGTCACATGCAAAAGCATGTGCCAGGGCAAATTTCCATTGGGTAATATTTATCATCCCCACTAACAATGTTAATTGAGCAAGCTTAGCCCGTTTGGTGCCTATCCACCCACAAAAACTTTCAGCGTTGACAAGTCATAAGGCCAATTCCATTTGGTGTGTTTTTGTGATAACATCGACTTGTGTTAGACGTTACTGTAGTAGGTGACATCATTGAGTTCTGTGGCAATGATGTCATCTTGTGCAGACATGGCATTTTCAGATTGGTTCTTGTGGTTTAAGTGGAAAATTGAAAAACCAAGAAAATTCGGGATGAGTGATCTACACCTATCTGAGTGTCACTGGGCCAAATGTTGCCCACTTATGCCAAACTTGCCTTGTCAACACACAATCAGCCAACACGGACAAGGTGATTCCCAAACTCCAATATTAGTAACATGCATCCAAGGGAATATCAAGGAAATAGTGGCAATGGGAACAAGAAAGGTTCTTGCAGTGGTGATCACAAGAGTGGTCACAAAAACAAGGAGAGCAAGCCAAAGGAGAGTATCTACTATAGCTAGGGATGGCAGTTTGTTCTATGGACCTGGCAAGGCAGATGATGATAGAGAATATATAGCAGTCAGCAGATGACTCTGCTCTTCTTATTGCTGGTACTGATAATACTACACCAGATGATGCGATATTTATGGATGTCTGTAATGTTCCCGATGTCAGGCAGAACACAATATCTGAAAAACAGAGATGGCCATATTGTGATTATAGTTCTGTGTGGCATAAAGTTCTTCACCGAAGAGTTTATGACACCCTGCACAGGCATCTAGCGGGCAGTTTATTATATTTAAAAGATGTATACGCATATTGGAGTCATAAGATAAAGAAGCGATGGAGTTTTGTTTATTATAGGAATTGCTTTTGTAAACACAAAAACTTAGCAGAAACGCAAGGGCTGAAAATTCAAATTCAAAAAATCCACATAAAATTTTTAACACGAAACAATCGAGACCAGAAAAAGAAAATGAAAGTTTTGAATTTTCAGAAGCTTTTAACATACATTGTAAATAAGGCAAGCTAAAAACTATTATTCCAAAAAAAGTGAAGTATACCCGAGTGGCCATATTTTCAGTGGACAAGACTGGACATGGACATAAGAAAGCTCCCCGCCAATTAACTGTAAATGAATACAGTAGGTCGCATGCAGCCGGTTAGCTCTCAAAATTTAGGACTCATGTGTTAGTCTCTTCAATTCTCTTTTCCTGATAAGTAATGTTTAAATTATAAATATTTTGGTTGCCATGTAAATTTAAGGAAAAAAGAGAGGGAAAGAAAAATTCACATTTATGTGTATATTTATTAGGGAGAGGGTCTAATAGTGGGGCACCCTATCTTGCAGGGTCTATGTGGAGCGTTATTGTGATGAAGATCATTTTTTTTACACCTGTACACATGTAGTGATGTGGGAGACATAAATACCCTCTATCTAGGGTTGTTCAACTTAGCAACCACATGGAGGACAACGTGGAGAGGAGGCCCCACAATTTCTAACAATTTTCAATATTGACCAAAGGTGGACCATGCGAATATTCAGTGATAGAGACCAACATACCTCATACATGTACACCATGTTGTGAGATAGAGACCAACATACCTCATACATGTACACCATGTTGTGAGATCAAACAACAGATGGACACATAAAATTTGAAAATGGTAGCATTTATCACATGTCACTTCACACTCCACTACCACTCTAACACATTAACTTCGTGTTGTACCCAAAATAATTTTTTGGCATTCTACTTAAATTGAGCTAAATCATGTAAAAATACCATCAAAAGTCTATTTTAGGTCAAACCAAACATAAGGTCTTTGTGGGTTTCTGTCAAGGAACATATGTGTAAAATTCTAAAAAATTGAAAATTAGGGTTTCATACCCCTATTTTTAGGGAAACCCCTGAAAATAGGACCTTCCCGAAAATGATTGAAAATGATTTTGATAGGATCAATCAACTTCATGATCGCATTGGTCAAGTCAGAATCATCAAAAGACATGTTTTACTCTAGTGGGTCTATTTATGTTTTTCAAGAACAAAGTTAGGAGCTCCGCAGCCATTAATGGCAAAATGGCCAGTACTAAGTGTTGAAAGCTAAACTTCAAAAGCTTCAACGACGCAACCATGGCAGAAAAGGATTAAAAAGATGTTGTTTGACAAAGGAGATTTTGGAAACCATAAAAGGCCAAAATTTGGCTAACTCTGGAAATGCTACCAAGGAGAAGTCAGTTCAAAATGCTAAAAGCGCCTTTACTGAAGAGGGGTGCCCTTGGATCTCAAGGGCCAAATACAGTCACCATATTCATCCAAGGCAGTCATCCTCTATGTTCTCCTGTTGGCTCGACAATGAAACATTCAGCGAAACCATCTAATGAAGCGATCACCGGCAAATGTCAAATGGAAGGCGAAGAGGTTATGAAAAACATCCAAAATGATTGCTTAGCATGGAGAAGGCGCCCTTACTAAAGAAAGGTACCCTTGAATGAGGTAATGAAGATGTCACCTGTTGAGAAATGTTGTCTTCGTAAGTTCTATCCAACTCCGATCCAGTTTCACAATGAATCCATCAGCAAACCTGCGAGATGAGTCAAACAACTTTAATTTAACACAACACACAATGATAAAACCTTGAGACTTTTGGATCAAAGGCATGGTAACTCTCATGATTTATTATCTCAATACTTCACCAAAGAATACACGTTGGGACAGCGGCTTATCTCGAAGAGACAATCACACATGTTGTGATCAAACCAATAATACATGAACAAAGATTGGACACACCTATCTGAGTAGAGAGAGCACAAGTTGTACTTGGTGCTTAACTACAAAAAATATGATCTGGAAGAACATATACTAAGCGAACAATATGAAGGCAAAATTGCTCAGCATTTTGCTGTCATGAAGTAAAGTTCTTGGATCGTATTTGTTGTAGTTAAGCACCAAGTACAGCTTGTGCTCTCTCTACTCAGATAGGTGTGTCCAATCTTTGTTCGTGTATAATTGGTTTGATCATAGCATGTGTGATTGTCTCTTTGAGATAAGTTGTTGTCCCAACGTGTATTCTTCGGTGAAGTATTGAGATAATAAATTAGGAGAGTTACCATGCCTTTGATCCAAAAGTCTCAAGGTTTTATCATTGTGTGTTGTGTTTAAATAATATGTTTTCGATCTACACCTCAGAAAGGCCTTGGTGCCTCCTTGGGAATTCAGGAGATAAGATTATCATCCTTTTGTTGTTTCTCGTAGTTTACTTTTCAACCTACACCTCGAAAAGGTCTTGGTACCTCCTTGGGAATCTTGAGATATAAATTACCGTAAGGATTACTTGTGTAAGTTCTATTTCAATACGGATATGGGAGTTCAAAGCCTTCAGATGCATCCTGAGAGACCAATTCGACCAAGTGATTGAACTATCCATTCCCGCTCCTATGCCCTCATGCTTTGTTAATCTCGAGGAGATAGGATAGATTAAAAGCCAGTTTAGTCTTAGTTAAGATCTGTCGAAACCAGAGAAAAAGCTTAGCTACAACGCATTATGTTTATGCACCCTTGTGTCCTACCGCTAAGTAAAAAAGATAGGATCGTAGTTTACTTACTTTATTCCTTTCATTTACGCATAAATCAACAACAAGAGGGATCTTCCCCTCCCAATTTGAAGAAGCAAACACTAATAACTTGCAATAGTTGACTGTTTACAATAAGCACTCCAAAGGTGCTAATTGAAATGCCAACACTTCGCATTCAGTTTGATCGCGGTGTTCGAGATGGTGTGAGGTCTTGAAAAGATGGAGCCTTGAATGTTGTGTACTGTAACATTAAACCTCTACCGCCACTTCATTACCAACTCTCTTCTTCACAAAATTTTGTTTGGTTTGGGAAAGGAAGGTGTTCACCTCCACTCGCCTTCCGCCATGGCTTCCAAACAATTTCTTGGTGCTAACGCAAGGGGAATGGGTCTATGTTTGGAAGTAAGGTTATTAAACATCACTAACACAATGAACCAACATTTTTTATTTTCTATGTTTTTTTTGTTTTTGAAAAGGTATTTGTTCACTTCACTCCTTTATATGGCTTTAAATGGAAGGTGAGATCATAATACATTACTTTGTCTCTGCTTTTTTGGGTTATGTACATTTCTTAATCAAATTAATCATTTGTATGGTTGTAAATAGAATGTGAGGTCATCATACATTGCTTCATAACTATTTTTTGGGGTTTTGTATATTTGTTAATCAACTTTTAGTCCTCTCTATTCACACAACTGATCCTGCATCTCTGGTGTGGACTATTAAAAAACTTCTAAAAACAATGTTGGTGAATTCATAGTAATGGGAAGGTCACTAATTATTTGGCTAAATTGAAAACAAATAAATTTTTATTACAAAAACAGAGTGTATACCTTGGCAGGAGGTCTACACCTTATTAACTGAACTATTTTATCTACCAATTCATCTATCTTTACTTTTAATTTCTTGATCTTTGTCTCTTGTTTTTGAATCATTTTGGTGTGTGTGGATATTATTTCTACTTTCTCCTTTTCCTAGTCTCTTTGTTTCTGAGAAAATTCCCTTATTTTGTTCCACAATTCAATGTCAAGTGTTACCATAGTGAGAAATGTTGAACACACCTATAGACTAAGAGGTGGGGGTGAATAAGTCTACACAAAAACTTAATCCCATTCAAACCTTGAAAATATTAGCACAACACAATCCACTTATCACAACTAAAACCCTTAATCAAATATAACAATTTAAACCCTCAATAAGATCAAAATTACTCAATAATGAAAGCTATAGCAATTCTACTTCTAATCAAATCAACAACACTGAGAAAGAAATTGATAATACACACATGCATAAGGAGAACACTAGATTTACGTGGAAAACCCTATGAGGGAAAAACCACAGTGAGAGTCAACTCACAATATAAAAGGCTCATTTCTAAAAAGACTTGTAAGAAGGTTCACTGCCTTAGAGCAAGATACAAAGGACTTGCAACACTGAAGTACCAACCAACTCTAGGAGCAAGATATAGAGGACCTAATGAGATTCACTATCTCAGAGAAGGATACAAAGCTTTATATAAAGATTATAATGCTTGTCAACATAACACTTTGTTGATTGAGGCGTTATAACACATTTGATTCTATCTTTCCTCTTCTCAATGTAGCACTAACTCTGTTGGATATTCAATACATTCCACACACTTTCTTTTTCGCACTTGTACACTTCTCCATCATGTTGCATCTAAACTGATCTTGCATTTATATCCATCACAACTCTTCAAAAATCAATTAGGTCGGCCAAGAAGAAGATAATCAATGAATTAAACAAGTTGGCCACCAAAAAACATAATGCAATATTATCCTGAAGATAGAGAGGACCAAGATAATCCTATTACATCTTCTAATCTGATCCAAAACAATTCACATGCTATAACACATCAACCTATGTTGGCATCAAGGAAACATGTAGATGAAACTTTGAAGTGCATAACTAGTCAGCTCAAAATCATACTTCTAATTGAATTTTCTCAAGGCGATTCTAACCAAGATAGGTTAGGACCCAAATATAACTTAACAGATATTCAATTGTTGGTGTAAACCCCCAAACACAAGACACAAACAAAGAAATAAGCCCTGTCAAATAGATATCTACAAATAATCCAAAAAGCCAACTCAAGACACAATGTAGCACAAAATCAGACAATCAACATCGTGTGGATCACATGGGGATGTTCCATGAACATCCAATAACACTTCTATACCCTTCTTTCATACATAATACTCCATCCATGAAGCACAAAAATCATAACTAAAAGATATAACATTAACATATCAGCTTGCAGACCACTTCATCACATGAAATTGGAATTGAGACACATCACAAAAATTGAGAGCACATTCACCAAGCTGCAAGTGAAAAGACATCAATGTGGAGAAATGCAGAGCATTTCCCAGACCAATATAAACAACCACCAACACTACCAACCTTCTACAATTCACATAACTCTTGACCTAAAAAGATAGGAGCGCAATGTCCACATAACACTAACATTGAATCCAAAACTACAAGACCAAAACTTCAACAGTGGAAGAATGCAAAGCATTCTCCCAGACAAACTTCAAGGCAACTTCCTAAACTAGAAAAACACCTAAGTACCCTATGGAGGCCAAATATTTCTTTCAGTAACACATGCTTCATTAAAAACATCATGAGAGAGTATAAGACATACTGTAGACCTTTAACATCTCTCCACTATCAACAATACTTCTAATGATTCTAATCCTTATCTTAATATATCATTATAAAAACAACTCTGCTAACAGCAATTTAGTGTACTATACAACTTTTCTTGGCATGGAACAAAGCATGACATCCAACCATTAACTTCTAAAACTCTTCTTTAGATAAGGCATGACATTTAATGACATCCAACAATCAACAATCTTCTCAAATGTTGACATCAATGAAAACCACTGCCAACAATTTCCTCAGGTGTTGACATCATGACAACCACTACTGACAATCTCCCCTTTTGCATTGGTGGCAACACACATTGTTCACTCTCCCCCTTTGACATCAAGGACAAAGGGCCATAAACAATAGGAAATTCTCTAACTTTAGGACAAAGGGAAAAAGATCGTCAAATGAAGCAGCAACACATTCTCCCCTTTGACCATAGTACTTTTGCACAATAGCATCAAAAATATCTCTTACTACCATCTCCCCTTGAGTGGTAACACACATCAATCCAAGACAAATAAGATATGCCATAAATTATCCCCCTAGATAGATGCACCATTTATATATCTAGTTAGAAAAAGGAGGTGAAATCACCCCTAACTTCCATCAAAAATACGGAAAAGTATCCTTTGAAAGCGCCTTAGTGAAAATGTCTGCAATTTGGTCCTTGGTAGGCACACACTCCATTCTAACTTGATGTTCTGCAACTTTCTCTCTCAGGAAGTGATACTGGATTGAAATGTGTTTAGTCCTTGAATACATTACCAAATTCTTGGAAATATTGATTGCACTGGTATTATCACACAATATAAGAATAGGTCCATCATAAACCACCTTCATATCCTTCAAATTTTGTTTCATCCAAAGCACTTGAGTGCAACAAGATGCTACACCAATGTATTCAACTTCTGCTATGGATAAAGATATCGAGGATTGCTTTTTATTGAACCATGAGACCAATATATCTCCCAAAAGAATGCACTTCCACTTGTACTTTTGTGGTCATCCACACAACCTACCCAATCAACATCAGTATAGGAACTCAAAGAGAAATTTTGATCCTTTTTATACCATAGGCCATAATCTAGAGTTCCCTTCAAGTATTTGAAGATTCTTTTCACAACTTTCTCATGACATTGCCTAGGATTAGCTTGAAATTTGGCAACCAAACATACTGCATGCATTATATCTAGTTTGGAAGTAGTTAAGTACAGTAAACCTCCAATCATAGACCTTTAAAGATTTTGATCAACTTCCAAGGACTCATTACACTAGTAGAATTTGACAAATAAATGACTACATGACTAACACTTTTAGTCACAACAACTAAAGATGACTAAATTCTACTCATTTTTTGCAACACAACTCTAAATGACTAAATAAATTACTAATTTGATCATCAGGTTAAAAATGACTAAATAATTAGTCACACAAATAAAAATTAGACAATATGATATTAAAGTGGATAATTAAAAAAATTTGAATTGATGGAGGATTGTATTATAATATAATATAATAATAATAATATATTATATTACAATACAATATATGATAATAATATTTTATAATATAATATGATATTATATAATATTATATTATATTACAATATAATATTATATTATAATATTATATATTATTATATAATATTATTACTAATATTATAATATATTTAATATTATAATATATATAATATTATAATATATTTAATATTATAATATAATATAATATTATAATATTATATTATAATATAATATTAGAATATAATATAATATTATAATATTAGAATATAATATAATATTATAATATTATATTATAATATTATATTATATTATAATATAATATAATATATAATATATTTAATATTATAGTATAAAATTATATTATATTATAATATAATATTATATTATATTATATTATAATATAATATTATATTATATTATATTATAATATAATATTATATTATATTATATATAATATATATTATATATATTATATTATAAATATAATATTATATTATATTATAATATAAATATAATATTACATAACAATATAATATTATAATATATTTAAAAGCAGGAGATTTAATTTTGAAATCCTCTTAATTAGCAATGAAAATCAAATGCATTTGAAATCAAATTCAAATGAAAAAAAAGTGGGCAAAGGAGATTAAAAAAAAGTGGGCAAAGGAGATTTTTAAAATGACTTAGGGTTTTGAAAAAAAGTGGACAAAGAGCCTTATTTTGAAGATGCGACTTAAAAAGATGTGAAGGCAAAATAGCTCAGCGGCTATATGGCGAAGTAGGGGAAACCAGTAACGGCAGCTACGACGAAGTAGGGGAAATCAGTAGTGGCGCCAAGGACAGCCTGTTTGGAGGAGCCGAAACTAGTAGTGACGGTGAAAGCAGCAAAAAACAACATAAGGTAAAGGCCATAATGCAAAAACCTAAATGTGCTCATTATCGGATCTTGGTTGTAATTTCATTTAATAAACATACTCTAAAACCCTCATTGAAACCTTGTTTTTAAGCTACAGCTCACATGAAAGGTGAATACCAGCGAGGAAGAGATTGGAGGAGCAGAAACCAATAGCGGCCAACAATGGAAGTCGGTTTTGAAACAACCATCATCTTCTAATGGCGAATATCACATACAATGCTCTGAAAAGAGGCCTCACTTAGAAAGTCAATACCGCTCTATCTCGTCCGGTTTCTCGATCAGTGCATTCCACGGGGTGCAAAAATATGTCAGAATACGGTGGTCATGAAGAGCCATACTATTTGCATGCAGAGCACATGTATAATCTAGATAGGATGAAACATTGAAAGTTGAAGATGACACTAGCTGTGTGGAAATGTGTTGGAATTGGTGTTGGTGTTCCAATATTTGCAGTCAATTTCCAACAGAAGAAGGCTCATTCTGGTTGATTATGGGCAAGTCATTTGTTTTAGTTAAATTTTCAATAGACAATAAAATGCAATTTCTGAAACAATTTTTTTAGAATTATTGTTCATTTTGGAGTTTATTTTCATCAAAAACCAACATGATTGTATCGGCAACATGGATGGCCAAAAGGATTTAAATGTTATATTAATTTCATGGCTTTGAATATTATGAAGATCAATATCTAGCAAGTTCTATATTTTGTAAATATTATCCTTTTTCTGAGTTTTTTTTTTTAATTAAATAAATAATAGAGAACCCTATTTTTTGAGCCTACTAATTCTTTGTTTAATAGGAAGCCTATTGCAAAATGTTGGGAAAACACCAGGCATAACTCTCTAAGACTTTCAAGGATGCTCATTAACTCTTGTCTTCAGTTGGACGAGTCATGCATTGATATAGAGTATGCTTTTTAAAAAAATTCAGTAGCTCATCAACTCTTGTCTTCAGTTGGATGAGTCATGCATTGATATAGAGTGATTCTTTGTTTTTATGCTTTTTGAAAAATTTCAATTCTTCAATAAATGTTGTAAAACACTCAGTGAGACAAGTTGCTAGTGAGGCACTTCATTTATATGTATGATACACATCAATTTTATACATTTTATATGTATGTTGTAAATATATGTATGAGGCACATCAATTCTTCAATCATATTTGTTCAAGCATTTTAGTCTTCATTTCATGGTGCTTCTCTCAACATTTGAATATCTATGATACTTTAAGTTTATATGCATAAATTTGTGAGGATTAATTAAGTTAGAATTGATTTGTAACTTGAATCATTGATTCATCCAAATAAATGACTAAACCATGACTAAATAAATGACTACCATGACTACTATGACTAAATAAATGACTACCATGACTAAATAAATGACTAACATGAATAAATGCATGACTACCATGAATAAATAAATACTACCATGACTAAATAAATGACCAGTTAACAACAATCAATGACTAAATTAACAACTAAATATACTACCAAATTGATCAATCAAAACAACCAATAAATGACTAAAAATGGTTTAGTCATGAATTTGGTTGCGTTATAAATGACTGGTAATAAACTACTAATGGTCACATGACCAATTTTTAGTCATTTATTGTTATTTTTCTACTAGTGTTAGATTTGATTAGGTGACAACCAGTCACCATAGGAGTACCCACTAGTTTAGAGTCTTCCATTCCAAATTTATTCAATTATCTCCTTGACATATTTAGGCTGAGAAATAAAGATACCATCATCTTGCTGAATAATTTGAAGCTCAAGGAAGAAAGATAACTCACTGATCATTGAAATCTCAAATTCTTTTTGCATCTCTTCTAAATTTTTTTTACATATATCATCATCTCCACCAAAGATGAGGTCATCAACATATACAACCACAATCAACAACTTATCTTCCTAAACCTTAATGTACAAATTACTATCTACATTACCTTTCTTGAATCCTTGTTGAAGTAGATACTTATCCAATCTAGCATACCAAGCTCTTGGAGCTTGTTTGAGACCATATAGAGCTTTCTTGAGTCTACAAACCATGTTTGGATCTTCTGATAACTAGAAACCATCTGGTTTCTCAATATATACCTCTTCTTCTATATCACCATTCAAGAAAGTTGACTTGACATCCACTTGATATACTTTAAAGTTATTATGAGCAACAAGAGCAAGAAACATCCTTATTACCTCCAACCTGGATACCAGAGCAAAGGTCTCCTCAAAATAAATACCCTCAACTTGTGAATGGCCCTTGCAAACCAACCTAGATTTGTTCCTTACCACTTTACCATCTTCATTCAACTTATTCTAGAACACCCACTTTGTTCCTATCACATTCTTATTAGCTAGTCTGGAAACTAATTCCCAAATTTGATTATTTTCTATCTAATTTAGTTCTTCCTTTATTGCCTTTATCTAATTATCATCTTTTTTGGCATCAACAAAGTTCTTGGCTTCTACTGTTGATATTAAACATGTTTTTTTGTTCAATTGCTTTTAAAATCTTTCTTCTTGTCAACACACCTTCATTTTTGTCTCCAATGATCTAATCTTGAGAGTCTTCACTGGTTTTGGTTCCTTTTCTTCTTTCTCTTCTATTTCTTTTTATCCTTCTTTAGTCTAGGGAAGCGTATCAGATCCAAAAACCTTAGGTTCATGAGAGATCTGACACAAGTCTTCATCTTCACTTCACTTTGCTAGAGCATGGGCAAAAACTCTGTCACTTACATATTTTACTTCAGAAGGTGTATAGATTGGATATAACACCTTCACATCTTGAACAACCTATCTTTTAGTCAGCAAGAAAAACCCTTTTCTTCAAAGAGACATGAACCATGACTTTTCAAAACTATGAGTGTCTGCTTCTTTACCTTTGTGAAACTTATCTTTATGTGCGATACACCAAACTAGAATGATATCAATCAAGACAAGTGTACCAACCTCTACACTTTCTAGTTCCACTGAAAACTTCAATAATGGTTTATTTAGCACAATAGATCTGCTCACCAATTGGTCTAATTCACTTCATGTTGAAGTCCTTAACAACTTTTTTTTCAGAGGGTAAAAAGATTCTTCAAGTGAAATATCTCCCAAAGATAATGCTTTATCTCATTTTATCTTAGAATCTTGTGTAGTGTACAAGTGTAGAATCATCATTCTTCTCATGGTCTTCCTTCCAAATATTTTCATTTCCTTCTTTTTCTAATTCTGAATAGGTGGATTCACAAAACCACTTCTTGTCTTATGTCCCACATTATTGTATGTGTAGCACACAATCTTGTGTTCTAGAACAAATTTTTTCCTTTCACCTTAGATTTGGACTCATTAACCTTGTGATGAAATAAGACAATATTGTTTCTTTGAGGCATAAAAGAACTTCTTCCCATGCTATCATTTCTTCTTTTTCTAATTCTACAATTAACAACCTTATGCCCAAATTTATTGTAAGAAGAATAGTAACCTTGAAAATATTGATTGAACATGGTAGGAGCATGTTGTCTTGCAAATGGAGGACTTCTAGATCCTTTTTGCTTCTAATCTAAATTGGATCCACCTTCTTTCTTGCAATTTTGAATAGTCTTTGTATCTTCAGAGCCATTCTTCTTAGGATCTTCAGTGCAGGCTTTCTCCTCCTTTGTCTCAAGATTTTCATTTGATTTGGAGCTATTAGGATCAAAAATTTATTTTTTAACAATTTATTTTTTTGTCATTTCTAATCATGTTTCAGAGTGACAATCTCCTCTTCAAGTTTTAAGCATTCAACAAGCTTGTTATTGAGCTTGGCATTCAAGCAATATTCAATCTTCTTGACTTCTTCAACCTTTACTTTTAAATCAAATATCATACCTTCTGCCCTTTTTAATTTTATTGCACATTCTTCTAATTTGGTTTTCAACTTGTCAATTTATTCCTTTGATCTTTCAAGAAAACTCTCATATATCTAATTTAGTACCTTTACTTCATTCAGATTATTTAGAGTACACTAAAGTTTTCCTTCAAAACCTATATCCCAATCATCTGAAGTGAAGTCCCAACCTTTAGGAAGGAGGGTGGGTGAGTTGATCGAGGAGGCTCTATGTATGGAAGGACTCCAAATGGATTTAATCCATTAAGGAACTATTCTTCCCTTTTGTAAGATCTTGTTCCATAGCCTATGTAGTTTTTCTTTCAATGTGCTTGTCTTTATTGTTCTTGGCAAACCTTCACACTATGTTTCACCCTTTTTTTCATTTTGTGTGTTCTTTTTTCTTATATGTTGGTAAAACCATAGTGGAGGAACGCCTTACAGACCCCCCACTTGCTCCCTCTAGTGTGAACCAGACGCCATCAATGGGTGTGAGTGGGCCAAAGACAGAAAAACCCATGGATAGTCTACAAAAAGGAGTAAAAGGGGAGGCATCAAAAGTGGTTAACAATGGTGCCAAGTCCTTCAAGGAAATTGTTACCGGCAACGAAAGGAGCAGTGTGCCTACGACGACTACCTTCATCATAGTCAACACTGGTAGGGCAGAAGACACACAAGTCTCAGAGGCTGGAGGAGGTAAGTTCTCTTCCACAAGCCCTGGGGTAGATTCCTTTATCCCAAATGAGGATATGGCAAAGGTTCTTGATAATGAAGAGAAAATACTTAAAAATATTGTAATTTTTTTTTGCTGCTTTAGACTGTAATAAAAATTCCTCGAGAAAATTCTTTGATGATTGGAATGTCTAGAAGAAGAAAAAGGGGATTCAACACTCATTTTGTAAATTAATTCAAAAAGGGATTTTTCTGATATTATTTAGGGATAATAAATGCAAAAAAAGGCCACCAACAAGGAATTTTGGTTAGTTGGAAATGTTGCGTTTAGGGTAGTTACCTAGTCACCGAGTGTTTTAAATGAGGAAGTCTTAGCCTTATCTTATCCCAGATGGATAAACATTAAGAATGTGTCGCTTGTACTTTGGATGGTTATCATGCAACTCCTCTCACATTATGGAAGAACTATTAGGGTTGAGGAAACAAAAAACACTCTCTTGCATATGGATGCCCCACGTCCTGCTAGATATCACCCCTAGGGTGGAAATCCCAAATGAAATTGAACTCAAAATATAAAATGTAATTTGAAAATGTAGGATTGAAATCTTAGGAGGCACCAACACATGCTTCCTCTGTAAAAATGAAGGACATAGAAGAAAAAACTGCCCGATCCTAAAAAAAAAATGTGGGGAGGGCTAAAGTGAAAGATCCTAACTAGGATAAAAAGCTAATCCCTAATGCTAATGAGTCAAGGTGGGCTCAAACCTGGAAACTGGTTGAGAATCTATAAACCCTAACCCTAGGGGGGCAGAGATCCTTATGGAAGCCACTTGGGCCCCACCCCAATATTTGAGTGTGGAAGACTCTTCCGATCTAAGGTTAACTAAAGAAAAAAATGGTGATCATCAGAAATTTCTCAATTCAAGGGATGCCAAAGGTAGAAAATAAAAGTAATGAGAATAGGGAAGATGTAAAATCAAACCCAAAAGCAAGTGTAGGGATCAATCCCCCAAACAATTTTTTTCTCGAGAAGGACCACTAAAGAAGGGGTGGTCACCTCTCCCTTGGGGGAAAGCTAAGCGCACAAGAAATGGTCATGCAGTAGGTGAGAGAACAGATAGAAAAAATAAAAAGATAACGAGGAACCTAAGGTGGCATAGCTGTAATACTAAAGAAGAAAAGTTGGCTCAAACCCTGAAAAACAACCTAAATCTTACAAAGACCTCTAATATGGAGGTTGACCCAAGGAATGATAAGGTAAAAGATTTCCAAGATGCAAAATATAAAAGTCTAAAGCTAGACCCCCCTCTTAGGGAAGCCTATAAAGAATTTGCACCTGAAAAAACTTTTGATACTCCTATTATGGATGGGGATAACCCCCCTTTGCTGATGATAGGACCAAGGGAGGACAGTACCTTAAGGCCATGAACAAGGAGGGTATCTCTACCCATAGTAGTAGTAGGATAAATGGCATTAAAGGCTTTGAACCGAATAAGCAAAAGGGGGCTAATAAAAAAGATAAGAAAAAGGGGGCCTTTGACCTCTCAGATTTCAAACCTTCAAACCAAGACACCTTGAAATTTTTCCAAGACTATTTAAATAGCTTGAACCCAAAAGGGGATGTTGAACCCTGACCAAAGATGAAGGAACAATGGGGAAGTGTAGTCAGGGGGGATGTGCTGCCACACCCCAACCAAAGGAAGGTGATAAAGAAGATAAAGAAGGAGGCAACCTGGTGAATAAAATGCTTAAACAAAAAAGGAGGGGAAGAAGGAAGAAGCAAAAGGATGACTCAATCCCCTACCAAAAGAGTAAATTGGGAAAAACAACCCTCCCCAAGTGCTTTGACTCCTTTAGGAGCTCGGATGATGGGCCCCAAACAATGGAATTAGATGACTCTTAGTTGCTTGTCTTGTAACATTAGGGGACTTGAGTCCCTAGATAGGAAGTAAAATATAAGGATATTATAAATCAAGTGAAGCAAAAGGACATTGTGATGCTCCAAGAGCTTAGAGTAGTAAGCTTCTAGCTTGAGACGAGTCTAAACTTTATTTGGAAAGAATTAACCCACTTTGCTACAAAACATGAAAAATCAAAAGGAGATACTGCAATACTAGTTGCAAATTAGTGAGCCAAATGGGTTACTAATCAGGGCATTTATCCCTATAATAGAGCTATGTGGATATTGATTGAAAAATATAAACTAAAATTGTGTATACGCTTAGTGCACGTCCTAATGGCTATAGGCAAAGGTGTATACTTTGGGATTGGATAAGTGAACTATAGGAGGTCCCTTGGATCATTAGAGGAGACTTCAATATGATAGAAAGCACAGAGGACAATTCAGGTGGGAGTAATATGGGCTAGAAAGGCAACAAGTAATTCTTCTTATATAAAATGAAAAATAAACTCTAGTTCTTTGACCCCATAGAAGGACTAAGAAAAAAAAAGAAAAGTATAAGGTTAACATGGTGCAACTTCCAAAAGGGGGAGAAAAGAATATACTATAGATTAGATAGATTATATGCAAATAAGGAAGCATTTCAGTTTGATAAAGTGGATGAGTCCAATACTAGGGTCAAAGTGACTCCATGGACTCTCTTAGACCACCACCCAGTCTCGGTCAAAGTAATACTAGAAAAATACTAGCCCACCACCATGAAAAAAGTGGCAAAATTCTTGCTGAATACAAAATAGTTCGAGAATGAGGATTGTTGTGATGTCATTTTTACAGTTAAAGAGATTAACAAATGGGTGCACAAGGGTCTTTCGTACATTGAAAGATGGAATAACAATGTGGAAGACTAGAAAAATATCTTTCAAACAATTAGATAGAAGAAGGAAAAGGACCTAAGGAAAAAAGAGGGCTTACTGCAAAAGAATCTCCTAGAGGCTAAAATTTCCCTACAAGAGGAGCCAAAAAATACAATCCTGGGTGATCCCACAATATTGGTTCACAATTTTTGGCCAAATTGGACATTGAATTGAATTTTTTTAACTAAATCTTCACTTTTAGGCTCCTATAGCGGCTAAACTGTGAAGAATTTGAAGATGATGCAAACTAGTGATTTGTGACATTTTTTCTTTAGATTTTAAATATATTTGTTTCAAAAAATTTGGAACAAATTGAAATTATTTTTCCATCTCCTTTGAAAACTAGTTTTTAACAGTAAACCCCATTTTTAAAGAGTGGTGTTACTGACTAACACATAACTTTTTTTCTATGAAGGATAAAATTCTATTTTTTTCGAATTTAGATTTGTAACTACGATATCTAGTGCATGAAATTGGTTTCATAGCATTTCATTGAATATTTTTTCTTAATTAAGTTTCAAAGTCAAACCAATTACAACTCAAACATGATTTACTAGCTAAAACATAACCTTTTTTTGTATATATTGAAATTCATTTTTTTTGTTGGATCAGGGACATCAATATCTAGTGCACTGATATTTTTAATTTTTTTTTTTGATAATCTACTATTTTTCCACATGTTTAAAACTAAGAGCTTGATTTTTGGTGAAAAACCTATATTCATGAGAAATAAAAAATAAATATAATAATCAAATTAAATATATTTAAAATTATACTTTTTAATAAGCTTATAATAAGAACTATATACTTACAAAAAATAAATTTTAAATGAATTCATTTTATCCCCCAAAAGGTAAATCAAAACTGGTTTTTTATCAGTATTTTGATAGGTGTAAAGGAGACTTTGTTATAGGTATGGTTTAAAACTAGCGTGGTTCTATCCAAGGGGGTTTGATCAAACCCTCTTCAATTGGAATCCTTTAAATGGAAATTTTCAAGGCTTAAATCATTATATTTTCTAAAAATATGTGATTTCAGAAAAAAAAAACAGAATGTCCCAAAAAGTGTAAACCACTATTGTGGGATCACCCTCCTAAATGAGGTGCTAGTATTTGTGAAGGGTGAACTAAGAAAAATTCAGTTGCTAAAGGACCAAGGCATCAAAACTTGGGCAAGGCTAAATTGGGCCACTCAAGGGGATAAAAGTTCAAAATTCTTCTTTAAATTCCTAAAAAACATAGAAGCAAAACAAAAGGTTAATGTGATTTGGCATAATGTCAACCTGAGCAAGGATCTTGAGGTTATCCAAAGTTGCTTTCTCCAATTCTACAAAGATATATTTAACTCAAAAGGAAATAATACATAAAGCCAAAAGGTAAGAGATGATTACAAAAGCCTAATTCCAAAGAAGTTATGCGAACAAGAAGCTAGCCTACTAGAAAGGCACCTCTCCCTGGAAGAGGTTAAGGCAACAATCCTGGCACTAAACAATGATAAGGCCTCGTGGGTGGATGGAATCCCCATTGAATTCTATAAAAAGAACATAGATTGGGTGAGTGAGGAACTCCTCAATGTATACAAAAAAACAACTAAGGTGGGCTCTCTAGGCAACAAAATTAATAAAGGCATTATAAAACTGATCCCTAAAGAGGTAGACAAGGAACTTGTCAAAATTAGAGACATATAACCTTGCTAAATGTCTCCTAATTTTTTTTTGTGAAGGCTATAGCCCTGAGGTTGGCAGGACTACTTCCAAAAATAATTAATAGCACACAAACATGTTTTATCAAAGGGAGGCAATGAAATGGGCCAGAATGACGGGGCAAAAAATGGGAATGCTCCTTGTAGACTTTGAAAAGGCATATGATAGGATTGAGTGGCCATTCATAATGATGGTCCTTTAAGCTTTTGGGTTTCCAAAGAAATTTTGTAGAATGATTGAAACTCTTATGAAAGATTCCAATGCACAAATAGAGATAAATGGATGCTTGGCGGAGGAGTTTGAGTTGCAGAGATCCATAAGGAAAGGTTTTCCCCTAGCTCCTACATTATTAATGATAGTTGATGATTCTCTTCACTATATCCTCAGAGATAACCATCTAACCCCCAAAGTAAATGACCTTATCCTTTGAAATAAAGAGGAGCTAATAAACCTCCAATTTGTAGATGACACAACCCTTATTGTAAATATGGAAGAAGAGAATGTGAATCATCTCATGGGAAAACTTGAATTCTTGGAAAATTTATAGGCTCCAGGATATCAAAATCCAAGTCTATCATGCTTACTTGGGAGGAAAATCAACCTCCTTGGTTTTAAAGGTTGGGTCTGCAATGGGGGGGACCAAGTAAAATAGTAAGATACTCGAGGATCCCTTTTGCAGTTAGCCCCAACCTAGGAGACATGTGGGAGTGGGTGAAGGGAAAGATTGATAAAAAGTTAAACAATTGGAATAATATGTACATCTCATTGGCAGGAAGGGCTCAAGTGCGCCAAAAAATCCTAGCCTCTTACAACATATACTACTCCTTGGCTTGGCTCTTCAACAACTATCAAGTTGAGGAAATTCAAAATAAAATCAAACAATTATTATGGTTTGATGGCAAAGGGAATAAGAAAATGCATGCAATGAAGTTGGAATTTTTTTGTATGGACAAGCAGCTAGGGGGGCCTAGGACTCAAGAACCTAAAACAACAAGGCTTGGCCCTGGCTGCAAAGTGGGTTTGCAAGGCTCTCATAGGAGATGAGCCTTTGAAAGTTTTGGTTAGAAACAATATTAAGCTAGCTACACCAAAAAAATCCAAAACCTAGAAGCACTTACCTCTTTGTGACTTGATCTTTGGCAAGTTTGCAATAGCCCCTATTGGATCCAAGGTGTTTAAAAGCTTATGGAAAGCCTGGGAATCCTCTAAAGATAAAATTATAAAGAAGTGTAAAATTGATATTGATATCAACAAGATCTTCTTGAAAATATCCATATGGTGGAATATATTCCTCAATGACAAGCCACTAGCTTTATTGTAGGGGTGTTTTTTCTAAATCCTAGAATAAAAATGGTTTGTCCTGATTTGACCAAATCTTGATAGAGGGTAGACTGAAATGTTGGGATACCCTGAGAATTTAGTTTGACTTGCCATAAACTCAGAAAAGAACCTTTGAAACCATTAAGAAAAATGCGGTAATTCCCATTGCTAACATGAATGGTAGGAAAAATAATGTGCATGATCTTAATTGGCTGGAAAATAATAACATTGTAGGTTTAAAAGTAAAAGAGATTTATGGTCTATTGAACACCAATCTAGAACTTGTTGAAGGCTAAACCAAAAGTGGAGGATGAATTTAAATGATAAAGATTGGAATCTAATCTTCATACATAATTGGAACAACACCTTGGAACCAAAGAAGGGAGCATTTGGATGTCTGCTTTTGATGCTAAAGATTACCAAATGTGGACTCCAACAAGAATCCACTTGTTTGTAATATCTATAAAAAAAATATGGTTTTGTAATGCATTTTTTTTTACTATTCTTTTGCTAAATAAATTTGTAATATCTTTAAAATTGACATGTTAAAAGATGGGAAAGAAAGAGAGGAAATAAAATTAGAAATTATAATGGGAAAATGTAATGGATTTAGAAAAACTAATAACTTATTCTGGTTAATTCTATCAAGTGAAATGTTGTGGTTTACTTGGAAGGTAAGGAATAAAGAAATCTACCAGGGTTGTAGAAGATATCTTATTGATTGTTATAGGAAACTCACTCTAGACTCTATTTATGTGCAGGTATCCATCATCATCTGGGTAGAAAAGGAGCAATTCCAAAAACTGATGGAGGAAGGAAAAACAAAAAACATTAACCAGAAAATGGCATTTGCAAAGCAGTGGTTGGAACATAGAGAGACCTGCAATCCTAAGAGAAGTGACTACTTGAATAGTAGAGGTTCAAATCACATAAGAGTAGAAATAAAAAGGAAAAAGAAAGACAATAACACTTTTGTATAAAGCAGTATATATATACCTTTGTAATATTACTTTTGTAACATTCTAGGCCTACAAATTTTTTTCTAATGTAGAAAGATAGCATATATAAAATGGGCTAAAGTAGTGGCCCTATATGTAATAAACTAATGTACTAACAACCATTGATGTTGTTCACTGATGCTATTATTTCAACTATAATTAATACAAAAAAAGTCCCAACCCTCAGGTTCCATTGATTCTAGATCCGAATTAGAAGAGAACATGTCTTCATCACTCAAGGATCCAAACTCCTTATATTTCTCAACATTACACTTTCTATCAGCAATATTGAAGATCATAAAGAGCATCACTTGAATCATTCTCCTCATCTTCAGAGGAACCACTACTTTCTTTGGAATAGAGACCCTTTTAACCTTATCTCTTTTATTGCTATCATTTGATTCTTTATAGGGACATTTAGATGTAAAATCACCTATTCTTCCACAATTAAAACATTTGAAGGGAACTTACCATTGTACTTGTCAGTTCCTTTCTTCAATCTTCTTACAAATAGCTTAAATTTCATCAAGGTCATCATTTTGATCAATACCTTCATCTTCAGTCTTTTTATTATCTTTGAAAGCAACTTCCCTTTTGGAACTTCTTGATCAAACTCTCTCATTTGAAAGGTAGTAAGAGAACCAAACATTTTATCTATAGAGTATTGATCTAAGTCTTTAGATTCCTCAATCGTAGACACCTTATGACTAAGTTTTAGGGAGATATCTCAGAACCTTCTTCATAATCTCACTTTCTTTTACTTCTCCACCAAGACTAGTGATGACAGAGACAACTTCTTGTACCTGAAGCATGTAACTTGCAATGTTTTCATCTTCTATCATATTTAGAGTCTCAAATCTACTTTTAAAGATCTGCATCTTAGCTTGCTTCACTTTTGTATCACCTTCATAGATGTTGCTAAGCTTTTCCCAAACATCTTTAACAAAACTACAATTCATCACCTTTAAAAGATCTGAATTTGCCAATCCACATAAGATAGAATTTTTAGCTTTGGCATTGCATTCATATAGTATAATTTGAATAGGATCTATTGGAGGAGTAGCAGGAGTAGTATAACCATCTTTGACTGATTGGAAAACACCAAACCCTAGGGATTTTAGGTGTCCTTCCATTCTTAGTTTTTGAAAAGCATAACTAGTCCCATCAAACGTAGGACCCTTGTATGAACCATCATGTGCCATTTCAGATCTTTACCTCAAGCTGTAGGATTCTTCAAAGGAACTTGGATCTAATACCAATTGTTGGGCACACCCAAATATTGAGAGGGGGGCTAAATCATTCTACACAAAAACTTAATCCCTTCCAAACCTTGAAAATTTCACTACAACATAATCCACTTATCACAACTCAAACCCTTGATCAGATATAGCAGTTTAAACCCTCAATAAGATCAACAATACTCAGTAATGAAAGATATAGTAGTTCTACTTCTAATCAAATCAACATCAATGAGAAAGAAACTGATAACACACATGCACAAGGAGAACGCTAAATTTACATCAAAAACCAAATGACGAAAAAACCACGATGAGAGTTAACTCACAATATAAAATGCTCACTGTCAAAAAGACTTGCAAGAATGCTCATTACCTTAGAGCAAGATACAAAGGACTTGAAGCACTAAAGAACCAACCAACTCCAAGAGAAGAGGACTTGATAAGATTCACTATTTCAGAGTAGGATACAAAGATTTAGATAAAGATTACAATGCTTGTCAACATAACACTCTGCTGACTAAGGCGTAATAACACATTTTATTCTATCTTTCCTCTTATCAATGTAGCACTAACTCTATTGGATATTCAATACATTCCAAAAACTTTCTTTTTCACACTTGTACACTTCTCCATCTTGTTGCATCTAAAATGATTTTGCATGTATATCCACCACAACTCTTCAAAACTTCAATTAGGTTGGCCAGGAAGAAGATAATCAATGAATTCAACAAGTCAACCACCAAAAAAAAAAAATGCGATCCTATCACAAAGATAGAGAGGACCCAAACAATATTATTACATCTTCTAATGTGCTCCAAAACAATTCACATGTTGGCACACATCAACCTAAGTCGGCATCAAGGAAATGTGTAGATGAAACTTTGAAGCGCATAACCAGTCGACTCAAAATCATACTTCTAATTGAATTTTCTCAAGGTGGTTCTAACCAAGATAGTTCAAAACCAAAATATAAGTTAAACACATCTTCAATTATTGGCACAAACCCCTAAACACATGATTCAAATAAAGGAACAAGCCTTGTCGACCAAATATCTACAAATAACCCAGAAAGCTAACTCAAGAAACAATGCATCACAAAAGTGGACAATCAACAACATTTGTATCACATGGGGATATTCCATGAACATTCAATAACACTTCTATACCCTTATTTCATATAGTCATGCCACTAGAAACCACCGCAAATGAAACAAGAACAAAAGAATCCATCCAAGAAGCAGAAAACTCATAATTAGAAGATATAACATTAACATATTAGCTTGCGGACCACTTCATCACATGAAATTAGAATTGAGACACAACACATATACTGAGAGAACATTCTCCAAGTCGTAGGATTAGAGACATTAATATGAAGAAATGCAGAGCATTTCCCAGACCAATTTGGATAGCCAACAACATTGCCAACCTTTTGAAATTAACATAACTCTCCTCAGAAATATGGGTGACCTAAAAAAATAGGAGTGTAATGTCCACAAAACACTAACATTGAATCCAAAATTGCAAGACCAAAACTTCAAAAGAAGAGGAATGCAGAGCATTCTCCCAAATAGACTTCAAGGCAGTTTCCTAAACCAGAAACACTTAAGTACCTTACGACTTGGCCATATATTTCTTTCAGTAACACATGATTCATCAAAAACATCAGGAGAGAGTATAAGACATATTGTAGACCTTCAACAACATCTCTCCACTTTTAGCAATAATTCTTAATGATTTTGATCCTCATCGTAATATATCATTATAATATAACTCTGCTAACAACAATAATGCACTATACAAATTTTCTTGGCATAAAAAAAGGCATGACATCCAACCATGAACTTCTACAAATATTCTTTAGATAAGACATGACATTCAATGACACCCAACAATCAATAATATCCCCAAGTGTTGACATCAATGATAACCATTACCAACAATCTCCTCAGGTGTTGACATCAATGACAACCAATACCATTAGGAACAGTGGGTGTTCTTGGATATTTAGTTGGGTTCTCAGGGTTTTGAGTCTTTTCACTCATTACAACTACAGAAAGTTGTGTTAATACTTCAAACCTTGACCCTTGTTCAAATTTCTGCAAATTTTCTGCCAATTCTCTAATTCTTGCATCCCTGTCACTGTCCCTTTTTTGGTATACCTTAAGTTGCTCTTCTAAATCTCTTATTCTTTGCAAGGCCTCTTGCAACTCCTTGCTTGCATTCCTTCCTTTCAAGAGAAACTCTTTTTCTTTTTCCAAAAAAAAATCTTCTTCCACCCACTTTGATGGTACAAACCCTTCTTCAAAAATAAGGATTCTTGGAGGTTTGTTTTTCTTTTTAGTCATAAAAATATCTTCTAAATATGAATCAAAAGTGTTGCTCATATACAAAGACTAAAAATTTGGTGTTCTTGTGTCACTATCAGGAATTTTTTTTCAAAATATGTGTCAATTTCTACCACAATAATATTTTCTTGTTGTTTTTTAGTGTTCCCTCTTACAAGACCTTTTCATCTCAGGCAATGTGATCTCCTTCATGGTTGTATAGGCCATTTATTTTTATTCATAGGTTCAAAATTAGAGGCCACACCTTTTATTTTCTTCAACTTATAAGGGCTCTCAATAGAAGAAAAGGTTTCTATGTCCCCTTCTACTACAAGGTGCTCCCTAGAAGTTGCAGGTTGAGTTTCTTTCTCTTCTTGTTCTTCGAGTTCCTTTACATTGTGGGTAGGTGAGGCAATAGGAGAAGTAGAGGGTATGTCTTCCTTTGCTACAGTCGTAGAAGGTTCCTTTTTCTTGTTCTTCACCCATTTCTTCTACATTTTGTCTTGGGAGAATGTTGTTAACATTGTTGTTGGCTAGAAAATACTTATAAGATATGTTAGGGAATTGAATTATGAGACTTATTTTATCATTAAAGTGACCAAAAAAAAGGGAAAGACTAGAATGATTCCTTTTCTTTTTATACTCTGCTAACATTCTCTTTAGAAAATTATACAAAAAATTAGGTACATTCACCATTCTTTGATGGTGAAGATGGCTAAGGAGCTGAAAATGTACAATATACAACAATGACTATATGCCATCATAGGTCAAGCATCTAACAATATATGAAGCAACTAAGGCCCAGAGACAGGGTAAAGAAAGGAATTTTGTACCTTGTGATGAAGAATCTAGATTTTCTCTAGGTAATGAGAACTCATTTCTAGCGACATTTACATCCACCCTTACTAGGGATTCTTCTCCTATTCTTGGAAACCCCGATACCTTTGCTATAACTGCTTCTAAGGCTTCAACCCTCAATTCCCTTACAACGACTTCATAATTTTGTAAAGTATTGGAAAATTATGGGATCACGATATCATTATACTCTATAAGTTTGAGAAAATATTCCAATCAACCTACTTGCTAGAAGATTCACAAGCATTGCCTATCTTCTAATAGTAAATTGTGAGTTGTGAGATCTCTTCTCACAATATCCCCTCCCATTATAATTCAACCAATTGTGTTGCTTTCTTCTAATGTACTCTATTTTAAAATGACCACTGCTCAACTCTGTTACTCTGTTCCTGAATAACCTCCACTCAACTCTAGATACTTTTTCTCTAAAAATCTTGTTTTCTTGGTGATAGATAGGAAATTAAAAACAATAAAGACCTTTTGGCTACCCCTCCTCCCAACTTAATGATGATATTTATCTTCAAATAGAAGGTACAAAAGGGTTGAGGATAATAAATATTAACTATTAGAATTATAAAACATGAAGTTGTAAATGTGAGCATGATTATGAATGTATATAAAATTAGAAAGCTTAAATGTCAATCATAGGTAGTTAATATGAGAAGTACTTGTTATCATGTTGTGAAGTGAAAGTTGGTGCATGTGAAGATGATTGAACACCGCCATGTAGCATGGTGAAAGATTTGAAATGATAGGAGTTGATTGTGAATTACTACAGGTGGTCATGGATGAAAAAGTAACTTAGCATGAGCATAGCATGTGGCAAAGAATTGGAGTGGTGAGTGAAAGGCTATGGAAAGTACATGATAAAAGAGTGGGATTTATTACTGCATTGTATGGGTAATATTAAAGTAAGTGGTGATGCTACATGTGATCGTATGAATAAGTGGTATGATATGAAATTAAATGGTGGGTGCTACAGGCATGGATGAAGTATAATATGGTAAGTGCTACAAGTAGTTGGAGAAACAGGTCCCTTGTGAATGATGTGCCTTGGGGTGTGATGTTGTAGGTCTTGTGAGCTCTATTGTAGGTCCAGAAAAATAAATTCCATCGAGTGTCACCTATGCATGTGAGAAGTAATGCAAAATTATACTTGTGAAATATAAGTAGGCGATCTGGGTGGCTTGTTTGACGAGACTTCATCTAATGTAGTGCTTGTAGTTGTTGACGAATCATGTAATTCTTGCTTAAATTGATGTTATAAAGTTCGTAGGAAATCATCCTTTTGTAGTGGATTCTTGTAAAGCTTCAATCAATGGCCATTTCCTAAAAGTGAAGATTTTACTGCATCAATAGTTGTTAGGTGAACTACTCCATTGGGAAAGAAAAATTGAATTTCATATGGACCAAACCATCTTGTTTACAAATTTCCCTTATGATCTTTATACCTGGAGTCATAAAGTAGGGCTCAATCACCTACATTGAATTATTTAGTCTTGATGAATTGATCATGCCATCACATCCTCTATTTTTGTATGATCTTAGTATGATGAATTGCTTCCATGTGTATCTCATCTAAAGCATTGAGATTATGCAACCTCTCTTTCTATGTTACAGATATATCCATTCCAAAATGCACTACTATTCTTAGAGTTTTATATTCAAATTCAATTATAAGGATTGCCTTCTTTCCATACACCAATTCATATGACGTGAAGCCTTTTGTAGTTTTCTAGGTTTTCTTGTAAGCCCAAGCTGCTTAGGGTAACCTTGCTACCCAATCCTTCTTGTGGAGGTATATTATTTTTGTAAGAATATTCTCCATTTCTCTGTTGGTAACATCCACTTGACCATTAGACTGAGGGTGGTAAGGTGTAGATTTCCTATGTATGATTTCATATCCTTGCACTAATTTTTTGATCAAATTTGAAGTAAATTGAGGCCCTTTGTCTTTTACTATTTCCCTGGGAACACCATACCTTGTAAATATATCTTCATAGAGAAAATTAGCAACATTTCCATCCCTTGCAAATTGTAAAGATTTTACCTCCACCCATTTTGTAAGATAATCTATACAGGCCAAGATATATTCTTTGTTGTTTGATGTAGATGCTATAGAACCAATAAAATCCAACCCCCAATTGTCAAATGGTGCAATGACTACTATTTGGCTAAAGTGGCATTTCAACAATCTTAGTAGGTCATCCCATCCTTCAACATATGTCACACCTTCTTGTGTACTTGACTACATCCTTGTGAAGTTTGGGCCAATAATAGCCAGTGTTGAAGATTTTGAGAGATGTCCTCTTAGCTACAAAATTTCCTCCACAAGGTTCATCATGGCATGCCTTTAGGATGTCATAGACTTCATCTTCCCTGATGCATATTCTCATTATATTATCATGCCTTGTGTAAAATAGATATCCAATTGCCCATTAATAAGGAAAACTTCTCTCAACTATATGTCTCTTTTCCCTTGGTGAGATATGTGGTGGTGTTTTCCTTATAACTAGATAATTAGCTATGTCTACATACCAAGGTGTATGAAAACAGAGGGAAAATAAGTGTTCATCAAGAAATGAATCATCCACAATATCTTCTACTAATTTTAGCAGTCTTGAGAGAAAAATTTCTACTACATTATCCTTTCTTGGATTGTCCACAATTGTAATATCAAACTCTTGGAGTAGCAATAACCATCTTACAAGTTTGCCTCCAACTATTGGTTTATTCATCAAGTATCTAGTTGTTGTAGATTTGTGTGAATGAATACATAATATCTTATGATGTAGTTGTTACCCAATTTTCACCTACGGGCTCAATCAGGCAGGGGAATCTACGTTTCAGGTGTTCAGGAAGGCCAAATGGAGACATTGTTGTGCATGATTAAATCATACCCCTGATGCATTTCTCAAGGAGCTTAGTTCAAAAGTATGCCTCAGTCAAGTTTGGCATAAAATTCCTTTAAGGAGAAAGTCAGCAAGACCTTCCAGATGTCTTGCTGACTAGCAGGGGTTCTATTCATTTTTTGAAATGTCTCGGTCGGCTAGACATTTTAATCACCAGGAGATCTCGACGAAGGGTTATTCCTTCGGCATAAGGTCTGGCCGAAGGATAAGGTCTCATCGAAAGCTTGTGCCTTCGCTATGAAGTTCCACCGATCAAGCGAAGTCTCCCCGATATGAAATGAGTTCGCCAAAAGGAAGCATCTTCGCCAAAAGGTCTGGCCGACTACCAAAGGTCTCACCGAAGGATTTTGCCTTCGGCATAAGGTCCTACCGAATAAACAAAGTCTCACTGAAGGAGTGGAACTCTCAGCGTAAGGAAGCAAGCTCAGGGAGATGTCTCAGCGACGAAGTGAATGTCTTGCCGAAAGGTTGTGAGTTTGGCGTGATGTCTTGCCGATGCCCGGTGGTCTCGCCGACGGAGGGTGCTTTCGCCATGAGGTCTTGCCGACTACTGATAGTCTTGCCAAAATAGAGGGGGACATCGGTAAGACTCTTACCACCTATTGTGAATTCTTCCTGACCGGTGGGAGTCACGCCGAAATTTGTTCACAAGGATGGCGTCGGGGAGAGTTGTTTACCTTCGGGGAGATGTCCTACCGACAAACGTAGGTCTCGGCGAAACAAAGGAGCCTGGCGAAAGGTCTGGCCAACAGGCCAAGGTCTTGACGACGATATGGGGGCTTTGTTGTAAGGTCTCACCATCGGGGTGAGGTCTCGCTGAAGTAAAGCAGTCTCAGCGAAGGAAACAAGCTTGACAAGAGGTCTCGTGACAAGTGGCAGTCTCCTCGACAAGAAAGGATGTGAGCTCGAGCCAAAGGAAAGTAGAGTCGCCATGATGTCTCGGCGAAAGTATGAGATCCTACTGACCAATGAAGGGTCTCAGTATAGTGTTTTTCCTTCGGTAGGAGGTCTCACCAACACATGGATGTCTTGTTGACTGAAGGAGCTCTTACCGAATGCGGATGACTAAGCGATGGAAAGGGATATCGGTATGACTCCTGAGGGCTCGCCATGAGGTCTTCCCGAAAGCGAAAGGTCTTGCTGATGGTCTGGGTGATAGCCACTGTGGATGTTGTTATAACTTTTGAACTCGCTATGTGGTCTTGCCGATCGTCATGAGCTATGCCGATAATCGCTGAAGGGTCTAATCGCATCGGAGAGACACGATTGGTGTCTCACTGACATGTGATTCTGATGAGGCGACCTTTTGACCGTCTGGGAATCTACGTGGCACAAGTTCAACCAATCAGAGGAGCTAAGGACAGACCATGAGCCGTTTGACTGTTTGACTACCCCCAATGAACGAGATAAATAGAGCATAATGATCTACTTGGAGATCGAAGGTGATCAGTCAGCTCGGTGAACATGGTGTTTAAATCTAATAGGGCAGGTCAGATGTTGCTTCTCGAAGGCGGTCGACTTGAAGAAAGATCTGGAGTGAGAATCAGGCCAAAGGAAGAAGAAACCATGAGTCACAGTGACAGCTGAGATCACTACTGGCAAAGGGGCATCGACATTAATGTTAATGCTTTAGAGTATTCAAAGCAGCTCGACAGGGAGGTTAGAAGATAAACACGAGACCAGAAGTTAATGCGGGCGTTGTAAAAGATCAAGGAGGCCATTCCTGGAGTAACTCTTCACCGACATGGACAGCGGGGACACAACAATAACTTCCTTCAAAAAGATCTGGAGGCTGATATTTTTGTAATCCCTAGGGGCTGACACATTTTTTGTATATAAGGCATTTTGCCTCTTTGTAAAGGAGTTCGGATTATGCATTCTGGAGAGTTAGTGATTTTTCCTAAAAATCCTTTCTCAACTGATGTAGATTTTGTAACTCATTTAGAGTTCTCCTTATGCTTTTCAAAAAGTATGTGACTTTTACAGTCCTTTCTCATATTAGCACAATTTTGTAACTCATTCAGAGCATAATATATAGAGTTTACCTTGATCATTGTGGATGATTCAAACTACCATCTTGTTCTTGCAAAGTGTCGTGCATTTCAGGTTAATGATCAAGTTATTTTTGTGAATTTATTTCATTCCTTTATAACTTTATCTTGTTTTTCATGCCTTCCTTTGCAAAAGCATCATTATATGAATCACAAACTGTGTTCACATAATCACACATAGATTCTAATCTATGAAAATCTTTTCCTTTTTTTGAAAAAGTGTGTGAATCGAACCCGTTTGTGAAATATTAATGCTAAGCTTACATAATTTGATGTGTAATATTATGGTCATTGTCAATTTTCAAGTGTAACCTAAGTATCCCATTGCTCTTCTCAGTTCAGTGTATCACCATAGCGTTAGTTTTATTTTTATGCATTCCTTCTCCCTTTCCCTTTACAGAATCAGTAGTTTAGGTGATACCAAAGGAAGCCGACCTTCTTCGGAGGTTGACCTCTGTCTACAAGTGACCCACAACTTTAGAGGTCTTCCCATGTTACACTGAGGTGTTGAACATCAAGTTCAACAGGGTGCAATTTCGATGGATAACAGTAGTACTTGAATTTATTGATTGCATAGACCACTTCCAATATTTCCTTTTCAATGACTATGTAATAGAGCTCTAATCCTTGAAGGTTCTTGCTAACATTATAGACAACATATTATAGATTTCTTTCCTTTTATCCTAAAATAACACCAATTACAAAATTAGATGCATCAATGTGAATATGAAATTTTTAGGTATTATCTAGTTTGGCCCTCTCAAGGTTGGAGTCTTAGTGAGTGCTTCTTTAAGGGTTTGAAAGACATTTTGGCAAGTAAGGTTCTAGTCAAATTTCACGTCTCTAGATAAGAGAACAAATAATGGCGTTGCAATATTACTAAAGTCTTGTATAAATCTCCTATAGTAGCCAACATAACTAAAAAAGCTTCTAAAATCCTTTTGTTTTTGAGGAATAGATAGTGTGGAGATGACTTCAATCTTGTTTGGGTCTACTTGTATCTCCTTATTGGACATAAAGTGTCCCAAGACTACTCCTTCAATCATCATCATGAAACATTTTCTTGACTTGAGGATAGGTGGTGGTATTGACATATTTTTAGGAATTTATCCAAGTTATACAATGCTTCCTCATAAGTATTCACATAATTTGTAAAGTCATCCATGTAAACTTCAATGGAATCATGAGAAAAATTTGAGAATATACTTAAGACTTCCCTTTGAATTGTGGAAGGGGAATTACATAACATAAATGAAAAGACATAATAGGCATATGTACCCCAAGATAAAGTAAATATTGTATTGTCTTGGACTTCAAGAGCTATTTTTATCTGGTTATACCCACTAAACCCATCCAAGAAGGAAAAATACTTTTTCCTTGCCAATGAATCCAACACTTGATCGATGAATGGGAGGGGGCAGTGGCCTCTTCTAGTTGTTGCATTAAACTCTTGGTAATCAACACATACCCTCCATTTTCCTCCCCTTTTTGGTAAAATCACTAATGGAGACACTTGGATTAGCTTCTAGATATTAGATAGATGAACCTTGCATCTAGTAACTTTTGTAATTTTGCCTTAACTATGTCATGTACAACTGGGTTCACTTTTCTTTGAGGTTGGATCACTGGTTTGTAGCATTTATTATTGTAAATTATGTGCATGCATAGGCTAGGATCTATTCCTTTCATGTGATGATAGTCCCATGTGAATGTAATTGCATGTGCTTGAAACATGTTCAACAGTGAAGACTATTGTGTAACTGTCAATTGACTATTTACATTTAATGTCCTACTCAATGTAATATCCATGGTCAAGGCTGATGTCTTGACAGAGGAAATATTAAGTCCTGCTGTATTAGGACTATAATTATTGGGTATTAATGTATGATAAATCTTAGAGATAGACTTGAATGTATTGGTAGGGATTAGGTTTTACAAAGGGTCATGCAAGCATGTTAGACAATTGTATTGTTGTAGTTCCCTACCATAATAATTTTGCATAATATTTGCAAGTAATTCATTTGCATCTTGGTTTTCCAACATAGGACTACGTTCAATATTTATTAATTTTTGTAATGAGTATTGATCATCCTCATCTAGGGCAGACCATACAGTTTTTCCCAAATTTATATGTGGTTGTGCAGGTGGGTAAAGGACTAGTTTTTTTTTATCACATTTCAATTGGAAATGATCATATTACTAGATCTGCAACCAATGAATGCATCTGCAGTAGCCAGCCAAGGTCTTCCTAGGATTAAGGCATATCCTGCAAGGTTTTCTTTGGCTTGTAACACCATAAAGTTTTCAAGGTATTCCCATGAGTCTAAAGTGATAACCAAGTCTTCTATAATTCTCTCTAGTTTTACTGTTTCCCTATATGCTAATTATAAAACAATAGGTGTAGGTTGGAGCTCTATTAATTGCAATTGCTTCATGGTTTCTTTTTTCATCACATTAATGGCTGCTCCTAGGTCAATTAAGGTATTTTTTATGAGAGTTCCATTGATTTTGACATCTACCACAAGGCTCGCAGTGTTTGCATATTTAGGGATAACTATGTTTCCTAAAATGATATCAACAAGTTGTCCTAAAAACATGCATAGTTTGAGGGTCCTTCCATTTTCTATTTGGCTTCTTAAGGAATGACTCTCTCACTATTTTGGTATATATAGGCACTTCCTTAATTTCCTTTATCAGGGGCATTTTTATGCAAACATCTCTGAGTTATCTTAATGAGTCACATTTAGCTTCAGAATGATGGTTTTGTATAGTTAGTCTTTTAGGGGTGGCTCTAAAATTATGTTGGTTGGTTTAACCTGATTTTGTTTAGGTTCCTTAGGTTGCTTGTGTATAATTTTTATTGGGTGTTCCTCATCAATTAGCTTTTTTATGTGAGGAGATGAAGGCCTAGCTAGCATTTTCCTTGAACAAAGGTGAATATCATTCAACTCAACCCCATAGGTAGGGTATTGGATGGTATCATTAGCATAAGCCTATTGAATAGGATTATTATTAGGGTTAGGTGCAAGTTGTAAGGCGTTCTAGGTTGTGATGGTGCAGCCATGGCTGGATTTGGCATCATGGAGATTGCGGCTGAAAGGGCTGTTGTGGTAGTTTGTGTCTTGGTTTTTCCATTGCTGACCTTCGTGCCACTATGATGGTCATTGGTTTTGTTGGGGTGGTCACTGGGAATTATAGTTTGGTACCTAGTAATGTTGTGATGGCCATACCCCTTATTATTGTTGAGTCCAATTGGAAGCTTGGGTTATTGGCCATGGTGGATTTTATACATTAGTCTAGAGATGAGGGTTCCAATTTGAGAAGTTTGAATTACTCCCTAGATATAACATATTTTAGGTCAAGGAATCTTGAGGCATACCTTGTCTTCATTTCCATGGTTTGCATTAACCAATGTAAAACACTCGACCTTATTCATCCTCCAGGGCATGAAGCTCTTGCTTGTCTTCAAAGATGCTAGCCAACTTTTTGTATTTGCAACTGATCCTCTTCTAGCGACAATGGGAAAATTTTTGTTAGGGTTGCCTCTGCTTCTTCCTACTTCTTCTTGATATGGAGGGTATCAAGTTGGGTAGTTAAGTGGCTAATGATGTCCTCCTTCATATTGGATAGGATATTGCTAAGCTGTACCCTTGAAACTCCAATGGATGTCTTGTTCAGAGAAGAGGTACCACCCTTAGTCTTCTTGATGAATGAACTAGAGTAATTTTTGCACACTTCAAAAATATCATCAAAGGGTAGTTGAGAGATGTCCCCTACTCTAATGAGATTCATGGCATCCATAAAATCTTCATAGACTCCCCTTAAAATACCAATTTTAGGGATTCATAAGAGATTTTGTATTGATGAGATTGCTTGAGACAAAACTAAAATATTTCAAAATAATCTTCTAGTGGCTCATCTTCTTTCTATGACATCCTAAAGATGTCATCCCTCTTTCTATTAGTACCTCTATAGTAATTTTGATATTTTTCCAAAAAAATTGTCTTGATTATTTTCCAATTGGGAACAACATTCCTTCCCAATCCCATGAACCAATGTAGAGAAAAATCCTTTAGCATGGTTGGGAATAATTTGAGTTGATGGGCGTTTATAGTGTAGTCATAGTGTTGGTGTGAATAAATGTCTTGTACCTAGTTAATTCATTCACTAGGTAATTAGAGGACATATTCACATGATTAAGTTTACTTAGGATATAAGATTATTTCTAGAAGTCTTAGTTGGCTTTTCTAGAACTTATCTTATCTAGCTATATTACATGATTCGTAGGTAGTTATTTGTCTCATGTCATAGGAATAAGACACTTGTCATAATCTTGTCTAATCCTATCTCTCATCCTTGCCTTTATAAGCAAGGTACCTCATGTACATTTGCATTCAATCATATTTAGCCAATATTCAATCTTGCATTGTGAAGCAAACTTTCTTGCCATTCTCTCTCTTGTGGAAGTGGTTTTGGTCTAGCAACTATTCTTGGGGGTGTTGGGGAGTCACCATCTACTCCCACATGGTATTAGAGCACCAGGTGTTGCAGATTCCTTCCTAGATCTGAGGGTTATATGTTGGATTGAAGTTTTTTTGCTAGATGCAGATTGGGGTTTCAAGGACCTCACGGTTGAGATTAGAAGGCACTGCAGATGAATTTTGACTGTAAATTCGTCCATTTTGGGTAAAGTTATTTTTGAGGCAAATTTTTTTTGCTAGAACAGCCTGCCCAACAGTATGATTTTCATATTTTTGCAAAATATTTCCTGCGGTATTTTATTTTAAAATTTGGGGCAAATTTTTATTGTATCGGGAAAAAAAAAATCTCTGCAATTTTTGTATAATCTGCGGGCTAAAATATTTATTTGGAAAAATATTGTTTGGGGTTTATAATTATTGTTGGTGGAATAAATCTTCTCTGAATTTTATTTTGTCTATTGGAAAATATCAAGTCTTGCATCATATTGTACATCATCGGCGGTACATCATCCTTGTTACTCAGTCTGTTGGCTGGGTGTATGACGGTTCGCAATCATAGGCACATCCAACGTACAAGGGCTGCATCAGAATATTCCACCATTCACCCATTGTCAATGTACCCTCATTGCTGGTGGCATCACTGTCAAAGGATTATACATTGGCGTTGTCATTGGAGTTTCGTCGGCTTCACTAAAATTGACATTTATTAGCTTAGCCTTCAAAGACCAGCCATAGTTTATGACCACTGACAGTTTGTTGGCATCGCCGGTGTATGTAGGGAGCCGGTATCCTTCTATTCAATTCTCATTGGCGACCAGATCATCTAACTGCATCGGCGTACTTATGGATCCGTCTCAGGTACTTTGTCAGATCGATCATATCATATGATTGTTTCCGCAGACTTTGCAATATATAAAGTTTTTTTTATATTAAAAACTTTGTTTATTATTGCCGACTTGTCAATAATCTATCGGTATAATTTGAAGTTTTTACTATTGAAAATTCCTATTATGAAGTTGTAGACCGTGTATTGTAAAGGCCGACCAAATTTTCCTTCAGCTCTGCCAGGTCATATGGATGACCACATTTTTTCCCTTGGGTGCCAAAAATTTGCACCTAATTAGTGTTCATAAAACCTAGATTTGTCCCTCAAGTGTTTACATGCCTTTTTTTCATTTTCTCATAACTTTGGCATATGGAGGTGAAATTTTTCAAATGAAATATCATTGGAAAGGTGGAGATCCGAATTTTTCAGTGGTGTAGATATTTTGTAGAGATTTTGCAGTTTTGTGCCATTTTTTCCAGGTTGAAGCTCAATCATTGTTTTTTGCCTCCAAGCTCGTATCTTTGTGCTTCGATCTCCGTTTTTCTCCAAATTTTTGGCATCGAGAAGGTATTCAGGAGCACTTCAATTATATTCATGCACTTTTTGTAGATTTATTTTCAAATTTTCATAATTTTAGTTTGTAGCTGATTTGATAGTTTGGGATACATTGTTGTAAATTTGCAAAAAAAGTATAAATTTGTTTGGTACAAAGGGGTTAATTTCTTGTATTGTGGGGGGGAAAATTGTTGTTCTATCTGATTGTATTATGGATTTTCCAAAACTTGTACTTTTAACTCCATATAACTATCATGAGTGGAGAACTCAAATGGAGTTGTTACTGTTAAAATTGAAGTTGCAACAAATCACATTTGGTCAAGATCTAGAACCCACAGGAGCAAAAGAGAAAATAAAATGGCTTGATAAAAGGGATGAAGCTCTTGGTAATCTTCTTATGTCCATTTCTCTAGATCTTAGATATCATGTTGCATCTTGCACACATCCTAATGAAGTTTGGACTACTTTAGAGAGTCTCTTTGGTAAGCCAGATAAGATGAGGAAATTTAAGTTGGAGAATGAACTAATGGGTCTTAATCCTTTAGATTTTGACAATATCCAAGACTTCTTCTCTAAGCTCAATTCTCTTAGATTGTAGTTATCTAATTTGTGGGGTTACTAAAGAGGATGAACAGTTGATACTTTCTATTCTTGCTAAGCTTGGTCCTGATTATTCTGTGTTTGTTTCTACATTCTATGCTACAATGGATGCCCTTGGCAATGCATACAAAATTCCTTCTCTTGATGGATTTGCAGCTCAGCTCACAAGGGAACAAGCAAAGTTGGTACACATGGGCACATTGAAGTCTTCTACATCTCATGCTCTTTTTGCTAAGGATACAAAGGCTTCAAGTGGCAAAGGTAAGAAGTAGAAAAAGGCTCCCAAGATTAATGAGCAAGGTAAAGATTCTCCTTCACATAGCACTCCTAAGTCCACACCCTCTTCAACAAAGGAATCATCTAAAAAGAAGAAGTTTAAATGTGCATATTGTAAAAGGATAGGACATGATGAGAATAGATGTTATAATAAGAAGATTGATGAACTCACACACCTTCAAAAGAATAACATCTAGTTTCACTCATCAGTGTCTTGCACTTCTTCTTCAGCATCTCAATCGATAGCCCCCTCATCATCATCTCATTCAGAGAATAAAACATCTACTTCTGGGCTACATAAAATGAAAGGACAAGCACTCTTGGTCTCTGCAAGTCTTGAATCTCATAGATGGCTTCTTGATTTAGGGGCATCTCATCATATGGCATCTTCTATGGACATGTTCTCTTCTTTTGAGCCTTGTAATTCACCTCATATATTGATGGGTAACAATACATATATGAAGGTAAGTGGGAAGGGTTCTATTGATATGGGGGAAGGGACTTTCAATGATGTTCTTTGTGTTCCTTCCTTGTCCACTAATCTCCTTTCTGTTTATCAAATTACTCATGGGGGTCAAGGTAAAATAGTTGAGTTCACTCCAGATAGGGTGTACATAAGGGACTTGGAGACTAGGGATATTGTTGCTATCGAGATGGTTGATCATTCATCTCATGTATATTCCTTTTCACATTTGCTTCAATATATGATAGTGTTCCTTTGACTACATCACACACTCCATTGAGTATGAACCATGTTAGTGAGGAGAGGTTTGGTCATCTACACCTTGGTATTCTAGAGACCAGTGCTAAGCTTTCTACTCCACCTCCTGCTTCTTCAACAAGCAGTGCTTCATAGTTTTTCAGATCTTGCTTTGTGGGATGAGTATTTGACAGGTATCTCTAACTTGTTCATGGAGTCTCATATTGCAGATTTGAAGGACACACTTGAGGGGATTTCTCTCCTCTTTGATAACAATTTCAACACAACTATTATACCATCTACTTTGTCTTTGGAGATTGACATTCATGAGTCTCCTCCTTCACTTGATTTGTCATGTTTCTTGGTTGAGTGTGACCATGATTATGTTGTGACTTATTCAAGCTTGGAGGCTCCTCTTCAATTTTTAGAGGCCGACATGAGCATTCATCCTCCCTCCTTGTAGTTGGACATGGAGTGGCTTCTTCATCAGCTTATGGATTTGTTTCTTCCTAAGGGAAGATGTGTTGCTTGTAGACATTGGGTCATCTTTTGTTTTTAGGAATTCTTCATCAGCATTGGAGCTTCTTCATCATGGGGGGGGTATCCTAACTCTCTTCTTCCCTCTTATGGGGGGGGGTCATTGATTGTATATACATGATGGATGTAGTCCTTGGGGGTATCATTGAGTCCTCCGTACATCATGTTTGTTTTTATTTGTTTTGTTTTCTCTCTTTTGGAGAGGAGTTTTTTCCCATAGGGTTTTCTTCTTTTCTTCACTTGTGAGAGATTGCATTATTTGTTTGCATTTGCATTATAAATGGGTACCTAACATGGCCTAGTAGCTGGGACCCATCCATAGTGTGCATAATAATCTTCTCCCTAAGTTGCACTTAAGGGGGGTGTTGGTGTGAATAAACTTCTTGTACCTAGCTAATTCATTCACTAGGTAATTAGGGGACATATTCACATGATTAAGTTTACTTAGGATATAAGATTCTTTCTAGAAGTCTTAGTTGGCTTTTCTAGAGCTTATCGTATCTAGCTATATTGCATGATTCCTAGGTATTTAGTTGTCTCATGTCATAGATTTAAGACACTTGTTATAATCTTGTCTAATCTTATCTCTCATTCTTGCCTTTATAAGCAAGGTATCTCATGTACATTTGCATTCAATCATATTCAACCAATATTCAATCTTACATTGTGAAGCAAGCTTTCTTGCCATTCTCTCTCTTGTGGAAGTGGTTTTGGTCTAGCAATTGTTCTTGGGGGTGTTGGGGAGTCACCATCTACTCCCACACATAGCTCTGACATAGTACATCAAACTCAAAGAAAAATGTGTTTGGATCCTCTATAACTAGTTCATAAAAAATGGGTAGTGTTGAATGAGGTATATTTTTAAGAACAATAACCCTTTCTTGGTTGTTTATTGGGAATTCAATTGTCACATGCTCTTCCGGGTTATTTATGGCTTCTTTGGCCATGATATTAAAATATTTTCTAGAAGTATCCTCTATAATAGGTGTAGCTACAGGTGTAAGGGATAATTATTCTTCATTGATTCCCTCAATTTGTTCACTCTGTCCACCAGTGTCTTCAAATGCTTCATGTATCGAGGGGAGAAATCTTCCCAAAGCATCTCTCTGCCTTCGCATGCAATGGCTCTTGTACATCGTTAGTAAATAGTGTTGTTGTTGATGCCTAAATACCTATTTACCCTAATATTGAAACAAAGTTTGATATCGTATGAGAGCTTGGGAAGAATTTAAAACACAAGAGAATCTTGAACTTATTACCATCCTCGAAAACGGTGCCAAAAATTTGGAGCTTCCTTTAATACCTAATTAACTTGGTTCTAATCGTTATGCACACAACTCAGAGGACCTAAGGATCCCTAGATTAAGAAATTCATTATTCACAAAAGGGCTGCATTAAATCATCCACCAAGGAGTCATAAAATTTTAGATAGTGTTGGAAACATATATGCATTCATAGATTTTGGATATCCTACATCGACTTAGTATAGTTGAATAAACACATGAAAATACAGTAAAATCTTTAAATCAAAATAAACTGCTACTTCTCAAAATAGAGTAAAGGAGTATAAATAACTACCTTTTGTTGTGGGTACCTAATTCTTATGACTATAACCATTAATTGTTGCACTATATTATGTCCTAACTTAGTTAACCTTCAAAGTATGAAACAAAACATCAATCTACATATTCTAATTTAGGAATTATAACACATTTATTCACAATCACATAAATTGGAAACTATCAATTAAATTCACAATACATAATCTAATCTAATAACTTAAATTTAAGTGGTTTAATAGTACCTCAAGTGGCCCTTGGTTGAATTGTTTCTTCCATAGGATCTTGTCAATCACTCACTTAACAAAACATATTATCAAATCAATTATCCTTTATTACATTTTAAGCACCAAATTGTCACACAAAATCTAATAGGAAATCTTTGGAAATCTTTATTTAATAACACACATATGATATTTTACCATTCTACCACTAGATATCCTCCTTAATAGGGTATCCCCCTATATAGGATCCATGAGGGAGTCCAATTATCTATGAATTGAAAACAAACTAAAGAACATATGCCAAATCTTCCTCAAGAACAGGAAGAGGACTGGGTCTCAAAATAGAAAGTAATAACTACTGAAATAGGAGTTTGGAAATCAAACAAGGACTCTATGTTCAACAAGTTTAACCGTTTATAACAGAAAACATGCTCAACAAAACAACTTTGTCATAATTCATAGTCTTGTTGAAAATAGACTTCTTCTCCTGGTTGGCTTATTAAAAGATAAAAATAGTGTTTGGTGATGCATGATCTGATTAGTAAATGATCACTTCCATCTTCCTTTAAAAGTGGTCATGCTATAGTTAGTTGACTCCTTTGCAATGAATTGTAACTGCAAGTTGATAGATCTCTTGTTGCAAATGTTAGTCTTATTTCCTAAGGCATTCTCATTATTAACAACCATAATTTAAACATAAAATCTTACTAAATTTCATGGACATTAATAAATCATACATAAAAATATTAGCATAACATATTTCCATTCCAAATGCTTAAAACTACTTAAATTTATATGAAAGGTCTTGGTAATGTCTTAAAGTTTAGCAAAAAATAATGATAAAAAGTATGAAACAACAATAGAAAACTAGCCAATTCTACAACCCATCACTCTCTACAAGAATTATAATTTCTTCCCCTTGAGCCTTGAGAGTGGTCGACCTCTACTTCCTAGGAGCCCCAACCATATAGTCCCTAGCCAACCTTCCAATCCTCAACTCAATAAAGCTTGCCAACAACCTCAAAAGCAAATGATATTTGAAATCTTGTTCACTAATCTAATTGCTTGAACCTTTAGGTAGGACGAGGGTCGTATCAATAAGATTATCCAAAATTTTATGAAGATACTTAGTGTGTATTATATTACTCCACAATTTGTCACAATCTTCATATATCCTCCAAGCAAGTTTAGCTCTCAACATTTTTTTCATTTGTTTGTATTTTTTGATTCTTAATCCTCATAGATCCTTTGGTTTACAAAACTCCTCCCAATTCAATAAACTATATTTGAATATATTTTCCGTATTGATCCATAAGAAGATACATTTGGTATCCTCAAGAGTCTTTTCCACCTTTTTGGGGATTTGAAAGACCGATATAGTGTATATAGGAATTGATGCCAAATATGCTTTTATTAGGGTAATTATTCTAGAAAAAAGTGAGCCAATAACCTTTTCATGAGGCTGATTTGTTTTCAACCCTTGATACCACTTTAACCCACTCAATTTCAAAGGTTATTTTATCAACCAAAGGCATACCTAGATAATTTTTGGGAAGGGAATCAATCTTGAAACCAGGGTTCGCCTATCTAGTGATTTTGTATAAAAGTATTTTAGAAGAAAATATTATTGATTTTCTTGTGTTGACCTTTTTCCCAATATCTTATTCATAATTATCGAGAACCCTTTTGAAATGGCTATCCTACCTCACCATAACTTCCCCAAAAAAAGAGTTTTGTCCATGAACTGCATGTGTGTCAAATTAGGAATGCTTCCAATAATATGCAAGCCCTTCACATTTCCATAGAAAACCTCTTTCTTTAAAGATATAACCAAGACTTCTAAAATAATAAGGAATAAGAAAGGGGAGAGTGGGTGCCCTTGCCTCACACTCCTTTCAGCTTGGAAAAAATCGGTGGCTTTAGACACTGAAAAATGTCTTGGTTTGCGAGCATCATTTTTCCATTGTTTTGGTCTTCTTCCTTGCATAATTAAATAATTTTAATTATTTAATTACTGTCTTTTATCACATTCCTCTATTAATTAGATAATTTTAACTATTTAATTAATTCATTTCTTGATCTTCATTTTTCTTTGATCAATTAAATAAATTACGTATTTATTTAATTACGTCGCTAACACCCTTTCCATCTATAATTAAATAAATGATCATTTATTTAATTATTTTCTTGTCATTATTCGTCTATAGTTAAATAATTATTAAAATTATTTAACTCCCTCTCTCCACTTTCCCTCTATTAAATATTTAATTCCATTTTGCTTCTATATTTAATTTAAATGGGGATGGCTGAGTGTGCACTAAAGGTGGTTCTCGTGGGTATGGCTACCTGCAGCCTGTGAGGCGGGGTTGCATGCCTGCGTTTGATATTGCATGTGTGTTTTCTCTTCTAGATCGTCCGTTGGGGAGTGCTTCGTTCACAGGTGTGGGGGTTTTAGCTACTTTCGGGGGGGTGTTGTTTATGCTCATTGGCATTCGTTTTTGCTGTGCACAAATTATTCCAACCATTGTGGTGACTGTGTGGGGTTTCTTTTTTAGCTTGTCATTGCTGGTTGGGCCTTTTGGGAGGGGCTAATACTTTCTTGTTTTCGGGTGGCCTTTTGCTTGAGGTGTGGTTGCTTTTTTCTTCTTATTGATTTTGAATCTTCTCTTCTCCATGCATGGATAACCCTTGTGAGGGTTCATCTCAAAACGGTGGCCTTCATTTGCGTAAGGTGAATGGTTGCTTGGAACGTTCAGCAGATTGTCCGAGGCTGATTATTCAACCTAAGTTTGTGGCTGAGGATGTAGAATATTATTGTAATCATGTCTTGATTTGCAAGTTTATGGGGATAAGGGTTTTGATCCCTTTTCTGGATTCTTGGGTGCAAAAGACATGGAACCCAGAGGGTGACTTCAAAATACTGTTAGCAGCCAATAACTTCTTCATGGTGGATTTTTCATGTGTTGCTGATAAGAATCGTGTCTTTGAAGGGGGACCCTACTTCTACAATCAGGTAGGCCTTTTTATTAAACCGTGGCATATGGGTTTCAATTCTACTGAGGAACTCCCCTCTAGGGTTCCAGTTTGGGTGTGTCTTCCTTGCCTTCCTTGAATGTTGGCGAAATGATATTCTGTAGATGATTGCTCTTATGCTCAGTAAGCCCATTGGACCTTCACAACAAACTTTGTCTAAAAAGGTGTTCTCTTATGCTCGGGTTTGTGTTGAAATTGATTTGAACAATTCATTGTTAGATTCAGTAGATATGAGCATTGGGTATGACTCCTGGACTCAACAGTTGGATTATGAGACTTTGCCCTTTCGTTTCCATTTATTTCATGAGTATGGTCACTTGCAGCGGAAGTGCCCCAAAGTTGTCAAATCCTCAGGTTTAGGCAATGTTTCTTCTCAGCCAACCAAGAAGCTGGATAAAGGTAAAGCTACTATGCAGGGGTTGGTGGCGGATAAGGATGGTTTTATCTTGGTCAAACCTCATAACAAGAATAAGGGGAAAAAGAGGACTCTCAAGGATAAACAGGAGGATGAAACTTTTAATAGGTTTGATGCTTTAGAGGACTTAGTTCAGGAGGAAGGTGTATCTATTGGCATGCAGGTTACAAATGGTTCTACTGATATGATGGACCAGGGGGTACAATTGGATACTTCATGTATTCAGGCCATACTGACAAGCCCTTATGCTCATGTGGATTTAGGTTTACCTCTTTCCAATCCTGGTCTTAAGGAAATTAGTACGGCGCCTAAGGGAATTTTGGAGTCTAGGGTTGCTGGTTTAGGACCTATTGTTGAAAAACGTGTTGGGGAGCTCGACAAAAGTAAAGTTTCTTCTCCAACTTTAGGTTTGCAGCAAAAACCCCTTAAAAAGGGGTTCCCTAAGAAGTCCCTTAAATTTGGTAGAAAGAAGGATCAAGAAAAAGTTAAGTTAATTGGGGAAACATTTGTGGAATCTAGTTTGGTGAGGACTATTGATGCTCACTTCACCCAATCCCAACGATGATTGTGATATCCTGGAATGTAAGGGGTGTGAATAGAATCCCTAGACAAAAGGCTATTTGGGATCTAATTTGTGGTCATTCTCTTGGTTTGGTCTTCCTTCAGGGGACTAAATTATCTGTTGCAAATATGATGATGCTGTCTAATAAGATTTGGGGCAGAGGTATGTGTCGGTGTGTGGGAGCATAGGGTAACTTAGGGGGTCTTTCTTGTTTATGGGATCCGTACAAAGTTGTTCCTATTTGGTGGCTCTCTTGCAAGTATTCTATTTCAATTGTTGCTTCCAGTCTGGAGTAAGGGGAGACAATCATCTTCTCCAACATATATGCTCCTACAAATTTCCTTGGTAAGATGAATTTATGGTCGTTTCTTCCTTGGACCCTGACAGGTGATTTTAACTCTATTTATTCATTGGAGGAGAAAAGGGGGGGCACTTTTCGACTGGACCCTTCTTCGGAGCTTCTTAGAGACAATATGGATTTTTTGAATTTGGTGGACATCAAGTCAGGGAATGGGTTGTTTACCTAGAACAATAGGAGGACTGAGGATGCGGCCATCTCTAAAAGATTGGACAGGTTTCTAGTTTGTAGTTTTTGGGTTGGTGCAATTGGGTGACTAGCTCTGAGATTTTGGATTGGAGGGGGTTGGATCATTGGCTGATCAAATTCTCTGCTTGCTTATCTAGAGGCTCTATAAAAAAGAAGTCCTTTAGATTCCAACTCATGTGGTTGTGGGATGCATCTCTCCATGATCTGGTCCTGAGATGGTGGAGTGCTGGGAAGCCAACTGTTGGCATTGCTATGTACTCCTTTGCCAAGAGGTTGCAATTTATTAAATATATGCTAAAACATTGGAATAGACATCACTTTGGTAGTGTGTTCCAAGCTAAAAGGGGTACTCAGGAGCACTTGGAATCTATTACTTAGCAGATCTGGGATCATGGAATTTTTGAGGAGTTGAGTTAGGAGGAAGCCTCAGTGGTGAAAGTTGTCGAGGAATGGGAGCTTTGGGAGGAAATATTTTGGAAGCAAAAATCTTGTATAGATTGGCTTTAAGAAGGTGACAAGAATACTTCTTTTTTCCATAATTCAGTCAAGGATAGAAGACAAGGAAACATTATGTCCTCTCTCATGTCTCATGATAGGGTTCTTCTTTGCTCTAATGCTGAGATCTTGAAAGAGGTGATCCGTCATTTTTTGCTTTGTTTTCTGATGATGTTCCCCCTACTAGAGAGGAGGAAGCCACAATCTTAGCTTGCATTCCTACTTTGGTTTTTGCTGATATGAATGAGTCTCTCCTTAAACCGATCTCGTTGGCAGAGTTAGAGATCATTGTGTTTCAAATGAAGAAAGGTAAAGCTCCGGGTCCTGATGGTTTTTTCAATGGAGTTCTTCTAGGAGTTATGGTAAGTTATTAAAATAGACCTTCTCAAGGTGGTTCAGGAATCCCAAAGGAACAAGCAAATGCTTCGAGCCTTGAATGCCACTTTTATAGCTCTTATCCCTAAGCGAGAGGGTGCTAACTCTTTGGATTTCTTCAAACCAATTGCCTTGTGTAATATGATTTACAAAATTATTACCAAGTTGATTGCTAAACGTCTAAAGTCGTGGCTGAGCAAGTTGATCTCTGAGGAGCAAGGTGGATATGTGGCTGGCAGGAAAATTCTTGATGGGGTGGTTATTATTGTTGAGGCTATTCATTGCATGGCTTCATCTAGGGAGAAGGCTATGTTTATTAAATTGGACATGACCAAAGCTTATGATCGGGTCAAATGAGATTTTCTCTCCAAGATTCTGAAAGCTTTTGGGTTTGGTAGTGCTTGGATTGAGTGGGTTATGAGTTGTGTCACCTCACCCTCCTTCTCTGTGTTGATTAATGGGGTTCCTTTTGAGATTTTTGGGGCTTCTAGGGGCCTATGGTAGGGGGATCCTTTATCCCCGTACTTATTTATCTTGATGGTTGAGGGGTTGGGAAGGTTTACGAGATCTCGCGTGGAGCTTGGTTTAATCCACGACTAGCACTGGGGTAATGGTGTTCTCACTCAATACCACCTGTAGTTTGTGGATGATACATCTCTGATGGGACTGGCCAAGGTGGATGAAGCGGTTAACTTGTAGAGGGCCTTGGATTTCTATTTGGATGCCTCAAGACAAATAATTAATGAGTGTAAGTCCTCTATTTATTTTTTCAACACTCTAAAGCTTATTCAACAAAGAATTGCTAGGATTCTCAGATTTCAGATTGGTTCACTTCCCTTTGTTTATTTGGGTATTCCTATTGTTGTATGCTCGCTTCCAAGGCTATTTTGGAAGGATGTGATTGAAAAATTTCACAAGAAGGTCAGTCACTAGACTTGTACATGGCTTTCTATGGTTGGTAGAGTTACCCTTTTGAAGTCTGTGGTTTAGGCTCTCCTATTGTACAGGTGCTTTGTGTTATCTGCTCCTACCAGCTTTGTCAGAGATTTTAAGTGTCTTTGCTAATAGTTTCTCTGGTTTGGTAATCTTCTCTTGAGGAAGTGGAACCTGGTGAAGTGGGAGGATGTGTGTCACCCGAAGTAGGAAGGTGGTCTCGAGCTGAGATGGGCTGACTTAAATGGGCAAGCTTTGGCGGCCTAACTCTATTGGTGGTGGTGCACTCAACAACAACAGAATTGGGCTAAGATTCTCACCTCCAAATACACTAGAGATGTTGAGAGTGGGGATGTGCCTCGCTATAACCTTGTGGGTAAGGGCTCTATGGTTTGCAGTACTTTGAAAATGGAGCTAAATTGATTAAGCAGGGCTTGTTTTGGATTTGCAATAGAGGTTCTGAGGCTCTTTTTTGGCATGATTCTTGGGATGGAAATCCTCCTATTTTGGTTTCTCAACCTCATTTGCAGGGTTTAAGCAGGGTTTTTTCGGAGGCCGGTTGGAGTCATGTAGTGGACTTTAAAACCTCACAAGTTTTTGGGCAGGCTATTATTTATCGGTGGAAAGACCCACAAGAGTGGCCTGCATGGGGCTTGCTAGAGGATCATCAGGACCTTGCTTGCATTCTTGCTAGTTGAGTTTGCAACTCTCTTTTTGGAAAGGATGTTTTGGCTTGGGGTCTCGACCAGAAAGGAAAATTTTCTATTTCTTCCGGTTATCAGGTGTTGGATAAGCAAGCTTGTAGGAGTATGAGGGTTACTTGGTGGAAGCAGATTTGGAATAGGTTCTCTTGGCCCAAGTGCAACTTTTTCTCTTGGCTTGTGGTGCGGGGCAAATGCTTGACTTGGGAGAATCTTTGGAAGCATGGCTTCCAGGGCCCATCTAGGTGTACTTTGTGCTTTAACATTGATGAGAATATGTCTCACCTCTTTTTTCAATGTTCTTTTGTTAAGGAGGTTTGGCATTACTCGTGGGCTACCTGGAACCAATCTTACAGACATGCTTCTTCACTGGAAAATTTATGGATGAAGTTGGGGAATCCTCTTGCTAAGACCTCCTTTCTCAAAATTGCTTGGTTTATCGGTCCTATCTTGATTATTTGGCATATCTGGTTGGACTGCAACCACAAGATTTTTTTGGATAAGAAGCTTAAGGTGAGATAGGTCTGGACGGGCATTTTAGGGGCTATCCAGGAGACTTTAGTGGCCAAGAGTGATATTTCTGCTCCTGTGGCATTGGGAGATGGGGGGATGGTTTAGAGTTTGGGGCTTTCTACCTGTGATAAGGGCAGGCTTGGTGTTGGTCTGGGGTGAAATATTAAGGGGAAGATTCTGTGGGATGCGCTTTGGAGGCCTCTACCCCTTGGGGTTTTGAAGATTAATACTGATGGGTCTTCGAGAGGTAACCCTGGCCATGCTGGGGTGGGGGGTGTTGAAAGAGACAGTGATGGTGTTGTGGTGTTCCTCTTTTCATAATATTGTGGCCAAAATTCTAACAATTTCATGGAAGCTTTGGCTATTCTCTTGGCTTTGAAAAGGGCTTGTGCTCTTAGGTGGAGAAGGATAATTTATGAGTCTGATTCCCAGATCGTGATTGATTTGTTGAACAAGTGCCAATTGGAGGAGGTGAATTGGCGGTTGGTTGTTGTGGTTAGACAGATCATTTTGTTGGAGGGAGTGTTGGATTCCATCACCTTTTGCCATATCCCACAGGAGTGGAATAAGGTGGCTGATGGATTGGCTAGATGGGATTATGAGCAGAGAGGTGTATGGATGGTTGATGATTGGGGTGGCCTACCAGTGGATATTTTGTAGGAGTTGGAGGAACTTGTTTTAGAGGATATGAGATGTTACCTTGGTGTCACTTGATGGCTTTGTGTTGAACTTTGGCCCTTGGTGGGCTTGGTGTAATTCCTGGATATGTACTTCTCTCTAGATGAATAAAGTTTTTACCCTCTTTTTATTAAAAAAAATTAAACGGTTGTATAATCATTTAAATTAAATATTGATTCTCCCTTTCTCCATAAATAAATAACCTAAAATGATTATTTATTCCTCCATATCTTTTACCAAATTTAAAATATGGTCAAAGATGCCTTCCATGAATTAAATAATTTATTTTATTCCTCCACTTTCTCTCCCAAATTAAATAATAATATGATTTAATTGTCAAAATTCCCTTCTTCAATAAATAAATATTATTTAATAGCCCACATGCTCTCCCATATTATTTAATTTTCTCCACTACTTTCCCTCCTCTTTCTCATTTCAAATCGTGACTGTTGATTATCTTTGGTCTTCTTTCAATCTTGACCGTCTATCCTTAGCTGTCCCTAACCCACTACTTTTTGGTGCATGAATCTTCCACTGTTGATCTTGACATCTTTCTAGAGGATTGATCTTGTCCGTCCATTTGAAATCATTTCTATAAAAGAATGTTATCTCCATCATTTGGTCTTTACAACCACATTTCTCCAAAGTTCTTGCTATCTTATCATTGTCATTTGTAGGTATTCTAGCATTTCAAAATATGAGGGAAAAGATTTGAAATTTGAGAAAGAATGGAGGAGAAGCAAGTGATAGGGGAGTTTTATTTTATGCTTTCATTCTTGTTTGCTCTCTTTTATCATTTGTACTCTCTTGTTTGGATTTGAAATTTGGGCTTAGAACTTTTGTAGAGTGGATGCTATTTGATCTTATCCATTTTGCATTTTCAAATCTTACATTTGGTAAACCCGATGTGAATCTTACAATTTTGTAGAGAAATCTGTTTGTTTTCTTGTTTGCTTTTGTTGTTTTATAAGTTACAACCAAGAATTCACACAAAATCTCGTCATCTTCTTTTGAGCATAGAAAAATGGGTGTATAAAATATTAAAAAAGGTTCTATGGGTTTTGTAGGGCTCACTCTTAGCTTTCCAAAACTTACAACGGTTTTAGATTTCGTTAAGATTTGAGAAAGCTATGGCTATTTTAGTATTCGTTACTTTTTAAAATTTACCTGTTAAAATCCACGTTTTCTTTTTCCTATATCAATTTTTTCATGCATAATTTTGGTAGAATGCTTTCTAGGTTTTAAAGGTCTGAGTTTCAAACTTCCATAGATTTTTACAATTTAAAATTTCGTTAAGTTTTGAGAAAGATATTGTTGTTTTAGTTTGTTGTTATCATTAAAGTTTTTTTCAGGTTACTAATCTTTCTATTTTAGCATGTGGCACAACTTGGAGGGAGTTCTAAAAAACTGTTTCTTTTGAAACATAATCATTTGTTGCCCTATCATTTATTTACCTAGTTTTTTTTTTATTATCATTGCAATCTCATTTTTCTTTGCAAACAACTTGAATTGCATATTCCATTCATGGTTTAAAATGAACAAATTGCATATTTCATTCATGGGTTTAAAATGAACAACAAATTACATATTTCATTCATGGGCTTAAAATAAAAAACAAACTGCATATTCCATTCATGGGTTTAAAATGAACAACAAATTGCATATTCCATTCATGGATTAAAATGAACAACAAATTGCATATTCCATTCATGGGTTTAAAATGAACAACAAAATACATACTTTCACTCATGAGGTTTAAAATCAACTTGCATCACACATCATTGGTTTAAAAAAACTCAAGTGTTTGACTGACATTATAAGCGGTGTTAAAATTAATTAGTGTTTAAATTTTCTTGTGGTTTGCATCTTGTCTTTGGATACATATGCTCTTCTCTCGCAACATTTGGCAATCTTGAGAATCAAAAACATCCTTTTCCATCTTGTATAACCACCCACATATTTGGATTTGGATTTAAAATGAATGCCATGCGAGTGTGAGGAAAAGGTGTTGTGTATGCTCTCTCCTTGAGCTTTGTGTGATCTGGGAGATAAAAAACAACGTACTTCCTTGCTTTTGTATACCGTTAGAGGGCCTGCCTCGAAAGAGGGAATGACCCAAATGACACTATTTTAGTCCACTATATAAATTGTTGTGATCGTCGGGAAAGTCTTCGATCACCTAGTGAGGATGTCCTATACAAAAAAGTGCCACCCCTAGTTTCCATGTGATACATCAAAATCCTTTCTTAGGAAGGGACTAGGAGGCCTCTTAATTGAGCTAATCTTGCCTCACGCATAGGCACTAGTATTTCCCTGAAACACATACTAAGAACCATTGTTTTAGTGGCCAAAAACCCTATACTTGCTGGCACAAGAACGGTCATTCTGAAGCTGCCCTACGTTCCACCATTCATTGTAGAGACAAAATACCTTAAGGTTTTTGGTTCTTAGGGGGAAAGAGATCTTGGCGAGCTCGTGCCATGTAAGGGGGAGCCAGTGGCACCAAGGTCTCTAGCTATCCGCTTTGTTTAGGTGTTTGGAGCAATCCAATTAGGGATCTAGCAAGTACTATCTTTTCTAGCCTAGGTTGTGGATTTTCTACGAGTGTCTTTTTACACATTATACATTTTCACACTCAAAATTAGACCAAATGTTGACTATTTTTTGTGTTTTACAAATCTCATTTCACAAAATATCGTTGAAACCAGTTAAAAAATCCATTAGAAAACTATCAATTTGCAAAACAAACACTTTATGAACTGCAACTAATCAAAATAGGCCCACGACTAGAATTCTGTGTCACAATTGTTAACCAAAAAACTACAATTGATATTTTGAACTGCAACTACTTAAAATAGAGTCACAACTGCTATAGTGTATCACAACTGCTCATCAGAAACCCGTAACTAAAATGACACTTCTGAGAAAAACAGTGTTGCAATTTCCTGATTACTAGAAATTCACAAAATCCTTGTCCAAAACTTAATCAATTCATCTTAATAGTGATCCTAACTTCCAAACCTTAGACTTGTAGAGTTCACCTATCCATCCCATCACTTTCATTTAGGATTGCATTACATTCTATGTTGCCCTCCTCATCCTTTGCCTTGCATAAATTAATCCTAGACCTTGGGTTGCATATACCTTTTAGATTTCAAACATAGGAGACCTATCAAGCCTTTGGGCAGTCCATGGTTACTTATCCAACTTGTCATTGACCTTTATATTTTAAATTTATCCTTTGTCATTATCACCTTGGTGAAAACTTGAGTCTTAAACTTGTGTCCTAGTTTAAACTCACCTTGTCAAATTTACCATATTGGTCATCACAAAGGTCAATGAAATTTGGGATAGTTATCTTGGACCTACAATAGCTTGATTATCATCCCCTTTTCTTAAATCTTAAGGTTCATATCCTTAGTGCCATCTTGCTAGTGTCATTTAACTTCACACCTTATCCTTTGATTATACCATCCGTACCATCCTATGAATCCTTGATCTTGGATTTAGATTGCATTTTCACTTTGCATTCTTATATTCCCAAAAATCACAAAAATATAGCTCATCCTCATCTTAGACTTAGTTGCATTATAACCTTTGAGCTTTAATTTAGCATTAACTAGCCTTCATATCATTATCTTTGATCATAAAATAGTTTCCCTTAGTATCATTTGGCACCCATTAGTCTTATTTAGCTTCATCCTTAATCCTAGAGTCATCATTATCCTTGCATGATCACCTTGCATCCTTATACCCAAAAAATCACAAAAACATAGTTTAGTCTTGTATTACCTTGCATTACCTTCCAAACTTGCAAGTCTTACATGGTGAAAAAAAGGTCACAAACTAAAAGAAAGGACATGGATGCCTCAAATGATCCATTTTCTGGTCCACATCATGACACCAACTTTGGATCCAATTCAAGTCAATCTACACCATAAAGAGAAACACCAAAAAAAGACCCAATCGACACATTCGACAATCTAAACTTAAAAGAATTTAACAAGAAATTGGCTCCTAAAAAGATCAAAAGAGCTTATTGAGATCCAAGGATTCTACGTCTTATTGATGAGCTCGTTAATGCTGATCCTAATAGATACTTTTATGTACTATCCAAAAATAGTGCTAAACTCCCTCAAGGATTTGATGTCTCAACCATTGTAGAAGGAGCCACTCAAAATCCATTTGCCTTAGGGATTCCATCTTCACAATAAATGTCTACCACATTACCACTTGGAACAACAACACACATGCCTACCACCACCACACATATCCCTAATATATCCACACTTGCAAACAAGAGAACATGCCACAACACAAGGACAAAATTTCACATTTGGTAGCTCATAAAATTCCATGGGTAAGACCTTTACAAATCCTATTTTTTAAAACACAAACCAAGGTCCTATATCACAAGGTCCCACACCTATATTCCAAAACATAACCCAAGGTCCTACATCTCAAGGTCCCACACGCACACTTCAAAACATGAACCAAGGTCCCAAATTTCAATTTCAAAACACTACACCATCAAATCAAAATCTCCCAAACAAATCTAGAAGAATTCATATTGTCCCACGAAGAACTCTAAATTAAAACATCAACCAAAGACCTACACCATCATACCAAAATGTCAACCAAGGACCTACACCATCATACCAAAACGTCAACCAGGGACCTACATTTTCAAACACTAATCAAGGACCCCCCCCCTTCATTCCAAAATTCCAATCAAGGACCAACGTTTTCAAACAACAATCCAAGACTTACACCACCACCTCGAAACACAAATCAAGGTCCAACATTTCAAATCCAAGGTACAAATCAAGGGCCCACACCACAATTTCAAAATGCCATACCAAATACAAAAATGACCTTTGGGACCAATATAAATTCCAATTTCACTCCAAATCCAACCAATACCAATGAAACATTTACATATCAACAAGGTAACCAAGGAACCATGCCACAAAATGCCAACCCAAATCTAAATCCATCATATGACCTCAACACTAATGCCTTAACACACAATCAAACCAACACAACACCATCTATTGTGGACACCTTGATGCAACAAATACAAGCCATCCAACAAAAAATGACAAATATGCAATTGGGGACTAGCAAGAAAACCTATTCCATGGAGGAATTATGCCCCTATTCATTTGATAGAAATCTATACATGCCTCCCTTTCCCCCTCACTTCACGACACCAAATTTACCCATGTACAAAGGGAAAGGAGATCCAGTGGAACACATACGAGAATTTAATACATGTATGGAAATTGCATATGATCCTACCTATTTGATGAGACTATTCCTACGAAGTCTCACGGGGGCAGCCCTAGATTGGTTCACACATCTTCCTCTAGGGATTAGAACATGGGATGAATTGGATGATAAATTCATTAATCACTTTGCCTTTAACATTGAAAGTGACGTAGCCCTATTATGCACAACCAAACAAGAAGAAGGGGAGTCACTTACCTCATTTTACCAAAGATGGTAAAGTTTAGCTAGTGAATTTCCTTGCCACATCCTTGAGAAACAACTAGAAAATGATCCTACCTATTTGATCTGAGACTATTCCTAGTGGAACACATGCGAGAATTTAATACAAAATGTATGGAAATCGCATATGATCCTACCTATTTGATGAGACTATTCCCATGAAGTCTCATGGGGGTGGCCCTAGATTGGTTCACACATATTCCTCCAAGGATTAGAACATGGGATGAATTGGCTGATAAATTCATTAATCACTTTTCCTTTAACATTGAAAGTGGCGCAACCCTCACAACATTATGCACAACCAAACAAGAAGAAGGGGAGTCACTTACCTAATTTTACCAAAGATGGTGAAGTTTAGCTCACAAATTTCCTTGCCACATCCTTGAGAAACAACTAGTCACCATGTTTGTGGAAAACCTTAATGGAGAAATGAAGTGTGGTCTTCAAATCCAATGTTGCACAACTTTTGACGAAATCCTTGAGAAAGGTATCCTTATTGAAAAGGGTCTTGTCGCAAAGGGATTAGTTAAAGTACACAAAGACACCCCAAAACCCAATCATGACAAAGGTAAATATTGGTCCCAAAACAAGAACGTCACTAATGATGGAGTAGTTGATTCTAAAGTGATAAAAAAGGGTCCTACCATTCATCTCAAAGGTCCTTCCACTTCAAACACATCAAACAAATCAAACACATCAAATACCCAAGCACAAGGTCAAGGTCAAATATTGGACGTAGTCCAAAACAACCAACAATGCAGAGGTCCTCCACGTGCCAAGAGAACATACACCCCATTGGGTGAACCCATTGAATCAATCCTAAAGACACTCTTGCAATCCAATGTCATCCAACTACCATACATCAAAAACTATGAAACCTCTTTAATCAAACCCAACTAGTGGAAGGAAGATGAATATTGTGAATATCACCACGGAAAAGGACATAAGACATCTAGATGCTGGACACTCAAAAATTTCATTCAAGACCTCATTGAACAGGGAATCATTTCAATATACAATTCACAAGGAAAGACAAATGCTGATCATACAACATTTAAAACTCCTTTGCAAGATCATGACAAAGGAAAAAAGCCTCCAGTTCAGGGAATAACAATAATGCCAATTATACCCGCATCACACATGATTACAACACTATTATCCATAATATACGAACCTTTGATGAACGTGTTGCCACCATTACCATAAACAAGAAAAGTTCATAGTGTGTTGTCACCACTCACAAAGCCAAGGTCACTCTTCTAGGACTTCCTTCCAATCCACAACCGAAAAGCTAGTGTAATCTCCTTGAGCAGTTAGGGAAGACTCTCGCACAAATTTCTATTATGGAGCTTCTTCGTATATCCCCACAAAACAGAGCTATCATTGATAAAGCCTTACAAGAAACATCCCTACCCACTAATCTATATGTTAATGAATTTCAAGCCATGGTTGGATACCTAGCTATGCCGCATCATGTCACCTGCTCTAAACAAGACTTTTCTACATAAAAGTTCTATCATAATGATCCCCTACACCTAGAAGTCTACGTAAATAAACATAAGATTAGATGAGTCCTGGTAGATGGTGGAGAAGGTCTCAACATTTGTTCCCTAAAATTGGTAAAAGCATTGGGATACTTTGAGAATTGCATAGATCAAACCAAGAAAATTGTCATCAAAGCCTATGATGATGCTGAACATTTGTTTGAAGGAGTCATTTTGCTTCCCATAAAAGTTGGTCCAGCTATACAAAATATAATTTTTCACGTCTTGGATCTAGATTTACATTACAACATTCTCCTTGGTCACCCATGGATTTATGCCATGAAGGATAAACCATCCTCATACCACCAATTCCTCAATTTTCCACGTAATGGAACTGAAATTATTATTCTTGGTGATTATGATCCCTTTTAATATTGCACAAACCTAAAAGGAACTGTTGAGCATCAAGTGCCCATAAATCGAGAGGCCCCATCTTCCACTTCATCCCACTACATTGATCCATCTGAAATTTTCAAATCATCCACTCCATTTACCCCACCATCTGAACCTAAAATCTAGATTCAAGACAAAGGATGCATAAAATACAACATGAAGAGTCTCTTTTGCATTGAAAAGCTACCCAAATCACCAAAATCTTATTGAAAGCCGCATCTCGTACAACCTAAGGTTATCATCCATAATCCCCCTACAACCTTCACTAAATGGGGGGAGTTAGCCAAAGAATCTTTGGATGACCACATTTATACATGGATATATAAAGAAGAGGAGGACATAGAACCGAAGTAGTTACTAATTGAACAACTTCCAAAAGGGTTCCTATTGATGAAACAACAAGGATATGATAGACACAATGGCCTTGGTCTAAGAAAACATGACATAATGGAAACCTCAATGCCACCTAAATTCCTAAAGTATTAAGGGTTAGGGTTTGTACTAGTAAAAGTGACTATCTGTGTATTGGGTCACCTTCGAGTGAGACTGTTAATGCCTCAATTAAAATCGAGACATTTGAGGACTATTATACTGATTATGATTCTAATGAATATGAATGAGATTTGGAATCCAATAGATCCATCAATAATTATAACCTTGAGGAAACATTCAGAGAACCTGGTGAGCCTACTTTTGAAGAGAGATTCAACCAAATTTTTAAAATTGGTCCCCTGTAAAACCCGTCAAATCCCCACCAAAAGGTCCCCTTGAAAAGGGAAGTTTGGATCAAACATTTTTGGGAACCTGATGATTCTGAAACCTTTTGGGAACCTGATGACTTTACCTCTATCTTTGCCTTATCTTCCTACACCATGAACCTTGACAACACTGATGATGGCATACCCTTGTTTACCCACAATTAATAGATTGGGATCAACAAGAACCACCGAGTTTAGACACATTCAAGAATGACGAAGCAATTGCTAAGTTCATGGGATTTCGTGAAGGAATACCGAGTGGGGATCATAAGGTTGGTTTTTTCATAGAAATCAATACTACAACATACTTTGGTGAGGCTGGCCTCTCCTCTCTAGTCACAAAAGTGAAAATGAAAAAAAAAGAAAAATAAAAAGAATAGGTCTTCAGGTGAAAGTCGAAAGGCACCTGTTGATCATGAAAAAGTAAAAATAAAGGACATATTCAAAGGTGAAAACCTCTTTGAGGCACCTAACGATCGAGGATTGGATAGTCTCCATTTAGACTGAGAGAGATCACCATTGCTTGTAGAAGAGACAAAAGAAGTGAACATTAGGATGCAAGATAACTCTAGGATTAAACAACTAGTAGCATCTTTGATCACCAAAGAAAAACCTAAGTTTACAACATTCTTTTCAGAGAGAAAAATCAATTGTGCATGGTCATATGTTGACATTCCTGGGTTGGACTCCAAGCTTTTTTTACATCACTTGCCATTGATACCAAATGAAAAACCTTATAAACAAAAGCTAAGGAAAATGCGCCCATAGATTGCACTCCTTGTCAAGGTTGAACTAAAGAAACTCTTGAATGTCAGATTCATATGCTCTATTGATCATGCAAATTGGATATCTAATCTTGTTCCTGTCACAAAACCGAATGGTCAAATCAAAGTATGTATGGACTTCAAAGATCTTAACAAGGCTTGTCCTAAAGATGATTTCCCCTTACCAAATATTGACATCATAGTTGACCTCACTACAGGATATGAAATGATATCACTTATGGACAGATTCTCGGTCTACAATCAGATAAGAATTGCTCCTGAAGATCAACCAAAGACAACCTTCACATGCGCTTGGGGAACTTTATGTTGGAATGTTATGCCATTTGGACTCTACTTGGTCTTCCATCCTTCGCTCATCCATTCACACATATCCTTCATCCATAATAAAGCTTTGTCATCCTTCTCATGGCCTGAGAACCACCAAAATTTAGCTTCCTTCGCTTTCATGACCATCCTTTGTGTTCATCGACTGCTTCCCCTTTCACATAATAAGCTAATCCTATACCTAACTGGGGACAATTCCTTGAATTATATCTTCATGGGATCCTACACATGGTATTAGCCTCATAAAACATGAAAATCTAAAAAAAAACATAAAACATCAAAATCCAAAAGAATCATAAAACATCAAAATCCAAAAAAAATTCATAAAACATCAAAATCCAAAAAAATCATAAAACTTGAAAATCCAAAAAAAAATCATAAAACATCAAAATCCCAAAAAAATCATTAAACATCAAAATCCAAAAAAAATCATAAAACGTCAAAATCCATGGTTAAGGTCGCTGCAATCCTCATCATTTAATTATAAATGTCAATCCAGGGTGGTGTCCATGGCAATATGAAAGAGGGAGAAGAAATCATTTGCATGACATTCTTTTTCTACAAATAGAATTGAAAGGCAATGCATGAATGAAATTGTTGGAAACAAATCTAATCTAAAAGCTGGTAAATGAAAATGCTAGAATGAAATCTATCTTAAGAAGCATTCAAAAGTAAATTCTGGAAATGTAAATAACAAGGAATGGAAAGATTGTTGAAAAATAAACTATGAAATGAAAACTACAAACAACTACATTACTGCTACTAAAAACTGAACTCTATTATTTTATAAAACTCTTCCCCATTTGGTTCGTTGATTACAATGAATTTATAGAATTCTAAAAGATGAGTCTTATAGCTATGCAATAGCTTGCTAGAAGATAAAAACATGTATCAGGGGAAAAAGATAAGTCTTTTCTTCATCTTGTTGAGTCAATCTCCTTTGGTCGTCCAAAACAAATATGCCTATTTTTCAGCCCTTTAACAAGCTCCAAAAAGGTGTTAGAGAGCTGAAAAAGTCATGCCTTTATCTTATGTATCATTAAAGCTCATAAAACAACTCCTAGATGCTTGCAAAAAGGTTCAAACTGCCCAAAACTATCTCCTAGATATACTCCATTTTTGTGCACAACCCAACAACTTGCCTTAGATGCTCTCAACTGCTATCCCTTAACTACTCATAGAAGCCCAAACTTCTCAACCTCTTCATAAATGCTATCATACTTATCCTTCACTTAGATCCTTCTTTAGCTCTGAAAATTTTGGAGCATGAAAGCAAAGTTTTAGAGCATCGAACTGGTGAAGTTTTCTCTCAAACCAAAAACTGGATTTTTGTGAAATTTAATGGGGTTTTCTTGCCTTCTTGTCTCATAATTTCTATCCAAAAATCTCAAGAACACGGATCGTAATTTTCAACATATGATGAAATCTTGATTGCTCCAACTAAAAATCTCTTACTTTCCTCATCATGCTTAGTCTTGATAAAATTCATTATTAAGCAAAATACATGATTTTATTTATCTAATAGATGAGACATTTTTTTGTCTCATCAATCCAAAAAATCATAAAACATCAAAATCCAAAAAAAATCTTCAAACTTCAAAATCCAAAAAAAATCATAAAACATCAAAATCCAAAAAAATCATAAAATGTTAAAATCCAAAAACATCAGAAAACGTCAAATCTTCCAAAAAAAGAGTCAGTTAGAGTCAGTTTGTGTTATTATGGTAGAACTATGTTGTCTCTATGCATTTTCTACATAGGAAAGGCCCTCAACCGATGGGCTCCCGAGACATTAGGTCTATCCTTAGGATTTTGTCACGTCATATCAATTTTGGATTTTTATTGGTTGAACTATGAGGTCTCTGTGTGTATAATGTAGGCAAGGCCATCGATTAATGAGACCTCGAGGCCCTAGGTCAGTCCTTTAGGGTTCATCAAGTTTGGTCATGTCCTTTGTCATCAAGCAATCATTATTCAAACCAAATCACAAATCAATAGAAAAACATATCCAACAAATCCTTAATTGTCAATTAGTCAATCAAATCATTGGTCTTATATCGAAATGGGGCATTATGTCATTTGTCTCATTCGGTCCTCTTACTTGTCTTCTATCAGGTTGCGTCCTTCCTGATAGTGGACTTCATCATTGGTCACCTTTTTCCTTTGCCTTAAGCAGGTTATATCTTTCTTGCAGCCAGGTGTTAATCAAAATGGTCAATTAGTCAACTTCATCAGATGCGTCCTTCGCCTTCAACAGGATATGGCTTTCCTGAAATTAGGCGTCATCATATCATTCAATCATATCAACAAAACCTTATCAAATCAACTCAAGTTCGTCACGTGGTCAATCAATCTTATCATCTTGGTCAATTAATCTTGCCTTATACAGGATGTGTCTTTCCTGAAAAACAAGCGTAGTCAATCAAATCAATTAATCAACCTTGTCAATCTATCAATCAACTTTGATCAAACAATCAACCAATCAGTCAACCTCGCCAATCCTATCAACAAACATAATCTCTTTGGAAAACACTTTGTTGGTCTGAATTTTTCTTATCTTTTTGGTTTTTGGTCATGTTACTAGCTACCTCGAGGATGTCCTATCAAGGATTTAGAGGAGCAATGATGGATCATGATCTCTTTTCTTTACTTGTTGTCTGCGGTTTGTCTTGGAAAAAAGACTGAGGCAACTGGGCTCCTAGTATGAGTCATGTTTTTCCTTGTATTTTTGACTGTTTGTTTTTGCAAGTGGTAACATTGCACACCTTGGTCTATGTCATACCATGGTGTTTGTGCTCCATTTGCTATAATTTTGATGCCCAATGATGATAAACATGCAAGTTGGCACATGTTAAGCAAGAATGTCCATTCCTCTTCATCTGACTAACTCCACGCTGATATCTGTCTTATTTGTATTAATGTCCACCTTCTTTGCACTCTCGCCTTTCCTTTCCGCAATCATCTTGATGACCCGCAAGCTGAATTCTTCTCATGTGAGTACATCAAAGTGGTTTTTCAAAATAATTTCTCAATTTTTTTCTGAAGGGGCATAGGTCTATCCCACCTTCATTGGGGCACGCTGGAGCATGATTTGAAAAATATTTTCTTAATTATAGTTTGACACAATGCTCAAATCACATTATGTCAAAGAGGGGAAAAATGTAGACACTGAAAGATGTCTTGGTCTATGGGCATCATTTTTCCATTGTCTTGGTCTTCTTCCTTGCATAATTAAATAATTTTAATTATTTAGTAATTGTCTTTTATCACATTCCTTTATTAATTAAATAATTTTAATTATTTAATTAATTCATTTCTTGATTTTTATTCTTCTTTGATCAATTAAATAAATTAATTATTTATTTAATTGCGTCACTAACACCCTTTCCATCTATAATTAAATAAATTATCATTTATTTAATTATTTGCTTGTCATTATTTGTCTATAGTCAAATAATTATTTTTTATTTTGTCTATTCATTAATCCTTTTCGTCCTTCCTTGGTTAAATAATTATTTAAATTATTTAACTTCCTCTCTCTACTTTCCCTCTATTAAATAATTAATCTAACTTAATTATTTAATTCTCTTTTGCTTCTATATTTAATTTAAATGGTTGTATAATCATTTAAATTAAATATTCATTCTCTCTTTCTTCATAAATAAATAACCTAAAATGATTATTTATTCCTCCATATCTTTTACCAAATTTAAAATATGGTCAAAGATGCCTTCCATGAATTAAATAATTTATTTTATTCCTCCACTTTCTCTCCCAAATTAAATAATAATATGATTTAATTGTCAAAATTCCCTTCTTCAATTAAAAATTATTATTTAGTGTCCCACATGCTCTCCCATATGATTTAATTTTCTCCACTACTTTCCCTCCTCTTTCTCATTTCAAATCTTGACCGTTGATTTTCTTTGGTCGTCTTTCAATCTTGATCGTCTATCCTTAGCCCTCCCTAACCCACTACTTTTTGGTGCATGAATCCTCCACCATTGATCTTGACATCTTTCTAGAAGATCGATCTTGTTCGTCCGTTCAAAATCCTTTCTATGAAAGAAGGTTGTCTCCATTATTTGGTCTTTACAACCACATTTCCCCAAAGTTCTTGCTATCTTGTCATTGTCATTTGCAGGTATTCCAGCACTTCAAAATTTGAGGGCAAAGCTTTGTAGCTTGAGAAAGAATGGAGGAGAAGCAAGGGAGAAGCAACTTTGATAGGGGAGTTTTATTTTATGCTTTCATTCTCGTTTGCTCTCTTTTATCATTTGTACTCTCTTGTTTAGATTTGAAATTTGGGCTTAGATCTTTTGTAGAGTGGTTGCTACTTGATCTTAGCCATTCTGCATTTTGAATCTTACATTTGGTGAAATGGACGTGGATCTTACAATTTTGCAGAGAAATCTATTTGTTTTATTGTTTGCTTTTGTTGTTTTGTAGGTTAGAGCTAAAAATTCACACAAAATACCATCGTCTTTTTTTGAGCATAGAAAAATAGGAACATAAAATATTAAAAAATGGTTTTCTGGTTTTTTTAGGGCTCACTCTTAGCTTTCTGGAACTTCAAACGGTTTTAAATTTCATTAAGATTTGAGAAAGTTATGGCTTTTTTGGTATTCGCTGCTTTTTAAAATTTAGCTATTAAAATCTGCATTTACTTTTTCCTATAACAATTTTTTCGTGCAGAATTTTGTCAGAATACTTTCTGGGTATTGAAGGTTTGAGTTTTAGCTTTCCATAGATTTTTAAGGTTTAAAATTTTGTTAAGTTTTGAAAAAGTTATCACAATTTTAGTTTGCTATTATCATTAAAGATTTTTTTGGGTTACTAATCTTTCTGTTTCAGCTTGTGGCACAACTTGGAGGGAGTTCTAAAAAACTGTTTGTTTTGAAACATAATCATTTGTTGCCCTATCATTTCATTGAGTTAGTTTTTTTTTTATCATTGCAATCTCATTTTGTTTTGCAAGCAATTATGAATTTCATATTCCATTCATGGGTTTAAAATGAACAACAAATTGCATATTTCATTCAAGGGTTTAAATGAACAACAAATTGCATATTTCATTCAAGGGTTTAAATGAACAACAAATTGCATATTTCATTCATGGGCTTAAAATGAACAACAAATTGCATATTCCATTCATGGGTTTAAAATGAACAAAAAATTGCATATTCCATTCACGGGTTTAAAATGAATAACAAAATGCATACTTTCACTCATGAGGTTTAAAATCAACTTGCATCACACGTCATTGGTTTAAAAAAACTCAAGTGTTTGATTGACATCATAAGCAAGGTTAAAATTAACTAGTGTTTACATTGTCTTGTGGTTTGCATCTTGTCTTTGGATGCGTATTCTCTTCTCTTGAACCATTTGGCGATCTTGAGAATCAAAAGCATCCTTTGGCATCTTGTATAACCACCCACATATTTGGATTTGGATTTAAAATGAACCCCATGCGAGTGTGAGGAAAAGGTGTTGTGTATGCTCTCCTTGCACTTTGTATGATTTGAGAGATAAAAAACAACGTACTTCCTTGCTTTTGTATACCCTTAGAGGGCCTACCTTGAAAGAGGGAATGACCCAAGCGACACTATTTCGGTCCGCTATATAAATTGTCGTGATTGTTGGGAAAGTCTTCGATCACTTGGTGAGGATGTACTATGCAGACAAGTGCCATCCCTAGTGTCCACATGACATGTCAAAATCCTTTCTTAGGAAGGGTCTGGGATGCCTCTTAATTGAGCTAATATTTCCTTGCACATAGGCACCAGTATTTCCCTGAAACACAAACTAAGAACCATTGTTTTAGTGGCCAAAAACCCTTTACTTGCTGACGCATGAATGGTCATTTTGAAGTGTCCTACATTCCACCATTCATTGTAGAGATAGAAAATCCCTCAAGGTTTTTAGATATTAGGGGGTAAGAGATATTGGTGAACCCGTGCTGTGTAAGGGGGAGCCAGTGCCATCGAGATCTCTAGCTGTCTGTTTTGTTTAGGTGTTTAGAGCAATCTAAGTAGGGATCCAACAATAGTATCTTTTCTATCCTAGATTGTGGATTGTCTACGAGTGTCTTTTTACACATTATACATTTTCACACTCAGAATAATACCAAACAAGTGTTTGTTGACTAATTTATGTGTTTTCCAAATCTCATTTCATAAAATCTCGTCGAAACCAATTAAAAAAATCCATTAGAAAACCATCAATTTGCAAAATAAACACTTTGTGAACCACAATTGATCAAAACAGGCTCGCAACTACAAATTTGTATCACAATTGTTAACCAAAAAAACATAATTGATATTTTGAACCATAACTGCTTAAAATAGAGTCGCAACTGCTATAGTGAATCACAACTACTCATCAGTTACCTACAATTAAAATGACACATCTGAGAAAAACAGTGCCGAAATTGTGAGATAATCAGAATTTCATAAAATCCTTGTCCAAAACTGAATCAACTCATCTTGACAGTGATCTTGACTTTCGAACCTTAGAATTGCAAAGCTTTACCAGTCCATTCCATCACTTTCATTTAGGATTGCATTACATTCTAGGTTGTCTTTCTAATCCTTTGCCTTGCATAATTAGTCTTAGACCTTAGGTTGCACCTACCTCTTATATTTTAGACATAGGATACCTACCAAGCCTCTGAATAGTCCATGGTTACCTATCCAACTTGTCATTGACCTTCATATTTTAAAAATTTTCAACCTTTGTCCTTATCATCTTGGTCAAAACTTGAGTCTCAAACTTGTGTCCTAGTTTAGACTCACCTTATCAAATCCATCATCTTGGTCATCACAAAGGTCAATGACATTTGGGTTAGTTAGCTTGGACCTACAATAGCTTTATTATCATCCTTTTTCTTAAATCTTAAGGTTCATATCCTTAGTGTCATCTTGCTAGTATCATTTAGCTTCACACCTTATCCTTTGGTCATAACATCATTATCATCCTCTCATTCCTTAATCTTAGATTTAGATTGCATCTTTACTTTGCACCCTTATATATCCCAAAAACATAAAAATGTAGGTCATCCTCATCTTAGACTTAGTTGCACCATAACCTTTGATCATTGATTTAGTATCATCTAGGTTCAATTATAATTATCTTTGACCATAGATTAGTCTCCCTTTGGTACGATTTGACATCTGCTACTTTCATTTAGCCTTAGTTAATCCCATCCTTTGGTCTTAATATCATCTTCATCCTTGCATGAGCACCTTGCATCCTTATATCCAAAAAAATCCCAAAAACATAGTTTAGCTTCATATCACCTTGCATTACCTTCCAAACTTGCAAGTCTTACATGGTTGAAACAAGGTCACTAACTAAAAGAAAGGACATGGATTCCTTAATTGACCCCTTTTCTAGTCCACATCATGACACCAATTTTGGATCAAACTTAAATCAATCTACACCACAAAGAGACTCAACCAACACATTGGACAATCTAAGTCTAGATGAATTCAACAAGAAAATGACTCCTGAAGAAATTGAATGAGCTTACCAAGATCCAAGGATTTTTTACATGGTTGATGAGCTCGTTAGTGCCGATCCTAATAGATACTTCTATGCACTAGACAAAAGGGTGCCAAACTCCCTCAAGGATTTGATGTCTCCACAATTGTGGAAGGCGATACTCAAAATCCATTTGCATTAGGGATGCCCTCGTCACAAGAAATGACTACTACACTACCACTTGGGACAACAACTCACATGGCCACAACCACCACACATATCCCTAATATCTCCACACTTGGAAACAAGAGAACCCATGCAACAACACAAGGACAATTTTTTTCATTTGGTAGAATCATATTCCATTGGTAAGACCTTTGCAAATCCTCTATTCCAAAATATGAACCAAGGTCCTACGTCTGAAGGTCCCACACCTATATTTCAAAAAATGAACCAAGGTCCCACACCTTTACTTTAAAATACAAACCAAGGTCCCACACCTACACTTCAAAACATGAATCAAGGTCCCTCATTGTAATTTCAAAGCACACCTCTATCAAATCAAAATCAACCATACAAATCTAGGAGAATTCACATTGTCCCATGAAAAGTGTCAAACTAAAACATTAATGAAGTACCTACCTAATAATTCCAAAACATTAATCAAGGACATACCCCATCATTTCAAGGACCTACTCCATCCTACCAAAACACTAATCAAGGAACCACACCATATTTCCAAAACAAAAATCAAGCTCCAACATTTCAAATCCAAGGTACAATTTCAAAATGCCATACCAAATAAATGTTGGCAATACAAGGGCAGACAACTGAGAGGGGGGGTGAATCAATTGTCACAAACATTCAAAACTTATTCAACTTATTAACCTTATTCTTTGATCTAATTATTAACCATGAAAATATAAATCGTCAACACATCAGAAACACACATAACACCAAGATTTTTTTATGTGGAAACCTTGTTATGGGAAAAACCACGGTGGAGGTCAGTCCACAAGATTATACACTGTTAAAAGTATAATGAAAATTTAATACGGGAAATGCACATGCATTCAGGTACACTGCCTAGAGCTCACTGCTCAATTACAAAGGAAGACACACTATCTTACAAAGAGATTCAGATTAAAGCCATCCAGATTTTGAACTGAGAAAATAGCATCTGCTAATGCCTGATTACAGTTCCAATTAAGCACATGAACACTTCTTCACTCTCCTTCACTCTCCTTCACTCTTCTTCACACTTCTTCACAATTATTCACACTTTGCTTTGCCTTTGAATGATTTAGAACATTATTCATGCACACACACATTTGACACACCTTTCTCACACTTTAATTCGAATAAAAAATCGCTCTTATATATCCACAACATGAAATTTCATCGCTACAAGTCGACCACAAAGAAATAATAAAATGAATATAAATTGTCATACCAAAACATTAAAGATTATCAATGTGAATCAACCAAATTCAGCCAAGACTTAGTGAGGACCCAAATCAACATCTCCAGCACGAAGACACTTCAATTAATTTATCCTCAAAGATCCACAACACACTACAAACACTATATCGGCCAGGAACAAGAAAAACATGAACACGCAAGAGAAAATCTCCAGCCACGATCACAACGATCAATGCAGACGTGCAACAAAGATAGAGCACAATCTAGAAACATCCACAAACATCACTAATCACAAGAGAAGCATTTGTAGCAACTGAACTAACTAAAATAGCATCATCTTCAATTGGGTACACCAACTGAAGAAACATAAAAACTGTCTGAATGGAAATCTTCGTAACTCGATAAAATCTTCATGCGGATCTCTAAAAATCAACGTGGATAAACTAGATACACTCATCAAAAAAACCTTTAGTCCACAACCTCTGATCAACAATGTACAAAAATAACCACCATACTGAACTTCACTTCACCACTGACAACCTTGAACTTATTTATTATAATTTTCTCAATATCCTCAACATATACAACTTCAAATACATTTATGCTAATAGTGTTGACATCAATGAGAACCACATATCATCAACACAACCACAACATCCAACAATCTCCCCCTTTGGCATTGATGGAAACACATGATGTGAAAAACACCATCAATGCAACTAACTCTTGCTTAGGTTTTGACTCATCTTCTCCTCAACACTTTCACATTATATTTCTCCCCATAAGGCTCTCCTCCTCAGATAATCACTAGTTTTTCACATGACTCTTCTCTCCCTTTGACATCAATGACAAATTTCTCTAAGCTCTGAACCACATATCTGAATTTCTGAACATATGATTACTCCCCCTGAGTAGCAGTCACCACAACATCAATCCGAGACAAGATATGACTGTGAAATGCATAGATTGATGCACACATTGCATTGCATCCTAGTTCTGATTAGGAGGGGTAATCACCCCTAACTTCCCTTTTAGATACTCAAAAGTATCCTTAGGCAATGACTTGGTAAAGATGTCTACAATCTGCTCTTTAGTGCACATACTCCAATCTGACTTCCTTTTCACTTACCTTCTCCCTCAAAAAGTGAAACTTGATAGATATATGCTTTGTTTTTGAATGCAACACCAGATTCTTGGAAATGTTAATAGCACTTGAGTTATCATAAAATATAGCAATACGCTCATCATATATAATTTTGATATCATTCAACATCTATTTCATCCACAGGACTTGAGTACAATTATTAGTAGTAGCAATGTATTTGGCCTTTGCAGTAGATAAGGAAATGGCATTCTGCTTCTTGCTTAACCATGAAATTAGCTTCTTACATAAGAAAAATGCTCCACCACTAGTACTTTTTCTGTCATTCACATCTTCTGACCAGTCAGCATCAATAAAGGCACTCAAAGTAAGATCATCATCTTTAGGATACCATAGGCCAAGATCAACAGTTCCCTTCAAGTATCTAAAAATTCTCTTCACAACAGTCACATGAGATTCTTTCGAATTAGCTTGAAATCTTGCAATAATACATACAACATTCATGATATCAGGCCTAGTTTGAGTTAAGTACAATAGTCCACCAATCATTGATCTGTATCTTGTCAAATTTTCTTTCGAAGAATCATCTTCTGTTGTCAACTTGCATCTAGTCACCATGGGTGTACCAATTGGCTTTGAATCTTCCATACAAAACTTCTTTAGCAATTCCTTCACATACTTGGATTGAGATATGAAAATCCCTTTATCTAATTGAGTAATTTGCAATCCCAAAAAGAATTTCATCTCACCAATCATAGACATCTCAAATTCATTCTGCATCTCATTAGCAAACTTCATGCACAAAGCATCATCTCCTCCAAAAATAATATCATCAACAAAGACTTCAAAAATAAAATATTTATCATCATTCTTGAAATATAGATTACTATCAGAAATACCTTTGTTAAATCCAAGCTTCAACAAATACTTGTCCAATCTTGTATACGATGCTCTAGGGGCTTGCTTGAGTCCATACAATGCTTTCTTCAACCGACACACCATATCTTCTTTATCAGTCAACTGGAATCCCTCAGGTTGCTCAACATACACTTCTTCCAATTCACCATTTAGAAAAGCTGATTTTACATCCATCTGATAAACCTTGCAGTCTTTGTAAACAACATAAACAAGAAACGGTCTTACAACTTCAATTCTAGCAACAGGGGCAAAGGTCTCTTCAAAATCAATTCCTTCCATTTGTGAATATCCTTTACATACCAGTCTTGCTTTGTTTCTAACCACTTCACCTTGCTCATTCAGTTTGTTTCTAAAGACCCATTTGGTTCTAATGGCATTCTTATCCTTAGGTCTGGGAACAAGAATCCATGTATCATTCTTTTCAATTTGTTTTAACTCTTCTTTCATTGCTTCAATCCAATGCTCATCTTTACATGCTTCATTCACACTAGTAGGCTTAGTCTTTGAAATCAAGCAATACTCTTCTACAATCTTTCTCCTAGTCTGGACACCTTTGTTCTTATCACCTATAATTTTATCTTTTGAATGATTCAATCTTACATACCTCAGAGTCTTCTTAGGATTTTCTTCAACTTCAGGCTTTTATGATCTTTCTTCTACTCTTTCACCAGTTTCTCCTTCTTCTTCAGTTTCTTGATTTACCAGATTGATTTGCACTTGATTTGTAGTCTGAACTTGCTTTCCTTTGTTTGTACTGTCATCCTGATCATCAGAGTCATATCCACAGGTTCTAGATAGTGTACCAAAGTCTTCATCAACCTTAACATTTTCACTTTCAACCATTCTCTTCAATCTTTTATTGTAACACCGGTAGGCCTTACTTTTAGTAGCATAACCCAGAAAGATAACTTCATCACTCCTACCATCAAACTTTCCTATGTCTTCATCTCTCTTAATATAATATTTTCTTCCAAATATATTGAAGTATTTAACAGTAGGCTTTTGACCAATCCATAGCTCAAAAGGGGTCTTACCAGTATCACCTTTGATTTGTACCCAGTTGAGTGTGTACACAACAATACTCACGACTTCTCTCCAATAGATATGAGGAACGTTTCCTTCCAACATCATAGTTCTAGCAACATCTTCAATTGTTCTATTCTTCCTTTCCACAACTCCATTTTGTTGAGGGGTCCGTAGTACAGATAATTGTCTCTTTATTCCATGTTCTTCACAAAAAGTATTAAATTCATTGGAAGTGAACTCACCACCTCTATCTGATCTTAAACATTTAATCTTCAAACCTGTCTTTGTCTCAACCATAGCTTTAAAGATCTTGAAATTTTTTAGTGCCTCAAATTTCTCCCTTAAGAAAGTAACCCATACCATTCTAGAATAATCATCAATGAGTAACATGAAATAGCTGTAACCTTGTAAACTTCTGACCTTAGAGGGACCACATAGATCGGTATGCGCAAGCTCTAACAATTCATTTGAATAATGCTTTTTACTCCGAAATGAAATCCTAGTTTTCTTTCCCAATTGACATTCCTTGCATATTGCATTGGTAGGTTTCACCAACTTAGGTAGATCTCTCTCAGCCTTAGTGGAACTTATCTTGACAATATTATCAAAGTTAAAATGACACAACCTCCTATGCCATAACCAAATTTCATCAACTTGAGCAATCAAACAACTTTTACTAGCAGCACTCGAGTGAAAGATATTACCTTTTGTTTTTGTACCTGATGCAATTTCATTTCTAAAACTCAATATTCTGCACTTTCCATCCTTGAACTGAAGATTGTATCCCTTATCAACCATTTGACCAACACTCAAAAGATTATGCTTCAAGCCTTCCACATATAGAACATCATCAGTATTATGCTTACCATCAAGAGAAATGCAACCTCTTCCATAGATCACACCAACTGTAGTATCACCAAATCTCACAACACCACCATCATACTTTTCCAAGCTTACAAACTTACTTTTGTCTCTTGTCATATGATGTGAACATCCATTGTCAATTACCCATTCATCATTTTCTTCAACTTGAGCAGCCAGGGCTTTCTCCACATTTGTACAACCAATAAATTTAGTAGATAAAAGATTATTTTCCTTGATAGCAATAAATACCCATTCATCATCACTTCTATTTCCTTTATTAGATTCATCATCTGTCATTCCTTCATCAGCGGCATAGTAACACTTATTCTAAAATCTAGGCTTGTTATGTCTTGGTTTAGTAGCTCTTTTCAGACACCTTGATGCAAAATGACTTATCTTATTGGAAGAAAATCATTTAAGAGGTAATTTTCCTTCATACTTACCTTTTCCTCTCGGTACTCTTTTGACAATAAGTTCTTCCAAATCTTCTAGCTCTCTTTCTTCTTCTTCAATCTGTTTGATTTCATCCTCATACTTGAATGTATTTCTAGATGAACTCTTACCCAGATCATATCTTTGTGTATCTCTTCCAGAAGTAGTAGCCTTAAATGTAGATTCAACCTTAGGAAGGGCATCACAAAATTCACTCAACTCAAAAGCAGTCAGCTTACCAACCAATGTATCTCTGGTTATGTTTGTTACAGTTCAGAGCTCTTCAATAGCACTAGCTTTGACTTTGTAAGAATCAGGCAGGGATCTAAGCACTTTAGCAACAATCTCAGATTCATCTATCTTTCCACCAACACATCTAATACCACACACAAGTTCATTCACTCTTTGCATGAAAGTATTAATGTTCTCATCAACACCCATTCTCAACCTTTCATATTTCTCTTTCAAACTCTGCAACTTAGAAATCTTCACATTAGCATCACCTTCATACAAGGTTTCCAACTTTTTCCAGATCTCATTGGCAGTCTTCAGATCCATAACATTTGTCATCTCAAAATCAGTCAAAGCACTCAACAAAGCTTCCGTAGCCCGGATATTATACTCAACATCTCTTATCTCAGTAGAAGTAGTAGGACCATTCTGTGTAATAATATACATATTAATTGTAATGCTCTAGTAGGGTTCACCAATGCATCTCATATGGCACTCCATTTGAGTCTTCCACAAAGAATAATTTGTTCCATCAAATCTTGGACTATCCTTCTTGTAACTTGCCATCCCTGATCACCTTAAGTTGTTAAACTTCTTCCAAGGAACCTGCTCTGATACCAATTGTTGGCAATACAAGGGCAGCCAAATGAGGGGGGGTGAATCAATTGTCACAAAAATTCAAAACTTATTCAACTTATTAACCTTATTCTCGGATCTGATTATTAACCATGAAAACATAAATCACCAACACATCAGAAACAAACATAACACCAAGATTTTTTACGTGGAAACCCTGTTAAGGGAAAAACCATGGTGGAGGTCAGTCCACAAGATTATACCCTGTTAAAAGTATAATGAAAATGTAATATGGGGAATTCACATGCATTCAGGCACACTGTCTAGAGCCCACTGCTCAATTACAAAGGAAGCCACACTATCTTACAAAGAGATTCGTATTAAATCCATCTGGATTTTGAATTGAGAAAATAACATCTGCTAATGCCTGATTACAGTTCCAATTAAGCACATGAACACTTCTTCACTCTCCTTCACTCTTCTTCACACTTCTTCACAATTTTTCACACTTTGCTATGCCTTCAAATGATTTAGAACATTATTTGTGCACACACACATTTGACACACCTTTCTCACACTTAAATTCGAATAAACAATTGCTCTTATATCCGTAACATGAAATTTCATCACTACAAGCCGGCCACAAAGAAATAATAAAATGAATATAAACTGTCGACCTAAAAAATTAAAGATTATCAATGTGAATCAACCAAATTCAGCCACAATTTATTGAGGACCCAAATCAACATCTCCATCACAAAGACACTTCAATTAATTTCTCCTCGAAGATCCACAACACGCTACAAACACTATGTCGGCCAAGAACAAGAAAAACATGAACACGCAAGAGAAAATATCCAACCACGATCATAGTAGTCAATGCAGACGTGAAAAAAAGATAGAGCATGATCTAGAAACATCCACAAGCATCAAAAATTACAAGAGAAGCATCCACAACAACTGAACTAACTGAAATAGCATAATCTTCAATCAGGGACACCAATTGAAGAAACAAAAAAATTGTCTGAATGGAAATCTTCATAACCTGATCAAATCTTCATGCGGATCTCTAAAAATCGACATGGATAAACTAGATACGCTCAACAACAAACCCTTTAGTCCACAACCTCTGATCAACAACGTACAAAAATAACCACCATACTGAACTTCACTTCACCACGGACAACCTGGAACTTATTTATTACAATTTTCTCAATATCCTCGACATATACAACTTCAAATACATTTATGCTAATAGTGTTGAAATCAATGAGAACCACGTATCATCAACACAACCCCAACATCCAACAATAAAAACATGGTCTTTTGGACCAATCTAAATTCCAATTTCACTCCAAATCCAACCAATACAAAATGCCAACCCAAATCCAAATCCAACATATGACCTCAACACCAATACCCTAACACACAATAAAACCAACACAACACCATCTCTTGTGGACACCTTGATGCAAAAAATGCAAGCCATCCAAAAAAAATGACAAACATGCAATTGGGGACCAACAAGAAAACCTATTCCATGGAGGAATTGTGCCCCTATTCATTTGATAGAAATCTATACATGTCACCCTTTCCCCCTCACTTCACAACACCAACTTTACCAAAGTACAAAGGGAAAGGATATCCAGTGGAACACATATGATAATTTAATATGACACGTATGGAAATCTCATATGATCCTACCTATTTGATGAGACTATTCCCACGAAGTCTCACGGGGCCGACCCTAGATTGGTTCACACATCTTCATCCATGGATTAGAACATGGGGTGAATTGGTTGATAAATTAATTAATCACTTTTCCTTTAACATTGAAAGTGACATAACCCTCACAACATTATACAAAACAAAACAAGAAGAAGGGGAGCCACTTACCTCATTTTACCAAAGATGGTGAAGTTTAGCTAGCAAATTTCCTTGCCACATCCCTAAGAAACAACTAGTCACCATGTTTGTGGAAAAACTTAATGAAGAAATGATGAGTGGTCTTCAAATCCAATGTTGCACAACTTTTGACGAAATCCTTGAGAAAGGCGTCCTTATTGAAAAGGGTCTCATCGCAAAGGGACTAGTCAAAGTACACAAAGACACCCCAAAGCCCAATCATGACAAAGGTAAATATTGGTCCCAAAACAAGAATGTCACTAATGATGGAGTAGTTGATGCTAAAGTGATAAAAAAAGGTCCTACCATTCATCTCAAAGGTCCTTCCATGTCAAACACATCAAACACATCAAATACCCAAGCACAAGGTCAAGGTCAAACATTGAATGCAGTCCAAAACAACCAACAACACAGAGGTCCTCCATGTACCAAGAGAACATACACCCCATTGGGTGAACCTATTGAATTAGTCCTAAAGACACTCTTGCAATCCAATGTCATTCAAATACCATACATCAAAAACTATGAACCCTCTTTAATCAAACCCGATTGGTGGAAGGAAGATGAATATTGTGAATATCATCGCGGAAAAGGACATAAGACATCTAGATGCTAGACACTGAAAAATTTCTTTCAAGACTTGATTGAATAGGGAATCATTTCAATAGAAAATTCACAAGGCAAGACAAATTCTGATCATACCATATTTAAAACTCTCTTACAATATCATGACAAAGGAAAAGCCTCTAGTTCAGGGAATAACAATAATGCCAATTATACCAACATCGCACATGATTACAACAATATTATCCACAATATACGAACCTTTGATGATCGTGTTGCCACCATTACCATAAACAAGAAAATTTCATAGTGTGTTGTCACCACTCGTAGAGCCAAGGTCACTCTTCTAGGACCTCCTTCCAATCCACAATGGAAAAGCCAGTATAATCTCCTTGAGCAGCTAGGGAGGACTCCCACATAGATTTATATTATGTAGCTTCCTCGTATATCCCTATAACACAAAGCTATCCTTGATAAAGCCTTACAAGAAGCATTTGTACCTACTAATCTAGATGTCAATGAATTTAAGGCCATGGTTGGATACCTAGCTATGCCACATCATGTCACCTTCTTTGAACAAGACTTTTCCACATAAAAGTCTGATCATAATGATCTCCTACACCTAGAAGTTTACGTAAATAAACATAAGATCAAATGAGTCTTGGTAGATGGTTGCGTAAGCTTGAACATTTTCTCCCTAAAATTGGTAAAAGCATTGGGATACTTTGAGAATTGCATACATCAAACCAATAAAATTTTCATCAAAGCCTATGATGATGTTGAATGTTCATTTGAAGGAGTCATTTTTCTTCCCATAAAAGTTGGTCCAACTATGCAAAATACAGTTTTCGACATCTTGGATTTGGATTTACATTACAACCTTCTCCTTGGCTGCCCATGGATTTATGCCATGAAGGCTATACCATCCACATACCATCAATACTTCAAGTTTCCACATAATGGCACTGAAATTAGTATTCCTGGCGATCCTAATGCCTTTCAGTATTGCACAAACCTAAACTGTTGAGCATCAAGTGCCCATAAATTGAGAGGCCTCATCTTTCACTTCATCCCACTACATTGATCCATCCGAACTTGTCAAATCATCCACTCCATTCACCGCACCATCCAAACCCAAAATCTAGATTCAAGACAAAGGATACATAGAATACAACATGAAGAGTCTCTTTTGCATTGGAAAGCTACCCAAATCACCAAAATCTTATGGAAAACCACATCCTGCATAAAATAAGGTTATCATGCATAATCCCCTTACCACCTTCACTAAATGGGGAGAGTTAGCCAAAAAATCTTTGGATGACCACATTTATACATGGCTATATAAGGAAGAGGAGGACATAAAACCTAAGCAATTACCAGTTGAATAGTATCCAAAAGGGTTCCTATTGATGAAGCAGCAAGGATATGATGGACATAGCGGCCTTGGTATTAACAAACAAGGAATGTTGGAACCCTTGCTGCCTCCTAAATTACTAAAGTATCAAGGGTTAGGTTTTGTACTAGTAAAAGTGAGCATCCGGGGTATCGGGTTACCCTCGAGTGAGACTGTTAATGCTTCAAATGAAATTGATACATATGAGGACTATTATACCAACTTTGACCCTAATGAATGGGAATGGGATTTGGAATCCAATAGATCCATCAATAATTATAACCTTGAGGAAACATTTAGAGAACTTGGTGAGCCTACCTTTGAGGAAAGATTTTGTCAAATGTTTAAAATTGGTCCCCCATCAAGTCCCCACCAAAAGGTCCCCTTGAAAAGAGAAGCTTGGATCAAACACTTCTGGGAACCCGATGATTCTGAAACCTTCTGGGAGCCTGATGACTCTACCTCTGTCTTTACTTTTTCTGCCTGCACCATGACCCTTGACAACACTGATGAATGTCTGGCCCTTGTTTACCTGCAATTAATAGATTGAGATCAACAAGAACCACTGAGTTTAGACACATTCGAGAATGACGAAGAAATTGTTGAGTTCATGGGACTTCATGAAGGAATACCAAGTGGGAATCATAAGGTTGGATTTTTCATAGAACTCAATAGTGGAGCATACTTTGGCGAGGTTGTCATTTCCTCTAGTCACAAAAGTGAAAATGAAAAAAAGTCAAAATAAAAAGAATAGGTCTTCAGGTGAAAACTTAAAGGTGCCTATTGATCATGAAAAAGTAAAAATAAAGGATGTATCTGAAGGTGAAAACCTTTCTAAGGCACCTGCAGATGGAGGACTAGATAATCTCCCTATAGATCGAGAGAGATTTCCATTGCTCATAGAAGAGATAGAAGAAGTGAACATTGGAACACAAGACAACTCTAGAATCATACAACTTGCAACATCTTTGACCACTAAGGAAAAACCTGAGTTCACAACATTCTTTTCAGAAAGACAAGTTAATTTTACATGGTCATATGCTAACATGCCTGGGTTGGACACCAAACTTGTTTTACATCACTTGCCATTGATACCAAATGTCAAACCATATAAACATAAGCTAAGGAAAATTCACCCATAGATTGCACTCTTGGTCAAGGTTGAACTAAGGAAACTCTTGGATGTTGGATTCATACACTCTATTGATTGTACAAATTGGATATCTAATCTTGTTCTTGTCATAAAACTGAATGGTCAAATTAGAGTATGTACGGACTTAAAGGATCTTAATAAGGCTTGTCCTAAAGATGACTTCCCCTTACCAAATATTGACATCATAGTTGACCTCACTGCCGGATATGAAATGCTATCACTTATGGATGGATTCTCAGGCTACAATCAGATAAGAATTTCTCTTGAAGATCAACCAAAAAGAACCTTCACATGCGTTTGGGGAACTTTCTATTGGAACGTTATGTCATTTGGACTTAAAAATGTTGGATCTACATATCAAAGAGCCATGGCTTACATTTTTCTTGATTACATGCATGTACTTATGGAGGATTATGTTGATGATCTTCTCTCAAAATATCTAGAAAGAAGTGGTCACCTAGCAATCTTGGATAATGTTTTCACACGACTTGAAAAGTACAAACTCAGATTAAATCCAAAGAAATGTGTTTTTGGGGTCCAATCAGGAAAACTCTTAGGATACATTATCTCCCATAAAGGAATAGAGGTTGATCCTGCAAAAGTAAAAGCTATCTTAGACATGTCGTTGCCAACCAACATCAATCAGTTAAGGACTTTACAAGGAAGATTGCAATCAATCCATAGGTTTATTGCTCAGCTAGTAGATAAGATTCATCCATTTCAACATTTGTTATGAAAAGGAATCCCCTTCATTTGGACAAAAAATGTCAAGAAGCATTTGATCAAATTAAGCGTTATATGTTGACTCCACCAATTCTTATGGCTCCGATTGATGGAAGACATTTGATATTCTATGTGACAATAACTACATTAGCATTGGGGGCATTCTTGGCACAAAATGATAATGATGGCAAAGAAATGGAAATATACTACAACAATCGCACCTTGGTTGGATATGAGTTAAAATACAACCCCATTGAATGAGCATGCCTAACAGTTGTATTTGCAACCCAAAAGTTGATACATTACATGATAAACCACAAGACAAAGTTGATAGCCAAAATTGATCCTCTAAAGTACCTTCTTAGTAAAGTAGCTCTGATAGGGTGATTAGATAAGTGGGTTATGATTTTAAGTGAGTATGACATTGAATATATTGATCAAAAAGAAATAAAAGGACAAGTGATAGCTGATTAACTTGTAGATGCACCAATGAAAGTAGACCACCCCTAATATCTGACTTCCCAGATGAATCAATATTTAATGTAGAAACACTGACAACATGGAAATTGTACTTCGATTAATCTTACACAAGTCATGGTTCAGGAGCCGGTATTTTATTCATCACACCTCAAGGGGATTCCATTCCTAAGTCATTCTGAATAGAATTTCCATGCACCAATAACATAGCTGAGTATGAAGCATTACTAACAGGACTATGAATGTCAATAAAATGGAAACTCAAGGATCTTCAAGTTTATGGTTATTCCCAACTAGTGATCAAACATGTCAATGATGATTAAGATACCAAGGATGAAAAGCTTGTTCCCTACAAGCACATGGTTGATAGTTTCATACTATACTTTGAAGCTATTACCTTTGAAAAAATACCGAGAATCTAGAATAAGGTGGCTAACACAATAACAACAATTGGATCTCTCATGGACATTCCTAACAATGCATCACAATATGAGTTCTTGGTAAAACAACTGTTGGTCCCTCCGTTCATTGCCCCTGAAGCTGAACTTGTGTGTGAACTTGTTGGTCTTGAATCTCCTTGGTACAAAGACATTTACAACTACTTGCATGACTAAATTATCCCTCTTGAATTTTCCTCCAACCAACGAAAAACCTTTATCTGACAAGCCTCCAAGTATGCCATCATCGGCGATACCCTTTACCACTGTAGCTTAGATAGCACCCTCCTCCGATGTCTCAAATCAAATGAAGCATAGACAACCTTACAAGAGGTTCATCATGGTATTTGCGGAGCTCACTCTTTTAGTCCTACCTTAGCTAAAAAGCTTATGAGGATGGGATATTATTATCCTACAATGGAATATGATGCCTATCACTTTGTGAAAAGATGTCACCAGTGTCAAATTCATGGAGATCTTATACATGCACCAGCTCAGGAATTGCAACTGCTTACATCACCATGGTCATTTTCTCAATGGGGACTCAACCTCGTAGGAAAGATCCATCCCACTTCCGCAAATGGGAATAATTTTATCCTTGTTGCCATAGAATACTTTACAAAATGGATCAAGGCCATTCCGATGACCTACATTACTGGTAAGAGATATCCAAATTCATTCCTTATTACATTATATGCCGCTATGGTATCCCACAATCCATCATTATAGACAATGGTCACCCTTTCAAGAATAAAAGTGTCTGTGAACTTTGTGAGAAGTTTCATATCCAACACCATTTCACCATCCCATATTATCCCTAGGGTAATGGTCAAGCTGAGGCATCTAATAAGACTATCCTAAAAATCTTAAAGAAGATTGTCGATAATGTTGGCCATGACTAGCATCTCTAGCTCAATCCTGCTTTATGGGCCTACCGTATCAGTGTTCACACCCCTACAGGAGCCACTCAATATTCCCTTGTCTTTGGATCTGAGACCATACTTCCTATTGAGGTAGAGTTACCATCTCTAAGAGTATCTATGCAAGGATTGATTGATTAAGAAGAATACCATGTATCCCGTCTACATGAGCTAGAATTATTGGATGAAAAGAGATAAAATACTTTGACACATTTGCAAGCATATCAGAACTACCTTCAATGGAACTACAACAAGAAGGTTAAACCTAGAAGATTTTACATTGGTGACTTAGTCTTGAAAGAGAATCCAAAGAATCAAACAGATCGAGAAAAGCCCAAAATTTTTGAATCTAATTGGTTGGGCCCTTATATCATTACAACAACATATGGACCCGGTGCTTATCAAATCTCTACTCCTGAAGGTGAACCATTTCCTAAGCCGATCAACAAATTACACCTAATTCTTAGAGTATCCCATCCAAAAATTCAAAAAAAAAAAAATTCAAAAAAAAAATAGTTACCTTGATGAAAACTTGGCAAACATGCATCTTGATGACAAAAAAAAATAAAAATAGTAAAGAGAAATAGTTCGTCCAAAAGTGAAAACCACTTCGGTGGTGCTTTGGACAAGTACCATGGTGAAAACCTAGAAAACAGGCGCCATGTGTAGTGAGTCTATGCTCCTTCATCTACTATCACTTTACCTGGTTTTCCATCCTTAGCTCATCCATTCCCACATATTCTTCATCCATAATAAAGCTTTGTCATCCTTCTCATGGCCTAAGAACCACCGACATTTAGCTTCCCTTGCTTTCATGACCATCCTTTGTGTTCATCTGCTAGTTCCCCTTTCGCATAATAAGCTGGTCTTATACCTTATTAGGGGAAATTCCTTGATTTATATCTTCATGGGATCCTACACATGGTATCAGCCTCATAAAACATAAAAATCCAAAAAATCATAAAGCATCAAAATCCAAAAAAAATCATAAAACATCAAAATCCAAAAAAAATCATAAAACATTAAAATCCAAAAAAATCATAAAACATCAAAATCCAAAAAAAATCATAAAACATCAAAATCCATCAAAATCCAAAAAAATCATAAAACATCAAAATCCAAAAAAAATCATAAAACATTAAAATCCAAAAATAATCATAAAAAGTTAAAATCCAAAAACATTGAAAAACGTCAAAACTTCCAAAAAACAAACTTAGATTCAGAGTCAGTTTGTGCTAGTATGGTCGAACTACATCATTTCTGCACATTTTCTACATAGGCAAAGCCTTCAACCAATGTGCCCCCAAGACATTAGGTTTGTCCTTAGGATTTTTTCACATCATATCAATTTTGGGTTTGCATTGGTCGAACTACGAGGCCTCTGTGTGTATAATGTAGGCAAGGCCATCAATCGATGAGCCTCTGAGGCCCCAGGTCAGTCCTTTAGGGTTTTCTGATTCAGGTCATGTCCTTTGTCATCAAGCAATTATTATTCAAATCAAATCATGAATTAATAGAAAAACATATCCAACAAATCCTTAATCATCAATTAGTCAATTATATCATTGGTCTTATATCAGATGGGGCATTATGTCATTTGTCTCGTTCGATCCTCTTACTTGTCTTTTATCAGGATGCGTCCTTCCTGATATTGGACTTCACCATTGGTCACCTTTGTCCTTTTCCTTAAGTAGGATATGTCTTTCTTGCAGCTAGGTGTTTATCAAAATGGTCAATCAATCAACTTCATCAATTTTTTCCTTCGCCTTCAACATGATATGTCTTCAATCATATCAACCAAACCTTATCAAATCAACTCAAGTTTGTCACTTGGTCAATCAATCTTGTCATCTTGGACAATTAATCTTGCTTTATACAGGATGTGTCTTTCCTAAAAACATGCGTAATCAATCAAATCAATTAATCAACCTTGTCAATCTATCAATCAACTTCGATCAAACAATCAATCAATCAATCATTCAACCCCGTCAATCCTATCAACAAACATTATCTCTTTGGAAAACACTTTGTTGGTATGAGTTTGTCTTATCTTTTTGGTTTTTGGTCATGTTACTAGCTACCTCGATGATGTCCTGTCAAGGATTTAGAGGAGCAATGATGGATCATGATCTCTTTTCTTTACTTGCTATCTACAGTTTTTCTTGGCAAAAAGACTGGGGCAATTGGGCTCCTAGTATGAGTCATGGAATTCCTTGTCTTTTTGACTGTTTGTCTTTTGCAAGTGGTAACATTGCACACCTTGGTCTATGTCATACCATGGTGTTTGTACTCCATTTGCTATAATTTTGATGCCCAATGATGATAAACATGCAAGTTGACATCTGTTAAGTAAGAATGTCCATCCCTCTTCATCCGACTAACTCCAAACTGATATCTATCTTCTCTGTGTTAACATCCACCTTCTTTGCACTCTTGCCTTTCCTTTCCGCAATCATCCCGATGGCCCAAAAGCTGAATTCTTCACCTGTCAGTGCATCAAAGTGGCTTTTCAGAATAACTTCTCAATTTTTTTAAAAAATTAAAATTTTTTCTAAGGGGGCATAGGTCTATCCCACCCTCACTAAGGCACGTTGGGGCAGGATCTGAACTTTATTTTCTTATTTATTCTTTGACCCAATGCTCAAGTCACATTATGTCAAAGAGGGGCAAAATGTAGACACTGAAAAATGCCTTGGTCTACGAGCATCATTTTTCCATTGTCTTGGTCTTCTTCCTTGCATAATTAAATAATTATTTAATTATTGTTTTTTATCACATTCCTCTATTAATTAAATATATTTAATTATTTAATTAATTCATTTCTTGATCTTTATTCTTCTTTGATCAATTAAATAAATTAAGTATTTATTTAATTGTGTCGCTAACACCCTTTCCATGTATAATTAAATAAATTATCATTTATTTAATTATTTGCTTGTCATTATTCGTCTATAGTTAAATAATTATTTTTAATTATTTGTCTATTCATTAATCCTTTTTGTCCTTCCTTGGTTAAATAATTTAATTATTTAGCTTCCTCTCTCCACTTTCAGTTTATTAAATAATTAATCTAACTTAATTTTTTTTTTTTGATACGCACGGTAGAAATTTATATTGAAATAGAAGAAATTTACAAGCGTCTGCAACGCAGGAGTAAGCATCCATAAGACACAGCCAGGAAAAACGCCAACCCAACCGAGACACAAAACCATGGTTTCTACAGTCCCAAAACATGCACCAAAGACAACCCACGAAAACAAAGGGGAAGAAGAGAAGGGTCGCAGACCGACCCGTAACCACCATAAAACCAGTTGCAAAAAATGGTGCAGAAGACCACCAAAAAAGGGTAAGAAGCAACAAAAGACTTTAGACACAGAGCCATCCCTTACATGAAACCATTGACTTCTGCGAAACTAACAAAGCCCTCCAACCAGTCATTCCCTTCCGCCGGCACCAACTTTAATTTGCACTTCAAGAACTCCACGGCCACGTCCGCAAGCGTTCTATGTCACGACAGAGTAGGTCCTTTGAGGTCAAGAAGAAAAGGATACACTTTAACAGCTTCCTCCGAGTCCCATAAGAGGGATAAGTCAGCCGGACGCGGTATGCCTTTGCCTAAGAAGGCCGCCTTCAGAGTTTCTTCAAGACCACCGAGCAAGTCGGAGCGGAACAAGCGCACCATCATCTCCATTGCCACCTTCTTCGGAGTCTCCAAGTCCAGTAACATTGCAAGAAAACGTGAGGAGACATGAGCGTTATCTCTGGCATACTCCCTTCTCTGCAGGTGTTCTTCACCCAGAATCATCTTAACCGCAACCAACGAGACCGGATCATCCTCTGAACAGTATCCGTTTTAATCTCTGATCCGTGACTTCCCTGAAGGCAATCTGCCTCTCCGTAGCCACCAGAGAGACCGGAGTATCTACTCCGAAGCATTCCAAGCCTTCGAGCGAAACATGAATGGTGAATTTTGATTTTGTCGACCTCTCCATGAAAACTGCCGCACCCTGCACAGAAACAAAACAATGCCAAGATGCGAAGACAAAATAACCAAATGAATTCGATGGATCCATAAATAAACCCGTGAGGGGATCCGCCTGGCTACCGCACAAGAGGCGGAATAAAAATAGGACGATCATCGCATCCTTTCCATGAAGAATGACTACGAACGCAGTCCTTACACCTTCAAATCATAATCACTTCAAGTGAGATGAGCCGCCACCTGGCCAAGCAACAGTCGTTTCAATGGATGCCATACTCGACGTGTCGCAAAGTTGATATCTTGAAAGCAAAGCCAAGCCTCCTCCCAAACGAACACTAAGGCTCCACGAATATCGAGAGCTGAACACATTTAAGAAAGTTATCTTCTCCCCACAATGAATAAGAAGGGATGAGAAGTGACGTGGCGATGCCACCTCTGCTTACTCCCACGCCATCCCATAGCCACCTCACGCACACCCAAGAATTCGGGTGGCGAAAAGAGAGGCAAGGGAAGGGCCCGCCCATCCACCCACTAATCTAACTTAATTATTTAATTCCCTTTTGCTTCTATATTTAATTTAAATGGTTACATAATCATTTAAATTAAATATTCATTCTCCATTTCTCCATAAATAAATAACCTAAAATGATTATTTATTCCTCCATATCTTTTACCAAATTTAAAACATGGTCAAAGATGCCTTCCATGAATTAAATAATTTATTTTATTCCTCTACTTTCTCTCCCAAATTAAATAATAATATGATTTAATTGTCAAAATTACCTTCAATAAAAAAAATTATTTAATGGTCCACATGCTCTCCCAAATTAAATAATTATATTATTTAATTTGCTCCACTACTTTCCCTCCTCTTTCTCATTTCAAAGCTTGACCGTTGATTCTCTTTGGTCTTCTTTCAATCTTGACTTTCTACCATTAGCCATCCCTAACCCACTACTTTTTGGTGCATGAATCCTCCACCGTTGATCTTGACATCTTTCTAGAAGATCAATCTTGCCCATCCATTCAAAATCCTTTCTATAAAAGAAGGTCTTCTCTTCCATTTGGTCTTTACAACCATATTTCCCCAAAGTTCTTGCTATCTTTTCATTGTCGTTTGCAGGTATTCCAACACTTAAAATTTGAGGGAAAAGCTTTGAAAATTAGAAAGAATGGAGGAGAAGCAAGGGAGATGAAGCAACTTTGATAGGGGATTTTTATTTTATGCTTTCATTCTTGTTTTCTCTCTTTTATCATTTGTACTCTCTTGTTTGGATTTGAAATTTGGGCTTAGATATTTTGTAGAGTGGTTGCTACTTGATCTTACCCATTTTTCATTTTTGAATCTTATAGTGGCAACCCCTTTGATCAATATGACATAAGAATCTATGGAGATATAAAGCTATGCACCTAGTTACACCATGTCTCACAAAATCCAAACCTTCTCATCACCTTGAGAAAAAAATCCCATGAGATTATTTCATACACATAATTTATTCATATCCAAATTAAATGTTTTTCCCTCCTTTTTCTTGGTTTTAATTGAATGAGTTCTCCTACGCCTAAAAATTATTCAACCTAGTATATTGTCCTCTCCAACCCTCTTATTTCTCTAGGTAAACCAACTAGATTTGGGTGCAATATTGACTAGGGATAGATCCTCACACAACTTCCCTAAGCATATAGATCTTGAGTTTCCTAAGTGTCTCACTCACTACTTCTCCTCAGGGCTTAAGGTAGCATTGAAATCACCCCCACAACCTAATTTCCCTCAAGTATAGAGTTTTTAAGCATTTTATACACTCCTAGCATCTAACCCTATCTATTTACACATTTGATCCATGAAAATTGGACATAATCATATTACATTTTCCTTCCATAACCTTCTTGCATATTATTGCAAAACTTATGGCTATTAGATCTAAGATTTCTTGAGTTTCCATGAAATCAAAGCAACCTCCTTCCACTCTTCAATAGAGTTGTTTCCTATCTTGTGAGATATTGGGTCATGATTTTGGGAATCCTTATGGCTCAGCTTCTCCAAATCCCCTTGTTTCGATCCTTAAATTCCTATTATCCTATTTGGTATTACACTTTCTAACAATATGTCTTGTCTTTCAACACTTGAAGCATTTGATAGGAAAAAACTCATACTCTAGTTCCTAAATCAATAATCCATAATTGATGATAACCTTACAGATTGTTTTATGGGTTTTCTTAAATAAAATTTCACATAGATCATAGCAAAGGTGGCCATTTGTCTTCCTTTTGAGTCACTCGAGATTTGCACAAAAACCCATATAACATGCCCAATTAATATAAGTATAACCTCCATCCATAATTTGGAGCAATTTATATAGATGAATCAAAGGGGGATTCCTTAACCAATTCTATGTGGGGATCAAATCATAGCATCTATGCTCTTATGCATAAACCCATAATCCCCATGAACTAGGGACTGCTCTTGAGAACATCATCTCTTTCATATTTAGATTGGAAGATAATTTGTAGGAAACCTAAAGCCAATAATCTCACCTCTAGATTGAGGCCTAATAATTTATGAACTATCCATGTCTTAATCCTATCTATATAAGGTTAGATCCCAATAAATTTAATGGTAACAACATTCTTCCTTAGTTTTTCCACCTCAAAATTAAGAAATTCATCTAGGATGCATATGTTTACGATGTTCTCCGAGATCATCACATTTATATTGCCAACAAACATTAGTTTTGAATTATTTTCTTCCCTTCTTTCCTCTTCATATTCCTTCAAGAAAAGTCTTACCATGGATTGCACTCCATCTTGGGAGCCCTGTATCACCTCTCTATCAATCTCCCCCTCTTCTTTACTTTCGTTCATTGTAGTCCTACTTGGATGGTAGAATTCATTTGACATTTTTTTCTTCTCGTTGTTGCGACATTAACTTAAATTATATAAGTGCTTTATAATATGCATAAATGAGAAATAAGTGAACATATTTCATGTGTATATCCACCATAACATATTTATAGTTTTCACCTTGCAATTTGGAAAGCCTACTAATGAAGTCCATGGAAATACTTTCCCACCATTGATAAGGAATAGGTAGGGGTTGCAAAAAAGCTTATTAAAAATGTTTGTTTTATCTTGTTCTACTAAAAAATAAGACATTAATTGATGTGATCAAGGAAATAATCCTTAAGTGCCTTCCATGAAAACCTCTCCTAAATTCCCTTATAGGAATTGAAGTACCTAGGATGACCTGCTAAAGGTGTATCATGAACTACCCTCAACATATTAGCTTTCATACTGAACTCAGGAAGAAGATAAATTGTATCCTTGTAAATGATGAGTTTGTTAGCCACTACATACCTGTCATCTTGAAACTTTCCTTAAATTTTTTTAATGTCAAAGGTATTATTAGTGTTTTATACTACAATTTGATCCCTTCAATCAACTAAAATAATTAGCATAGAACATGAAGTGAATTTTCTTGATAATGCATCTACTACTGTGTTATTTTCCCCTTTAAAATATTCAATGTAAAAGTCATAATCTTGAAGTTTAATTACCCATTTTTTTTTGTCTTTCATTAATTTCCTTCTAAATTAGGAAGTACTTTAAACTATTGTGGTTAGTATAAACTACAAACTTTCCACCCATTAGGTATTTTTCTTGAACTTGGTCAATGCATGCATGATGCCCAACATTTCCTTGTTGTACATTGATCATATTTTTTTATTCATCTAACTTTATGGATCTTAAAATCCATTGGGTGCTTATTTTGAATTTAAATAGTTCCAATTCCCTCTCTAAATGCATCACATTATAGTAGAAATGAAAGAGAGAAATCAAGAATGTCAATGTGATGCACAAACTTGACACTTTGAGTTTATAAAAAAAATGTTGCATTGAACTAGACCATGTGGAGGGTCCTTTCTTTGTTAAATCAATCGAGGGAGTTTCCAACTGAGAGAAACCCTTAACAAATATTTTATAGTAGTTGTAGAGGCCTAAGAACCCTCTCATTTGAGTCAATATTTTTTGTGGGAATCCGATCCAAAATGGTTTGAATCTTCTCCGAAGTAACTTGTACCCATTGAGAATTGATAATATGACCCAAGTATAAAATTTTAGTCATCCCAAATTCACACTTATAATATTTGGAAAATAGTGTTTGTGCCTCCATAATGTTGAAAACTATCCAAATATCTCAAATATTCCTCCCAAGTCTTGTTGTAAATGAGTATGCCATCAAATAAAACTAAAATAAACTTCCCCAACTACTTATTAAACACTTAGTTCGTACATAATTGGAAGGTATTAGAAACTTATAGTGTCCATAATGGAACCTAAAATTTGTATGATGAGAATCTTCTTCATGGACTTCAACATGATGGTATCCTAATCGAAGGTCTATTTTGTGAAAAGTAGACGATGCCATGAAAATCATAAATCAACTTGTTAATCTTACGAACTAGGTATCAATTTTTTATATTTTTTGTTTAAATCCCTATCACGATTCTATTTTTTCTTGAATAAGATTACCAATGAAACAAATGGGTTCAAACTAGGCCATCTATTATGACCCATATATGGAAGCTACTCATTGGCCTTGTCTATATATTCCTCATGCCTTCTAGGATGGTGATAATGAGTGGGAATGATAGGTTTAACACCCTCTTCCAATAGAATGACATCCTCAAACCCCCTATTAGATGGCCTTCTTGGAGGTATGTTGTTGAAAACCTTGTTGTTCTTATCAAAGAGATATTGGCATCCACATAATATGACTTCTTGCAATTTGGTGAGTTTTTAGTGGCTACAAAGTATTGGGATACCTAGGCAACTTTCCCATAAAAAAATTTCTCTCCATCCTTTTTACTAAAACAACTCTTGGAGCTCCATTTATCATTCCATGAAGAACCACTTCTTTTCGATTTGATTGGAACTTAAATTCAATAGTTTGGAAGTTTTGTGATTTCTCCCTATAGTGTTGAAAATTGTCACCCTTGACAATTTCACTCTATGTTTTGCTCCCCCTAAATTATTGAGCCTAATTGACCCCCTAATTTCCTAAATTATGTATTTTGAGGCATATTTTCACCATTTTTTGACAAATTTCAAGCATAGAACAAATGCATTTATTTAATGTTTTTCCCTCGAAACCTAAATCCCTAGAAAATAGGGTCAGGACTAGGATGCCCTTGGGCAGATCTGTCCCCCTATTTTGTGAGGTTCAAAATTTGAATATGTCAATGTTGGCATTTTAACATTTGAAATTCAGGTTTCCAATGTCGACTATCGAGATCTAATTTGCGGGAAATTGAATAAATTCCTATAAACACCTAGTTATTGCATGATTTTAAATCTTTCTAGCACTAACAACAAGCAAGAGGTGAACATTAAGAGCAATAATTATTGTCAAGAGCAAGTCAAGAGCAACATTTTAATGATTTATTACAATAATTCAAAATCCAAACATCATATGAAATCCTATGCGAGTTTATGTATGTTCATGTTATCATTATTTATGAAGGCTAACCCTTTTTGTAGGTCTCCAAGCAATTCAAACAATCAAGCAAACAATATCCAAGACCTTGAAGTGATGTACATGACTTCAGTCCTTCAAGGAAGCCATTAAAGGGTGGTGAGTTGCAACACTTTGTTGATTCACCAATCCTTCCTATCATTTATCATTTCATCATTGGCATTGCCATTATGGAAGTAGAAACACTAACATGGGGTTTGACTAAAGCAAGCCCCTAAATGGCACAACCCCTTATCTTTCTTTGAATGCATAGATTTCAATGGAGAGGATTGAAGAAGTTTGAAGATCATTTATTCATTATTGTAATCAAATCCCTACACCTTGTCAACTCACGAAAACTCACCAACAAAATTATTCGACAATGATCCGACAGGTTTGCAAGTGAAAACGAGAGTCAAATATGACATTAGAGGACTACAAAAATAGAAAAAAAGTACTCCTACAAGGGAATAAACACCTTTAGGCACATCTTTCCTCATATTCAGACTGAAACCAAACTTTTAGGATAGGTACACAACACTCTACCCTTCCCATATCTGCCTGTAAATCTTTGTTACAGTCTATAAATTGTCAGAATCTTGCATTTTTCATATTAGGGAACATAGTCTAATTAGGTTAATCAAGGAAAATCAATTACAATCCATCCCAAGACTCAAAAAGATGTAGATCTAGGTCTGATTGGCTCACCTTATTGGTTGAAATTCAATCAAATCACCTTGTTGATCTCCATGTTAATGAAATCCTAGAAAAATTCCACACACACAAATTAATCCTAGGTTTTATACATTAAACATAGGGTTCCCCTTTTTCTATATTTCACTCCCAAAGAATGCAACCATTTCACTCCCAAAATCACATATGTATCTCTTCTGTTAACATATAATTCATCTTTCATTTTGTGGATTTATAAATCCCTCGAGCTCCCTTCGGGTTGATAATATTATTTTGCTTGGCCTCGACCCACGCCCCATATATTTGAATATCTTTGGGCCCTTTTTTTTTTCTAAAAAAGCTTCGCCTACTATCACCATGTGTCCAACACACACTCCTCCCAAATATTTCCTCCCTTGCTTCTCTCTCGAGCCCCACCATGCTTCCACATGTCAGTAATGTGGGAATTTGTGAGCCCACTCTCCTTTGCTTCTCTACTGAGCTCCGCTTGCGTGCTACGTAGCATCATTCTGCGGATACTTTTTGGCAGACCCCACAGTCAGTGTTGGTAATGAAGACTTCTCCACGTCTTCTCCATGGGGGTTTTCATTAGGAGGAAGGAAGAATCAACGACAAGCTCCTACCTATCGCCATGTGTCCTAACTAACTTTGTGGTTGAGCGACACATGTCTACATGGAATTCTGCTACTTCTACATTGGGACCACAACCATCATTTGCAGGGGATGCATCTAGCTCGGAGGCGACTACATTCTATGTATCATAATATTTTCTGTTGCAATAGCCTTGGGAAATCATTGCTATAGACATCATTGCTCGTGTTGAAGGAATATTTTTGATGACTGGATTTCAGGCGGTGGGATGTTTCTCTATTTATACTGCTTCTTTCCAAAAATGAGTTTGGAACATACACAAAAAAATTGTGGAAAGACACTAGGACTTTTTTATTGTTTTTGATTATTGCATTAAGACTCATAGACTGTGCCATTATAGTTTAGCCTTTTTGTTTCTTAGCTATTTGACAAAACATTATACTGTGCTGTTATTGTACTACGTAGTTTATTTGTAGAACTTCTATAATTTCAATATAAGTTTTTTGATTCAAACCTTGTCTTGGACTCTTCTTTTCAATAAATGTGTATGGAAGTTATTTTATGTTATTTAATAGACTGCTTGGGTTTTTCATCTATACTTTCTATTATTTTGGGTCATATACATTGCTGAATGGGCCCTTAAATCCCATTCGAAAGGGAGATTTACCGTGCCCACATCTACACCTTGGCACATCGCCTTAGGTTAGATCTTTATTTTTTTATATCTGCTTCCATTTCCCATTCCAAACCCCCAAAATACAAAAGGAGTTAGCTTCTTTAAAAACCCAAAGGTCACTCAGTTTAGCGCAATTGGTCCCCCATTAACTGAGTTTCCCATAAGGCTGTTGCTTGTCAATTTTAGGCATCAACAATTTCTTTTTGTGGCACACCTGGTGGAATTTCTTAAATGTACCTAAATCTAAAGTGGGTGTATGAGCTATTGGCCTGTTAATAGATCCCAAATAGTGAATAACTCTGGCTTGCTAGTGCCACCACTAGTAACAGTACGAACTAGAGTCCATCCGAGGAACATTTTGATCCCTCCACCAACCATGTTGCCAATTGCTAATAGAAATTGTGTGGCATGGGATGCCAAAACCCCCCTTATAGCACCAGTAGCACCCACCATTGGGACCCCTATCTCAGCTTCTACTTTAAAAGCTATACCAAAATTCACCAGGGAATGCTCAAAAACACCATCCGAGCACCTGTAAGATGTGGCAGACATGTGTTTGGTGCATGGTGTTACTGACTAGAATGTCGTGCTGAGGTTTCTCACAGCCTCCTTCAAAGGCCGAGCGCTAGATTGGTATCACACTTTGGGAGCCAATACCATCGTTTCTTGGGATCAGCTTAGAGACCCTTTCTATGAGAGATTTTCAAATAATGTAGATCGGTCTTTGCTATATCATCAGCTAGCCACCATAAAGCAGGCCCATTAGGATGCCATGACCGACTTCAATGCCCGATTTCACATGACTTGGAAAAGGATTCAACCTGCAATCTGCCCGCCTACAGATTTGGCATTTATGTTTTATTTGAAGTCTCTTAATGCCAACATTTCAATGATGATCCACTCCCTTGGTGGGAACACTTTTCCAGGTGCATATAGCATTGTTGTTCAGGTAGAAAATAATTTGATCAATGCTGAAAAGCTACTGCCTTGACCTGCTATGCCTATATTTCCAGAGTTGTTGATTCCCACCTAGGAGATAACATCTACTAGTGTATTTGCTCCTCCCCAATCCATGTATGCATATCCAAGAGTGCTGTTGAGTGCTTCTTCTATGTCTAATTCTTCAAAGGATGAGATGAGCGATGTTAAGGAGTTGTTGTGGAATATCTCGAATGAAATGACTACCATCAAGTGGAACCAGTCCATGTCTCCTAAGCCAACTTACCAAAATTATCAAGGCAAAAAATCTTCCTACTAGTAAAATCAGTTTCAAGGAGGCTCGCGCACAAATCTGCAGACTCAAACAAGTAATTAGATAGTGTCGGTACCTACTCCGCTATAGAATGCTCACCCAAGCTAGAGTAGAGAGCTGACAGCAGGGCAAAATAATCTTGTTGATGACATCAATCCATGGTGCTTTCCCTGCAATGAAGCACATATGTCCCCAAATTGTCTATGCGACAATCTACAATAAAGAGTAGTGGAACAACACAGTCAAGGCGTGGCATCAGATTTAGGAGGTTATGTATATGCCTCTCCACAAATGGAAAACACAGTACTCACTGTGCAAATGCAAGGAATGTACCTGGAGCAAGAGAAAAATATAGCTTTAGATTACACACTCTTCTCATGGATGGAAGAAGAAGAGGCGATGTTTGCAAATGATGCATTCACATCGAAGGCCCCACAAGTGAAGTTCGATTACAACAATCACTCTAACAGGAGATTCATGGGCGAATCAGTTGTCCTGTAGCTCAAAAGTATCTCCGACCAAACTCCTAGTACCTTCATAGTTGCACAACAATTTCAGCCCCAAAGGGAAATTTTTATAACAAGGGCTAAGGAAGAAAAGCTTTTAAATTTTCTGCCATTCAATGTGGTGGAACAATTGAAAAATCCTCTGCTAATGTGTCCCTTTGGGATAGCTTAGCTATTCTGGAGCAGAAGTCATTGCTACAAAAGGCCCTACTTGATATGCAAGCACCAAGCCAACATAGCAATCACTTAAGGGAAAGGTTGTTGATCCATCACCTCCTACCAAAGTCCTCACAAACAATGTAGAGGAAGCCTCCACCAAAGTTAAAGGTAAGCCAAAACTGAAACCCTTTTTCCTAACTCTTATTGTGCGTAAGAAATTGTTGCACAATTCTATGATTGACTCTAGTGCTAGTACCATAGCCATGCCCAAATAGATAGCTGAAGCCTTTGGACTTAGCTATGAACCTTTAAAAAAGGGGGTTATGCAGCTTGATGGGAACAAGGTTGAAATCGTAGGTGTCATTAAAGACCTCCCCTTGACTCTATTCTCCTGCCCTAGCATTACAGTTCCACAAGATATCCTAATCATAGACGTTCCCCCCATGTTCGGTCTTTGCTTATCCCAAAAATTCACTTCCAAGATAGGTGGATATATTTCTTTGGATTGGTCACACTTGATCCTTAGGACCAAACATAGAGCTAAAATGAAGATAGTGTCTGAACCTCTACATTCAGAACATGTGGCCGATGATGCTATGATCAACTTTGAGGCCACTCATACCTCTTTCACCAAAGAGGAAATGTATTGTACTAAGCTACTAGAGGATGAGAAGGTGACCAAAGACCAGACTGATTCAGAAGAGGTCATCTTGAGTGAATATATAGACACTGATCCTTTCAACAACTATCATGCCACTGGATTGGGAACCTATGTCATCTATGATGAAGATCAAGTGATTCTGAAGGTCAAAAAGGAATTTGAGGGTGATCAAGTCTCAAAACTATGGATGTTGCATTTTGATGGAGCAAGATGTAAAGTTGGTGCAAGAGCTGGGATATGTTTGACATCCCCATCTAATGAAAAGACCCTCAGGTATTTCTGCTTTTAGTTTTCCTGTTCAAATAACAAAGCTGAGTATGAAGGCCTGGTGCACGGTCTGAGTCTTGTGGAACAGATGGGCATTAAGCAAATAATGGTGTTTAGAGACTCTGAGCTAGTGGCCAATCAAGTCCAGGGCCTCTCTATAGCCAAGAATGTCTGCATGAGATCCTATAGACATAGAGTCTGGGACTTGATTGAAAGCTTTGAAGTCTTCAATATCCAGACAGTGCCTAGAGAGGAAAATGTAGATGCAGATCGCATGGCGACAATCGGATCTCAATTTGACCTTGTTCCCAACCTAATTCATAACATACACTCTATACGAGTGATTGTCCGATCGAAAATCCCAAATAATGATCAAAGATGGCAAGTTTTTGAAAGTGATGAACACATTGCCTCATTCCTCCAATAGTCAAGAGAATTCACTGAGCAACTCCAACCAAAAATTGCCAAGGCCTATGAAGGGAAAATTATTCAGTTAAGCTCCAACAAGCTTCCAAAAGGATTGGTCACTCTTGAAAACCTATTTGATTGTGATGATGCAAGAAATGACAAGAGGAAGTTTGTAGTGAACAAAAGTGACTATGCAGATCCTCAGGTTAGAGATGGAAGGAAACTTAAGGTTGGAAAAGATGTCCCACAACACAATAAAGAAAGCCTCATTCAATTTTGTGAGAAATATGAAGGAGTAGTGGCTTGGTCATATGATGACCTCAAGGGATATGATCTTGAAATCATCCAACATACTATGGAACTGATGGAAGGAGAAAAACCTATCCGCTAGAAGCAAAGGCCAGTAAATCTGAAGATTGAAGCCTTGATGGCGCAAGAGTTGACAAAACTAATTCAGTCTTGAATCGTCTTCTTGATCAAGCACAATACATAGGTATCCAACCTGGTTCTAGTCTGAAAGAACAAAGACATCCGCCTATGTGTTAATTTCTGGGACCTGAATAAATCATCCCTGAAGGACCACTACCCCTTTCCCTCTATGGAGTCTATCTTACAAATAGTGGTTGGATCAGAGATGTTTTCTCTACTAGATGGATTCTCCGGTTACAACTAGATCTGGGTAAAAGAGGAGGATTGACACAAAAAAATGTTCACTACAAAGTGGTTAACATTTGGATATGAAAAAATTCCCTTCAACCTCTCAAATGCAAGAGCCACCTTCCAGCGGGCAATGGATATTGCTTTCAGGGAATTGATCAATAAGATCATCTTAATCTACTTGGATGATCTTACGGTATTCTCTAAGATTAAGGATGATCATTTTGATCATTTAGAAATGGTTTTTAGAAAATTCCAGGAGTTTGGGATATCCCTGAACCCAAAAAAATGTGTTTTCAGAGTGCCGCAAGGCAAACTATTGGGACATTTAGTGTCCAAAGAAGGAGTTGCAATCGATCATGAGCAGGTGAAGGCAATCAAGGAACTTCCCGTACCAGATAATAAGGAGGGAGTTCAGTGCTTTCTGGGGAAGGTAAATTTTGTGAGCAAATTCATTTATGATTTTGTGGGACTAATTAGACCTATCACTTTGATGCTAAAAGAGGATTAGTTGTTCAAATGGACAAAGGAGGCCAGAGAAGCCTTTGAAAAAGTTAAGGATGCTATTTCCTCAACTCCTATGCTGGTAAACCCAGACCTATCAAAGGACTTCATAATGCATGTGTTCAGTAGCAAATCGAGCATCACTAGTGTTCTAACCCAAAAGGATGATGAAGGAAAGGGAGAACATCCAATAGCATTTCACTCCCGAACCTTAAAGGATTATGAGACAGACTATAACTTCATCGAAAGACAAGTATTTTCCATTGTTAAGGGGATCAAGAAGTTCCAATATCTCATATCTTGCAACAAGGTGGTTGTATATGTCACACATTCCAATGTGTGTGAGTACATCATGGAAGGGGAGATCACTGAAAAAAGGGCCAATTGGATCACTAAGATCCTCAAATATGATATTGAGGTCAAGCCCAAAAAGACTATCTGAGGAAGAGGACTGTGCAAGTATTTGGCACATGACAAAGAAATGGTAGTTGAAGAGGAGCAACCCGAGCTTATCCTAACTAATGAATCCGAGTTTGAAGGCTGCTAGCCAGCAGACAGGGTAAGATTCATGCATACTAGAAAATATCTGTAGACCTTCCTTCTTAGAAGAGAAGATTCTATAGATTGTAGAACAACGGATATGCACTTATTGAAGGGTTCCTTTTCAAAAGGAACTTCAATGGTGTTCTACTGCGGTGCATCACCACAAAATAGGCAAAGAGAATTCTTGACACTTTCCACAACAATCTCGCGGGTAGACACTTCTTTGCAAAGACCTCTGCCATCAAAAATATGTGTGCTGGATATTTCTGGCCTACACTATTCAATGACACTCTTTGGTTAAGGCCTACAAGGAATGCAATTCTTCACTAGAAGGAGGAAAAATTCAACAATGCCTCTCAACCCAATAGTGGCTGATGAACCCTTTGCACAATGGGGCCTTGATTTTATTGGGATGATTAATCCCACCTCTAGTGCTGGAAACAAATGGATCCTCACAACTACATACTACTTTACTAGATGGACCAAGGCCATACCCCTAAAGAATGCGACAGAGGCAGAGATCGTGAACTTTCTCGAGGAACTGGTAACAAGATTCAACCCACTGAAGACCATCATCTCTGACAACGCTAAGGCTTTCCTGGGCTCAAAGGTATGTCAATTTGCACTCAATCATGACATATTCTTAAAAACGTCTTCAAACTACTACTCGTAGGGAAATGGCCTAGCCAAGTCGATGAATAAAAATTTAGTCTGATTCATTAAAAGAATCAGGTCAGAGCATCAAAAGAGTGGCATAAGAACCTCCAGGAAGCACTCTGGGTAGACCAGATAACTCCGAAGAAATTCCTTAAGACTTCACCGTATGAGCTGGTATACGGGAAGGAAGCGTTATTGCTCATCTCCATGGAAATTTCCATGCTAAAATTGCTCAAGTATCTAGAGGTTGAAGAAAAAGGAGCCATGGAGGTTCGGTTAGTTGAGTTACTGGAAGTACAAGAGAAAAGAGAAAAATCCTTGAAAACCATGTCTAATCACCAATGAGTGGTTAAAAGGTGGTTTGACAAGAAAACCTCAGATTAGGGTCTTAAATGCGGAGACCTAGTGCTAAAGTTCAATGAGAGGGCCACAAAGCCTGACCAACATGGAAAATTTGATAGTTTGTGGGAAGGACCTTTTAGAATAATTCAATGCAAGCAACATAATGCATTCAAATTAGAAAATATGCAAAAAGAAGCATTGGGGATTCCAATTAATGGAATCCACCTCAAATTGTTCAATTAAGCTTCGTTAATTATCATATCAATGTAAATATGTAATTATTGTAAATTTTATTTTGTTCGACCGGTCTTTCCAAAAGCAACCCACTAATGCAGGAAGCAGAGAAACAAAACCCATCATGCAGGAAGTAGAAGGCAAAAGAGACAATTTTTTTAATAAAAGTTGTATATTCATTAGATGGTATTATATACTTTGATATTGCACTTCCAAAATGGCTCTAAGGCCATACTTTTTGAGTATATCTATATATAATATGCAGTTTTTTCAAGTATATGCGCTAAAATCCTTTTCTAGGCATATATACAAAAAATAGGAAGATAAAAAAATCCATTCTCAAACAGGGGTAGCATCAGGAATAATATCATCATCAACTTTAGGAATAGTAGTAGGACCATTAACGGCAGTAGGAGCATCAACAATAGTAATGGCAAGTGGAGGAAACACTAGGTTTTTGAAATCAGTATACCAGTCCACATCATAAAACAACACCATGTTGTAGCACCTCAGAAGGAAGTGGCAAACACGGGTGACCCTCTCGTGGTGCTCTCCAACTGACAAAATACAAAATCCACTCAGAAATGACATCCACAACACCACTGCATCTTCTTGTATATGCCTACAAAGATTGGTCGCTGTAGGGAGTCTAAGGCCATACACTGCATTTTTCATGACCTCACCAAGGTCACTAAGTTAGCTCTTTTGAAATATCTGCATCATCAGGTGCAGAATCATCTACTTAGGGAATTTTATATCAAGCAAGGACGCAACAAAGTGAGAGAAAATGTTGGTATTGACCCTATACTTGTCTTCGTACTCTATATAGTCCCTACCTAGTACCCACCTCATTGCTATGATAGCCAATGAATGCTTGTTCTTCATCATTCGTTTCAAACGCCTATTAAAAACTTCACCTAAAAAAGTTGTTTGCGACTTATTTATAGTGAGCCTAAGTGGAGTATTTATGACGCCTATCTCTACCCAACTACCAAATGCTAATTCATCCCAATCACTAAGTGAAATTCTACTGTTGTCTTAGGGTCTATTTATAGAAATATCTGAGGTACCTGCGTGCCATAAGCATGATGCTAATCAAGTATTAACTCAAAAATCCCACCAAGAGCCAACTTGAATTTCCCACCTAGTTGCATCTACTATGTACAAATTGTTGCATGCAAAGTTAAGGAGAAGTAATTAATTAGCACAAATCGATGGTAGTCCTAAGTGATCGTCCATACAATCAGGTGTTGATGTGTCATGCTATGGGAATTTTTTAGTCTCCAAGGATGAACTCAAATATTTTTGTGTACTCATTACCCTTTGGCTTAATTATTCTTTTTAAGATATTAATTGCAACGCATGAGAAAGGTTTTGTATGCCTTCAATCGCCGACTCAATTTCCCAAGAAATCATGTCGTAGGACATAATGACCAATTGTCATTATGAATTGTTGTCTTTTCAAAAAGGCAATAAATTCATTTCGCATGAGCAAAGGAGTTGGTGGTACGTGCCAAATTTAATGCTAAAAGGAAACCGTTTTCTACAACTCCAAGTAAGAAAAAGGTAGGTGTTGCATGCGAAAGAACAACATTGTGAAAATTTTCTTGAGTATGCTATTCAGTGCAAAGAGCTTCTGAGTGTAGAATTGCTGAAGAACCCTAGTGAATTGCAGTAAGTTTGAGCATCACAAAAGTGCACAAAATGTTGAGATGGCCTAGAATCCTCAGATGAAAGCACAAGGAGAGGCGACCCAAAGCTTGTTTGATGCCATGCATGCAGAACCAATGGCTAATATTTTCATTGAAACCTCTTACGCTTCACCTAGGATACCAGAGAAGCTAAAGTGGATCTGCACGCAGGCCGCGGAAAAGAAAGCTCACAGGGACCAGACCCAGGTAACGAAAGAATGGGATAAAATTCATGATCCCATCCTTAAAACTAACCCTAAGAGTCTTAGGGAAGCAACTTGCGAAAGAATGAAAGTGGCCATTAACGAACATCAGTTGGCGTATAGGCTATGGTTCTATAGTCTTCCGCAGTATATGGTCCCTTTTGTGCATTTTTGCCCGGAGCTAGTTCATGAGGGCATTCAACATTTCAACCCAGATACCGGTGCCATTGAAGGTCGAGAGTTGAGGGTTATAATCAATGTGGAGGCTATCAGGGACATGCTATGCATCCCTAAAAGGGGTCTAGAGAAAAAAAGAGTTGTTCACTCCAGAAAAGGGGGATGATTTTTGGCGAACCAGAGATCTCGCTCTAGACTTTTATAACTGGGAAATCCAGAGGCCTTAGGAAGATTTAGCAAAGCTGCCACAAATTCTAGTTATGCACAACACTTTTAGCATGGAATTGCAAGAGTCCTTCTCTATGATGGCTTTTGTTTGCGGCATGGACGGGGACATGTTCATTGAAACTTTTCAACTGGGTTTGGGTTTTCAGTTGAGAAAACAAAATTCCTTATTCTGGTATGACTTTGCAAAAGTCATCATCTGGAAAATGCTGAGCCAAATCAAGGAATACAACATGTAGCCTAAGTTCAGGTTTTGTTCTCTCCTTGCTCATATTTTTTTACACCAGAACCTTGACTTTTTTAGAAAATGGATGAGGTTAGCTATTTTTGATGAGAAGGGAGTAAGAAAGCTAGTTTCTGTGTGGACTCCCCTCCTTTCTACAACATATGATTATTATGCATTCTCAAAGTGTTTATTGACTTCGTTTTTGCAGGACTTTAGCGAAGATGGAAATCTTTATTTGCTTTTTGCTGAACAAACAGGGTGGATGTAAAATTTCACTCCTCCTTGCGACTGGTTTCTCGGGGAGGATTTCACATTGATTAGGCTGTGTGGCTTTACCGAGGATCCATTCTGACTCTCGACATACTTCAAAAATTGGGTTTTGGCCCTTGAGGTTTTTTGACAATTGTCGATTATCGACAACTTTTTTGGAGGAAAGAAGCATAAAGGTTTTTTCTTCTTCCCTTTGAGTTTCAAAATAGTGGTAATGGCAAGGAAGTAGACACATAAGTTGCTAGAATAAAAGCTAGTTCATCTGAGGCTGGTGTTAATTTGTGATGAGTGGCAATACAACCCCAAAAATGACTTAGCGGACCTGAACATTAAGGTGACTCATAGCTCCCAACCTTACTGGGAAGCTCGATGAAATCCACCGTCTGAACAGGATGACCTATTTGTGGACCTAGCCTATATTCCTACTGAAGATAGGAGGGTGCCGTGGTTCTCTTTCTATTTTCCTTTGGTGAAGCCTAATGAGAAGCTCCAAATGGGGGCCACCCTTCACAATAATTTGGTCAAGCATTGGTAGTGGAGCAAAGAGAAAATTGCAACCTTCTAGATTTATCATCAGAAGATCAAATGCATTGATGCCCCATTCCAAGACGTAGACAAGGATAAAAGATTTGATACTTTTTGGAACAAGGGGCATGATGATACCCACACAAGCGATAATGAGGATATAGATCTGGAGGAAGCTAGGAAATATACAGGGAAGGGAAAGGAGGTAAAACAGGCCCAAGTGTAAAACAAAGAAAAGGTGACAAAGCAGCCTAGCAAAACTTCTTCAAAAATGCGAGTGAGTATATCGCATTCGGGAGCCTCACAAACACACACATGGGCTGCGAAAAGACCCAGAATAACCCAAAAAACTTCAGAGGTCATAGAGGTGGACAATTCCCCACCCAACAAAAGGTAGCGCACAAATGCAACTTCTAGAGAGGGTTCATAGGAACTTACAATGAGCCAAGGATTAGAGTTCTTCGTAGCTCAGGTATCTTTCTCTCCCCCTTTTCTTACTTCACAATATTTGGTTTCTCTTGCTATCTTGGGCTCGCCCATCAATTCAAGTGTCAGTCTTTCTTTTTCTACTTCTACTACAATGGTCACGAGAGGTTTCTTCCAATTCTCCCAAGCTAGAAAATTCACTTTTATTCCTGCATAGGTTATTCCACCTTTCATTAGAGCACAGTCCGCAATTGCTATTTCCACCCCTTTTTCTACAACAACATCAGCTCTGACCCAACTTTCCCAACAAATGGAGTCTGCTGTATCTTTGCTACTACCATTGTTTCCCACGAGTCCTTTCGTTGTTTCACAAACTGGGCCTTGGTATAACATTCCCCCATTCTCCCCACTAACGGTCTCTCTTCCAAAGAGGAAATTAGCTGGGACCACTACTCACTCGTTCCCTTTTGCTCTCCCTCCCAGTGCACCCTTCGCTAGCAAGCTGATTAGATCATTAGTGGAACTTATTAGCGAAGGTGACAAAACAAGAGCAACATGAACTCTTAGGCTCCAGAAGAGAAGGGACAAGGATGCTAAAAGGCCGACAGAGCCACAGGTGTAGATCCTTTTCAATGAGGCTCAATATTTGTTGCATTTTGCAACCATGCATCTGAATGTCATCAAATCACAGGGGGAGATGCATCCCAAAGATTACAACATCCATGCTATGGGAATCAATCTGCACATGGCTCGACTGCAAGATAAAGTTGAGCTGATGGAGGAAACCCAGCGTGTGGTGACTATCGATTTTCTCAAGTCCAGTTGCCAACTGAAGAAGAAGGAAGATGAGCTAAAAAAGGTCAAGAAGAGGATAGAGGTCCTATTGAAGAAGGAAAAAACAAGGAACACTGAATTTTCACAGTTGTCTCAGCAAGCACAGTTAGAACATGCTAGACTCCAAGGTGACTTGCAAAGTTCCAATCCCAAGATCAAAAACTAATCATTGGACTGCAATAGAAAAACTAGGAATTATAGGACCGATTGGCTCAAGCAGAGGAGGAGATGAAACAAAAGAATGAGCAGTTTCAAGATTAACGAACTCAATTGGAGAAAAGAATGCAACAAAAGGACACAAAATTCTAGGGCCGACAAGCTCAATTTGAGAAGGGCATCCAAGAAGTAAAGCTATCCCTGGAAAGGGAATATGCAACTAGGGGCTAGGATGAGGAAAAATTGCTTGTTGAGTTGAAAACTTTGCAAGAACAACTCTCCATTGCGGAAAAGAGAATTGCAGAGCTGACGTAGGATGTTGGGTCGAGGGAGGTAGAAATTGGTCTTTTGAAGAAACCTCTCCAACCCCTTGCTACCCAGTCATACCTCATTCTAGTAGCCCAACAACTATATATTTCATACCGGGAAAAGGTCAAGACTTTTTGTCTGAATCTTCAACTGACGCTTCAATTCATGGCAGAAGCAACAAGTTTGAGCAAGGAGGTTCATGAAACAATTGAACAGTTCCCACAGTTCATTGCGGAGAGGGTGCCCGAGGCAGAAAAGCTGCTTGATAAACTATACACAGTGACAAATGAGGATTTGGTGAGCACAGGGATTGCGGATCGGAGATCAACTGCTAAGAAGGCAAAGGAATTCATCCAATGTCATGCGGCCATCCTCCACGCTAGAAATTGCTCGGCAACGTTGAGTCAGACTATGAACAATATGAGGATGAAATTCTCCCAACTGACTCAAATGGGTTTGCCCTCACCTTTTCTCTTCGATGATTCAGTGGACACAATGAAGCATATTGCAAAAAATATTGAGGAGAAGCAACATGATTTATTTGCTTTTCAGAGTTTCAGTCAACCCCTTACCATTGTGGATATTGAAGGCATTACTCATCAGATAGCATGGCTACTCTTTCAGCTTGAGTCTGGGACTGGGATATCCATGGAGTTTCCCTTCAAGGAAGTAATTGATCTGCATGAGGTGCAAGAGAATCTGCGTGCCATATCAATTCCATCTAAGGCTGACTGACTGCCTCTATAGACCGCTCTCTCAAGGCTCTAACTCAATCACCCATTGAATAAGGCCCTGGTTTTCAAACCAAAAATTTTGTATTCCCCATTCTGCTAGTGAAACACCCATGGTAGTCGCCAAAAATTATGGATTTAAAAATCCCTCGGGCTCCCTTCAGGTTGATAATATTACTTTTCTTGGCCTCGACCCATGCCCCATATATTTGAATATCTCTGGGCCCCTTTTTCTTGTAAAAAGGCTTCGCTCGCTATCGCCACATGTCCGCCACACACTCCTCGCAAATATTTCCTCCCTTGCTTCTCTCTCATGCCCCAAAATGCTTCCACGTGTCAGTAGCTCGGGAATTTGTGAGACCACTCTCCTTTGCTTCTCTATTGAGCTCTACTTGTGTGCCACGTAGCATCATTCCACATAAACTTTTTGGCAAACCCCACAGTCAGCACTGGTAACGAAGAGTTCTCGACATGTCTTCTCTATGGGGGTTTTCATCGCGAGGAAGGAAAAAAACAATGACAAGCCCTGACCTATCTCCATGTGCCCTAACTCACTTCGTGGGTGAGCGATAGATGTTTGCATGGAATTCTACTGCTTCTACACTGGGACCACAACCATCATTTGTAGGGATGCATCTAGCTTGAAGGTAAGTACATTGTATGTCTCCGAATATTTTTTGTTGCAATGGCATTGGGAAATCATTTCTATAGACATCATTGCTCGTGTTGAAGGAATATTTTTGGTGACTGGATTTCAGGCGGTGGGATGTTTCTCTATTTATACCGTTTCTTCTTTCTGAAAATGAGTTCGGTACATACACAAAAAATTTGTGGAAAGACACTAGGCCTTTTGTATTGTTTTTTATCATTACATTAAGACTCATAGACTATGCCATTGTTGTTTGGCCTTTATGTTTCTTAGCTATTTGACAAAAAATTATACTGTGTTGTTATTGTACTAAGTAGTTTATTTGCAAAACTTCTATAATTTCAATATAAGTTTGTTGATTCAGACTATGTCTTGGACTCTTCTTTTTAGTAAATGTGTATGGAAGTTATTTTATGTTATTTAATAGATTTATTGGTTAAACCTATCTGTACTTTATGTTATTCTAGGATATGTAGATTTTTGAATGAGCCCTTAAATCCTATATGAAAGGGAGATTTACCATGCCCACACCTATGTCTTCGCGTATCGCCTTAGGTTAGATCTTTATTTTTTTATATCTACTTCCATTTCCCATTCCAAACCCCCAAAATATAGAAGGAGCCGACTTCTTTAAAAACTAGGAGGTCACTTAGTTTAGTGCAATTGGTCCCCCATTAACTAAGTTTCCCATAAGGTTGTTGCTTGTCAATTTTAGGCATCAACACATTTCATAACTTCCTAAGGTGAGACTCATTTGAGAAATTTTCTTGTGCATTGGATGGTGAAGCCAATGACATTAATCACATTGAACCATTTTAAGTCTTCAATTTTAAGACCTATTTTTTCTACAAGACCCCTATCAATGAAGTTGTGAGTAGCTCTAGTATCAATGGGCATAGTGACTATTTGTGCAAAACTCCATAGACTCTAAAAGGGTTATAATCGAGAGTGCTAGAAATCTTGATAAGGGTACCTCTTGAAGTATCTTCTTCTTCCCAAATCTCCTACTCTAGCTCTTCTCCTTCACTCTTTAGTTCAAGTTCTTAGGCTATAGATTCATTATATAAAACCACCTCAATGTAATGCACTTGTATTTTCTAAGGAATCTACAAAAAAGTGAACATGGTTCTTCATAAGTGAAGTAAAGATTTTTCCTCCTTAAGTTACTTTTTGCTTCCTCATACTTTCATGAAGGAAGTATTTTGATTGGTTGAAACTCTTATGTAAATTTTTCTTTGGATGAAAGGTCTTAATTTGGAATCTACTCTCTGAAATAGAAGTCATAAGTACGAAGGACCTCTTGATTGCATCCTACAATGATGGAGGTTTTAAATATTTGAAAAAACCCTTGAGAGTTTCATATAATCCTTATGTGAGCAACATAATAATTATCCTCTCAAAGACCTCAAGAATAATTTTTAATAACTTCTAAAACTCAACTACATAACTCTCCATAGTTTCATATTGTTTGAGTTACACCAATTCCCATAAATGAGCCTTAATGTCTTTTCTATCAAATATATCAATCAACCTCTTATTGAATTCATCCTAAGATTTGATGTGGTTATTGAACCTCAAGTAATTATCCCATGATACCACCATTCATGTGTTATTTCCTCAAGTTTGAACCTCATGTAATTATCCCATGATACCACCATTCATGTGCTATGTCCTTAGAGTTTAAGAGTACCAATCACAATGTCTTTATCTTCCAATATTGGCCTAAGAGATAAGTACATGTCCAACTTATGTATCTAGACATGAGTTGTACACTTATTAGATCTATAAAAGGTAGATAGTGTGAACTCTCTAAATCATGTTGAAGATATCTTTAGTTTTTTTAGGCTTAGGTTTAGGTCTTGGGCCATTTATTATTTTATTCAAATTAATGAAGTTTTTAAGGGAAATTTCAACTTGAATCTTTGATGCAAGAGTTATGTATTCAGCTTAACAAGTAGTAATGTAATTCATGAAAGTATTATGAAATTCCACCTCAATAACTTCTTCCTCTCTATGAAGGAAAGTAGGTTTAGAATGGTCTAGTAGCAAAACCAATAATATTTGTATACATTTTTTATATTATTAATTTCTAAAGAGTTCCCTTAAACATTATAATTTTTAGGGACTTCCATATTATTCTGCATTGTATGAATTAACTATGTCAACATATTTTTAAGACACTCTTTCCCTCATGCAAGTTTTTTTTACCATGCATCAACTAAATCATCTTCCACCATAGTTATATTCTCTCTTTCTACCATAATATTTAAATTCTATTATTTTAACCCTTTCCTTGGTTGATATGTACCCTTATTTTTCTCTCTTTGGTAATAGCAATAGTCTCCATTACTACTAGACATGAAGAGGATGTTACATATAATGTTAACTTTTCATAGGCTGGCAAGATCACCAACTCTAATACCACTATAATGTCCTTAGTAGGAATATTAGTTGAATTTCACCAAATTTTTGAAATGAAAACATACCCAAGCTCTTTACTATCACCAAGATCCCAATATTGGCAAGGTGAGAACATATAGAATTAGGATGTGGACAATAAGCAATTAAATTTAACTCGTTGGAAACAAGTCATCCAATTTACAAGTAATGTTGAATTGACAAATATTATGTAAATGATCAATACCAAACTAGTAAATTTCAAAGAGAGATTTGAGCAATGCCAAAATGGTAAATAACAACGAAATCTAAATCAATTCCAAATTGATAGATAATGAAAATATAACTCTTACAACTATGCCATCCAAATGTTATTACAATACAAGTGCAATAAATATATAAATTTGGTAGAGGGCCTTCAAGATTATTATAAATGATTATAGATATTAAAATTAATTATATAGTAACAATTTATAGACAATATTGTACCAACACACGAACCAATAAGTGATGTTTCCAAAACATGGTTAATTTTGCTACTATATAATTGTTGATTGACGTCTAAAAATCACCCAAAATTATGCCACACAATTAAAAATGACTATAATTATTGATAAATATTCAATGAATACCCTCTAAATTTATATGGAATAGAATGTCAGTCATGCAAAACACTATAGTTATAATACATAATACTATAGCAATGATATGAAACACTATATCAACTAATAAAATAATAGATATTCCCCTCTAAACTAAAAACTATATAAAATATTAATAGAAATCTATAAAAACTACACACCAAACACCAGTGGAAATTAGAAATATAAAGTATAGTGGCTCATAGGTAATCCCTGGATGGTATTAATCATTTGGAATGGAGGGTTTTTTGTCCTCAACTCCATTTTTTAGTAGGGCTTTCATGCAAGAGAAAAAATGAACATGAAGGCACCATTTTGGAAACAAGGATTTGATATTTAAAATCTTAGGGGATACAAATGATACTCCAATCCCTTTTTATAGACTCCCAAGGAGACAAAATTAAAAATATTCACTTTTCCCTCCCAAAATTCTATTTTAATTTAGTTTTGTATCTCTATCTCCAAAATAATAAAATACCACTAAGAGTTACATTAAGATTTATTATTCCCTATTTAGGTGGTCTGGAAAATAATAATAAATTTACAATCCACACAAAAATAATATGAAGATCAAAATTATTATTTACTAAAATATTTCCCTCACACAACCCATTAATCCATAGGAAATTAGGAAATAGGCTAAGGGACCATGATGAATCCCTTGGGCCAAAATAGGAACATGACATGGTAAGTCTAAGATTGTAGTTGTGACAAGAGGTTGAATCAATAAATGATGAAAGAGGAATTTGAGGTTCATAATTTAGCATTACATGATGACATATCCATCCAAGGGAAATGTGGAAATGCAAGGATGAGGACCGATAGATTAGGGAGAATGGAAGAAGTGTATGATAAAACCATAATTCTATAGGAGAGGTGAAGAGAAAAATGAAATTGTGGGGATGTGAGGTTTTCCAGGAAAGGAGGAAAATTTGGAAGTCTAAAATAAGTACTCAAATTTGAAAAGTGGATAAATGAAGTAGAGATGCAAGAAAAATAAATGGAACAATAGAATTTTTTTAAAAGTGTAGAACTCTACAAAATTTCCACAAACCCATAAGAGGAGGAGAAAGTAAATAAGAAGACATTAGGATTATCGGGATCAATAATACAACATGCCACATGATTTTAGTATGAGGGTAGGAGGAAACCTAAAATCACAGGATCAAAGGTGAAGGGGTAGGATAGAAGAAAGAACCAAAGAAATGAAGAAACACAAACTTGGGAAGAGAAAGCCCAAAAACCCACAAGGGATAGAGAAGAAGCCTCAAATGTGTGGGGAAATAAGGGAAGGGATGTTGGCGTACAATATTTTGAAGACCCAAAATGATAAAGGAATTGGAGGAAATTTGGAAGTGCGGGGTTTTGGGGAATGAAGGGAGAGCATAGAAATAGATGAAATCCTAAAAAACCCAAAAAAATCCATAAGTAGACATAAACTCCCTTATACTTAAATTTTTATAATTTTGCAACTTGGACACATGACTAAAGAGTAAGGGGAGGAAAATTGAAGAGAAAATGGGCATCCCAAAATGTCATCTAGGATCAACATGTGCCTTTAGTACATTCCTTTTCTATTTAGTAACCTCAAAAGAATATACTACTATGCCTTAAAGTAGAAACCAACATACTTAATTTCCCACAGTTAATACTAAAGGAAAGAGGTTGCAATTAAGTTTTAGATCTTTTTAGATCAAGGAATTTCAATAGCATTATATGACACATAGAATCAAACAAGAAGAATAAGAGAGAAGAGAAAGAACACATAGATTTACATGGGGAAAATCCTTCCGGATAACAAACCCCACACTCCAAAACCATAGAGCCAATATATTATTCGGTAATAGAAGCAGTTACAATACATTCTTTAGGCTCAAGGCCATTACAAGAGATTTACATCTTGTTCCATCTCTAATAGAATTTTGACATCATAACCCATATGAATAACACTCTCCTCTCTAACTCCTCTAGCAAAAGCACTTATATATATATAGAGTATGTAGTGCATAGGATATAAGTTTCCTCAAACCCATGCCCATGCATGAAAATGCAACATGAAAGGCACCGTACGTAACAACATGCAACATGCACATGCAAAAAACACCTATAAAAATCTATACTTCAAAAGGTGTCCAGATTCCAAGTTAACTCAACTTGAAATAGAAACTGCATCTATGCAAAAATCCCTTTGCAAATAGAAACTTCCTAGCTTTAATTTTCAAAGTGGGAGGAAACTTCTGTAAAATTAAGTAAATGTCATAGTTATCTCAACATGCCTTGACACATGTCACCTCCACACAACTTTGAGAAGTTTTAACAAACTTCTCTCTCCAAATGAGCACCCAAGTGACAAGTGTCATTGTATCACACCTCCATGAAGTAGGCACAAACAAAAATTCTCCCATGAAGTGCTTAGGTGACAAGTGGCACTTCCTCAAGCTCTACACCTTGCATGTAGGATATAACTCTCCCCAACGGGTCCCATAAAGTACTATGGAAACTATTATAGCTGGAAACTTAGGATATATCAATATTTGCATAAATATTTATCCCAAAAATAATTATAAGACTCAAAGGTTGAGACACCTTAATCCCAACATTCTCCCACTTGTTGAAGACTTGAAAAGAGTCCATGGAATCAATAGGATTTAACTGCTAAGAGTCAACTGATGAAAACACATCATCATGACCATATATGCAAACAAATGAATCTCGAACAATGTTCTTGTGCTCCAATTAAGACACCTACAACAACATAAAATATGTTCAACATCTTAGGCAACAATTCCTTCCATCCTCCAAAGAAAAGGAACAAGCCATGGTGCATATGTAATAGTCTAAAGAACACAAGCATGGAATCCAACTGATAGCAAATGCTAAAGAATACTACCATAAATCTATTGTTCACATGAGCTAAACAAAATATCAACCAACTCAAATCCCATAACAAGAACACAATTCTAAAGCCGAAGAATCCTCTAGAGAACAAGATGAACCATTAGCTATAATAACAACCAAAACAAGTTATCCTCATCTAGTTGATAAACCCACGAGATTGGAAATAACACCCACATCAAATTCTAATCCATCCAATCTACCATACCTCAAATGTATCTATAACATCATCAAAATCATGCCAAAAACATATCCAACCCATCAACCACAATCACAAGCTCTCTATGTTGAAATAGTTGATGAAGATAGATATATCTTGGAACTCCCACTGCACAGGTAATGCCTATTCTAAAAAGACATCAAGGAACATCGAGTATACTAATAGCACCACATATATGACGTATCCATGCAGTACCATGAACCATCCATAATGACATGCATAACCTACAACCAAAAAACTACTGGAAGTACATCTCTCACCACAAGTCTCCAAAGATCTCTCATGTTCTCCACATCTGTCAAAGGATATAGATAAAGGAACCTCTATGTCATCACCCAAAACAAAGTGACAACACATGACAACAAATAGTGATCATCATAGCTCCATACATGATCTCAATTCCAATATTATGTGAATTCAAACATCTAGGAAGAAAACCAAGACCAAAGAGAGAAACTATGCACATCATACAAACATAGAATGTCCTACATACACCTCTAAATGCTCAATTGTGTCAAGTATGATATCCTACACAACCCCAAAAGAAAAGTCTCAACAACACCCATCCTGTTTAATCTCCAAGATCAAACACAACATATGCATCATGTAATCACACAGATGTAAGATTCTCAAGAGAAGACCAAACTAGGTCCATTTCCTATATCAAGAAATCAACTAACTACCATCTCCTAAACTCCTCATAAATGACATCATAATTTCAACTCATATGCTCAAGGAGATAACCATGCTGAAAATCTCTCATAATGAATCCTTCAAAATCATTTAACCATAGCTCAAGATCCATATCTATGAAAGATAAGCATAACACATGAGAGGACCAAAGGGCTATGCCTCACAAGTGATAAACTATGAAGTAGACCATGATTGGGGAATGAGAATGCTCCTCCAAGATATCCAAGTCATCATGAATCATCCAAGAGCAATATCCTCATAAGTCTATCATGAACTCATGTCCATGTCCAGGTAAAAATATTCATGGACTTCCTGTTGAGATCTCGTCAAGAGTACCCATATCAACATATTATCTCATCTAAAGAGATATACAACCTCACCCACATATCCATTCATCCATGAGCACTAACAACCAACAAACTCATGCTAAGCTCCAAATGAAAACACTACATTCTCATGAATCTCTCAAGCACATGGCCAATGTACTCAAAACACACATAACTTTCTAGAACCTATCATGACATCATGATCTAAAGAGTATCATTCCAACACTCTAATGTGTAATTAAGAATCCATCATGACACAACACTTGGACCCATCCTCTCAACAAAGGATCACCATCTCCTCCAAGGTGATCACATGCTCGAAGTGAACAAAGCATTGTATTAACAACAATGTAATATGCCAAAACTCTAATGCGCTATCAAGAGTATACCATGACATACAAGAAACATACTCTAAACCAACATCACCTGTCAGAGCATTATTGACACCCCAACCAAAAACTCCAAGAGTCCATGGCTCTAAGGTGTCACACATCTTCAATATCGTGAAGATGACCATGTCTAAATAGTGTCCATGCAAGTGAAAAAGAACCCTTTTGTAACAACATGATCTAAGAGCTCCTCCTAGTAACATTTGCAACACTAAAGAAGATCATCCATCAACAAGTGATGAATCCACAGTCATTGCTAAAGTTCCCACTAAATAGTGATACCAAACTCTCCAAACATCACGACTCATCCATCTCCTAATCAAAAGATCCTCTAGGTACACACACCCACATGTCCATCTAAAAATAATATCAAGAAACACCAAGATCTCTAAGGCAAGGAAATACACCATCACTGTCACAAAAACTCACACAAAATAGTGTATCCAAGCTATCCATGACATAATGATAAAAAATACTATAGGTCCCCACAATTGACTATCGAGGTACTCAACACCATCCATCCTCTCATCCTAAAGCAAAAATACAGTGCATAAAATATGGCATACAAGGTCAACTAATATTGTCTGCAAACACACTAAAATAACCTTGTGGATATAAATAGTTCACATTCGAGTTCTCCCACTATAATAAAAAAGGTGACCTACCCACATGAATACATAGCTTGTAGATCCGATAAATGTTACATGCAAACCCATCATCACAATAGTAAATGGAAAACTGAGATATCAAAGAGGATAATCATGTAGACATGACACAAGCACTATATCACACACAAATCCATTTTCCAATCATGTCCACAACATGAGCATTCACCACAAAAATGTTGAGTGAATAATCACATACCAAAATCTCCATACATAGAAGATATGATATCTCCTCAAGACATGCATGAAGCATGCATGCAGAGTTGCTACTATCTTACATTCAAAATCATCTAAAGACCATGAACCAAAAAATATTTATTTGCAAATTGTTGGAATATTGTGCCTCAATCTCACAGGCTAAAACCTCTGAAAGAGCAAAGCCAGTGTGACATACTTTCTGTTTGGCCAACTAGCAGTTGTGCAACCTTGTGAAATGTTAAGGTCGCCGAGACCTTGTTGATGTCTTATCGACTGGAGCTATCGCTGTGACTCATTATGTTCGGTGTAACCCTCGACCGAGTGGGTCGGTTTGGCCGACAAGCCATTCTTATCGGATATCAGGGAGACTCTGGGCGACAAGCGGTGTCGAGGAGATTCATAGCAACTGGAGTCATCCGAGTAACTCATATGCTTCGGTATGAAGTCTTATCGATATGGAAAGTCTCGCCGATAGTGATGCACTCAGAGTCATCGGGATAACATATGGTGGCTCGGTAAGACCTCTTGGCGACGGGTGTTTGTCTCACCGATGTTGTGGGATGTCTTTGGCATAACTCTTGTCGAAAGCTGATCTCAGGGTGACTTGAAGATTTCGGTAAGAACTCTCAGCGATAGTAGTAAGTCTTGCTGACAATGCAACATGTGTTTGTTATCGGATGTCTTCGGTATGACTCCTTGAAAAAGGTGGTCTCAGGGTAACATGGAGGCTTCAATATGAAGTCTTAGCAATGAACGAAGTCTTGCCGAAAGTGGAACATTTCGGTATGACTGGAAGGCTCGGTGTGATCTCTTGGCGAGTAGCGATAGTCTCGCCGATGGCAATGCTGAGGTCGATGTGACTTGTGAACATCGGTATGATGTCTCATTGAATAGCGATTTTCTTGCCGATGAGAATGCTAAGGTCGATGCGACTTGTGAACTCGGTGTAATGTCTTGCCGATGGTCAGGACTCTTGGCGATAATGACAATCAAGTCTTGTGGCATTGGGGAGACATAGTTAGTGTCTCACCGATATGTGACACAGGTTGAACGTCTTTGACCGAGTGATGACTATCCTACGTGGTGAGTCTACGACCAATCAAAGAAGCTGAATGGGAACCACTAGCAGTTGGACTGTTGCGGCCGTTATTGAGAGGAAGATTGACAAACCATGGGCGTCATGGATATACTCAATAATTGCAGATGTTGTTTAGTTTGATGGTTGCATGAACAGTTGGATGAATAGTTCGATGTATGATCAGTGTGAATTCAATTATGAGTGTATTGTATCTTGAATGTTCTGTACAAGGTTGGTCTATGATTATGCTGTTGTAAATTGACATAAGAGAGAGAGTGAAGCCCGTACTTTGTATGTAATTTCATTACTATAATACAAAGGGGTTTTTCTTGGTGTGGTGGGTTTTTCTCCCGTAAGGGTTTTCCCACGTAAATCTGGTGTTCATATGTGTATGAATATTTCTCTGTTTCTGTTATTGCTTTCAAGTGTATCTTAATTGGATTGTAATTGAAAATTTAAAAGTGTCTCTGCATTCTTCCCTGAGGTTTTGACGTTAGAAGAGTTAGTTCTGCACCTTGTCTTTCCTTACAAGTGGTATCAAATCCAAGCCAGTTGTGTTATCCTTGTGGGTACGTTGGGTTTTTTGTGTCAATTTCTGTTCAGTGGGAGTCTTGTAGAAGTTTGGTAATTCGAATTACAGGTTAAGATGGAAAGCACGTCAGGAAATATTGAAATTGAGAAATTCAATGGCAACAATTTTGAGTTGTGGAAACTTAAAATGGAAGATCTGTTGGTTGATCATGATCTTTGGATTGTTGTGTCTAGAACGAAGCCTACAGGCATGAAGCAAGAGGATTGGGACCTTTTAGATAGAAAATGAAAGGGGTTGGTAAGGCTCTATTTAGCAAACTCTTTTCTCCTGAATGTTCATGAAGAAAAGACTGCATCTTCCTTGTGGAAAATACTAGCAGCTATTTATCAGGGCAAGTCCTTGGTGAACAAATTGTTCTTGAGGAAGAAGCTATACTCTTTGAGAATGCAGGAAGGAGGATCTATTTTTGATCATTTGAACGCATTCAACATGCTGATTGCATAGTTAACATCTATGGGCATGAAGATTGATGAAGAGGATCGCTGTATGCTTTTATTGTGTTCTTTTCCAGATTCTTGGGATCACCTGGTGATGGCTATTGGGAGTACGACATCCACTTTTAAGATGGAAGATGTTGTTGCTTCTTTGTTATCAGAAGAGATGAGAAGGAAATCTTCTGAGATGGAGAAGGAGGCTCTTGCTGTTAGAGGTAGATCGAAAGATAAAGGCAAGAAGAAGGACAAGAAGTCCAAATCGAAATCAAAGGGGAGATCAAAGTCTCCTGGAAAGAAGTCCAAGGTGAAGTGTTGGAATTGTGGGCAACCTGGTCATGTCCAAAAGGATTGTAAAGAGGATAAAAAGAAGAAGAAGAAGTATTCTTCCAACAATGATTCTTCTCAGAGTGATGCAGATGCCTTCATTGCAGCCTTGGCTACGCAGGCATCAGATGATGTCTGGCTGATTGATTCTGGAGCATCTTTCCACATGACATCTCATAGAGACTGGTTCACAAAGTATGAAAAATACGATGGTGGAAAGATGTATTTAGAAAGTGATTCATCATTAGAAATAGTTGGTTGTGGAAGAGTCAGAATTCAATTCCCTGATGGAAGAGTGAAGGGAATCAATGATGTAATGCATATACTAGGTCTAGCTCGAAATCTACTTTCTATTAGTAAGTTGAATGATATTGGAGTGCAAGTCACGTTCTTTGGAAATGGCTGCAAGATGACTAGAGGCTCTATGGTGCTAGCAAGAGGTGCTCATGTTGGTACCTTGTATAAGCTTGATGCACTTGCTGTGCAATGTAATAGTGTCTCTGCCAAGTCACAAAAAGCTACTCATGGAGGTAAAGAGGAAGAAATTCCTGATAGTGTAAAATATATGGAAGTTAAACTTCCAGCAGAAAAGACTATGCTATGACATCATAGGCTAGGCCACATTGGAGAAAAAGGTTTAAAAACCTTGAAGAATAAAAACTTGGTTGAGGGGCTTGAAGATTGTAACCTCAAATTTGAATTTTGTGAACATTGTATATATGGTAAACAACACTGTGTTTCATTTTATTCCAGTCCTCACAAATATTCTGGTTTGCTTGATTATATACATTATGATGTTTTTGGTCCAGTGAATGTTCCTTCTTTGTCTAAGTCAAGGTACTATGTATCGTTCATTGATGATTATTCGAGAAGAATATTTGTTTATTTTTTGAAAAGTAAATCAGAAGTGTTCAGTCGGTTTAAGGAATTTAAGAACCTTGTAGAAAATCGACTGGAAGAAAAATAAAATGTTTAAGGACTGATAATGGCGGTGAATTTTGTTCTATGAATTCGAGAGGTACTGTAAAGATCATGGGATTAAAAGACATAAAACTACACCTTATACTCCACAGCAAAATGGAGTTGTAGAAAGGTTCAACAAGACAGTGATGGAAAGAGCACGAAGTATGCTGAGCAGTGCTGGCTTGGAGGATAAGTTCTAGGCTGAGGCAGTTGCTACAACATGTTACTTGATAAACCGTTCTCTGAATTCTGCTCTTGTTGAGAAAACACCTTTGGAAGTATGGTTTGGTAAGAAGCCCTCTTTAAGACACATTCAAGTTTTTGGCTGTGAGGCATATGCACATGTGCTGTATGAGAAAAGATCTAAATTGGAGAACAAGGCTGTCAAATGTATTTTTATTGGTTATAGTGCTGGCATAAAAGGATACAAGCTTTGGAATCTTGATACAAGAAGGTTCTTATAGCAAAAGTGTTATCTTTTGTGAGCTGAAGCCTTCTACCTTGGATCTGCAGTCAAAGACAAAATCAGAAAACAAAAAGGATGCAGTTGAAATTCCTCCGACACCAGATAAAGAGGAATTGAAAATTCAAAATGTACCTAAACCGAGGAGAGCTCAAGTAGTGGAAAATTCTGAAGAAAAGAAGAACCTCAACCTCAACAAGTGAGGAGGTCAACTCATGAAAGAAAGAAACCTGATAGGTATGGGTTCTCTTTGATAGATTCTACTTGTGCCTATGCTTTAATTTCTAGCACCGATGAGCCTAGGACTGTGAAAAGAGGCATTTAGAATGTCTGATTCAAACTCTTGGTTGGAAGCCATGAATGAAGAAATGGCATCATTAGAAAAGAATGATACTTGGAGTTTGGTGCCCTTGCCTGAAAGGTAAAAAAGCTGTTGGCTGCAAATGGGTATTTAAAAAGAAAATAGGTCTGGAAGGCAGTGTGGAAAAGTACAAGGCAAGGTTGGTTACTAAGGGTTATTCCGTGTAGAGGGAATTGATTATGGAGAAATTTTTTCTCCTCGGGGCTGTTTCCATTATCTATCATATTTCTTTTGTCACTTGCGCATTTATGACTTAGAGATTGAACAAATGGATGTGAAGACAACATTTCTTCATGGTGATCTTGAAGAAGAGATTTATATGTCCCAAAATTCCTTAAGCACTTTGTAAGAAAGGTAAAGAAAGATTGGTTTGGTAAGTTGAATAAATCTCCTCAGATAAGCTAAAAGAAATCTCCTAGAATGTGGTACCGTGGCTCACACTTTTTTTTTGTCATTGGGATTTGTAAGACTAAAATCATCATTGTGTGTATTACAAAGTTGAAAGTGATCAAGTTCTTATTATTGCTCTCTATGTTGATGATATGTTGTTCATAGGCAATAGTAAGTTAATGATTTCTGATCTAAAATATCAGTTGTCTGCAAAGTTCGAAATGAAAGATCTTGGTGCAGCAAGGTATATTCTGGGAATGGAAATAACCAGGGACAAGAAGAGTAGAAAACTTTGGCTCAGTAGAGTAAGTATGTTAAGACTGTTCTAAAGAGATTTTGTATGAATGACTGCAAGCAACTAGTTGTTCCAGTTTTGTAGGGAACGAAGCTATCTATTGAAGACTATCCAAAATCTCCTACTGAGATGGAGGACATGACTAGTGTACCTTATGCTAGTGCAGTTGGAATTCTAATGTATGCAATGGTCTGTACAAGGCCGACATTGCCCAAAGGGGAGTACTTAGTCGGTTTATGGATAATCCTGAAGGACACATTGGGATGCTATGAAAAGAGTTTTTAGATATTTGAAGGAACTTCAGAATATGCTTTGTGTTACCATGGGAACTTGGTTGAATCACAGAGGACTCTCAGATTCGAGGTTATGTGGATTCTGATTGGGCAGGGGACATTGACAGCAAAAGATTCACCAATGGATATACTTTCATGTTGAATGGTGGTGCAGTTAGTTGGATGAGTAAGCGGCAGGCTGTAGTCGCTTTGTCCACTACAAAGGCATAATACATGGCAACAACACACACCTGTAAAGAAGCAATCTGGTTAAAATGTTTGTGTTCTAACATTGGTTTTGATGCAGGGAAAATAACAATTTATTGTGACAGTCAGAGTGCTATTTGTTTGGAAAAGAATCCTACTTTCCATGCCAGGACGAAACATATAGATGTACAGTATCATTTTGTACGAGATATGGTGGAGGATGGAAAGGTCTCTATAGAAAAAGTGGATACTCTGGAGAATGTTGTAGATGCATTGATGAAGCCAGTGAGCACAAACAAGTTCAGGTGGTGTGCCAATTCGATGGGCCTCAGTGCCCATGAATTTCAGTAGTTTTGTTGTGCTCTGGAGGTGCCTGTGTGATCTTTGTCAAGTGGGAAATTGTTGGAATATTGTGCCTCAATCTCACAGGCTAAAACCTCTGAAAGAGCAAAGTCGGTGTGACATACTTTCTGTCTGGCTGACTAGCAGTTGTGCAACCTTGTGAAATGTTAAGGTCACCAAGATCTTGTTGATGTCTTGCCGACTGGAGCTAACACTGTGACTCATTGTGTTCAATGTAACCCTCTGCCGAGTGGGTTGGTCTGGCTGACAGACCATTCTTATCAGATATTGGGGAGACTCTGGGCGACAAGCGGTGTCAGGGAGATTCATAGTGACTGGAGTCATCGGAGTAACTCATATGCTTTGGTATGAAGTCTTATCGATATGGAAATTCTCGCCGATAGTGATACACTTAGAGTCATTAGGATAACATATGGTGGCTCGGTAAGACCTCTTGGCGACGGGTGTTTGTCTCACCGATGCTGTGGGTTGTCTTCGACATAACTCTTGTCGAAAGCTGATCTTGAGGTGACTTGAAGATTTTGGTAAGAACTCTCAGCGATAGCGGTAAGTCTTTCCGACAATGCAACATGTGTTTGTTATCGGATGTCTTCGGTATGAATCCTGTGAAAGGTAGTCTCGAGGTAACATGGAGGCTTCGGTATGAAGTCTTAGCGACGAATGAAGTCTCGCTGACAGTGGAACGTTTCGGTATGACTGGAAGGTTCGGTGTGATCTCTTGGCGAGTAGCGATAGTCTCACCGATAGCAATGCTGAGGTCGATGTGACTTGTGAACATCGGTATGATGTCTCATCGAATAGCGATTGTCTCACCAATGAGAATGTTGAGGTCGATGTGACTTGTGAACTCGGTGTAATGTCTTGCCGATGGTTAGGACTCTTGGCGATAATGACAATCGGTCTTGTGGCATTGGGGAGACACGGTTAGTGTCTCACCGACATGTGACACAGGTTGAACGCCTTTGACTGAGTGATGAATATCCTACGTGGTGAGTCTACAACCAATCAAAGAAGCTAAATGGGAACCATTAGCAGTTGGACTGTTGCAACCGTTATTGAGAGGAAGATCGACAAACCATGGGCATCATGGATATACTCAGGAATTGTAGATGTTGTTTAGTTCAATGGTTGCATGAACAGTTGGATGAATAGTTCGATGTATGATCAGTGTGAATTCAATTATGAGTGTATTGTATCTTGAATGTTCTGTACAAGGTTGGTCTATGATTATGCTATTGTAAATTGACATCAAAGAGAGTGAAGCCCGTACTCTGTATGTAATTTCATTACTGTAATATAAAGGGGTTTTTCTCCTGTAAGGGTTTTCCCATGTAAATCTGGTGTTCATCCGTGTATGATTGTTTCTCTATTTCTGTTATTACTTTCAAGTGTATCTTAATTGGATTGTAATTGAAAATTTAAAAGTGTCTCTGCATTCTTCCCTAAGGTTTTGACGTTAGGAGAGTTAGTTCCGCACCTTATCTTTCCTTACACAAATCTACAAAAAACACAAGTTTTGTTTGACCATGTAAAATTTGCAAAACCAATATGTTTTCTAACATACATGTAAATCCACATCCACTTATCATCTAGAAGACCCAAAGGTTAGAGAGCAACCATAATAGTTAATCCAGAATAATGGATTATCATGAATATGCATCACCATATATTTTTGATGAAAAATCCATAAAACCCTTAAATCCAAGGAACATGAATCCAAGTCACGCAAGTATAGACATTTATCAGAAAAGTAGAGGCACAAGAACTCTAGGCCCATTTGTAGGCCACCTCCACAACCACCATCATGTAAAATCCTACATAGGAGCTAAGCTATTTCAAAATCTTTCATATCATCCAGTGATCAACTCCATAGCTTACATGTATTTGGGGATTATAAAATAGTGCCTTATAATACTAGGGGATAAAACAAGAACCCAGTATAAGCACAACAAACCATGGTGAAGTATAACCACACCCTATGCATTAGGGTTATTCAAATATCTAGCTAGGAGCTCTAGATCAAAATTATTTCAATGTGATCAACTACACTTCTTTCCATCTTAACAATCCTTCTTCGTGCCTAATGTTTCTAGAAACTAAAGCAACTGCAAGTCTTTCACTTGCCAAAGGATTAACAATCAACCCATTTCTTCTGCTTAGATTCCCTCAAGCCTCCAAGACTAAAGAATCACCAGAAGAAATAGCTAGAATTCCAAACACCACATACACCACCATGCAAGCATATGCAAGTGGCATGCAAGCCCATGCAAGTACATTCAACACACATGCAAGTACATGCACATGGAAATAAATGAAAAAATATAACTGAGCTCTAATACGAATTTGAAGGGAAAACAAGCATCTTAGAATGTCATCTAGGATTAACATGTGCCTTCAGTAACATTATTTTTTTATTTAGGAACCTCAAAAGTATATACTACTATGCCTTAAAGTAGAAATCAACATAGTTATTTTCCCATTGTTAATTTTTAAAGGAAAGAGGTTGCAATTAAGTTTAAGATCTTTTCAGATCAAGGAGTTTCAACAACATTATAGGAAACACAAAATAAAACAAGAAGAATAGGATAAAAGAGAAATAACACAAAAATTGATGTGGGGAAAACCCTTTCTGGTGAAAAAATCCCACACTCCAAAACTACAAAGCCACTATATTATTCAGTAATAGAGGTAGTTACACTACATTCTTTAGGCTCAAGGCCATTACATGATATTTAAATCTTGTTCCCTCTCAATTTTTTTTTTTGGTAGCATAACCCCTATTAATAACACTCTCCTCTCTAACTCCTCTAGTAAAAGCACTTGTATAGATAGAGTATGTAGTGCATAGGATAGAAGTTTCCTCAAACCCAAGTCCATGCATGAACATGAAACATGAAAAATGCCACATGAAATAGCATGCAACATGAACATGCAAAAAAACCTATAAAAAATCTAAACTTCAAAAGGCGTCCACATTCCAAGTTAACTCAACTTAGAATAGAAACTACACCCATGCAAAAATCCCCTTGCAAATAGAAACTTCTAATCTTGAATTTTCAAAGTGGGTTCCAACTTCCAAAAAAGTATATACATGTCATAGTTATCTCAACATGCCTTGACACACGTCATCTCCATGCAACTTTGAGAAGTTTTTACAAACTTCTCTCCAAATGAGTGCCCAAATGACAAGTGTCACTAAGGTACACCTCTATGAAGTGGGCACAAGCAATAATGATCCCATGAAGCACCGAGGTGACAAGTGGCGCTTCGTCAAGCTCCACATCTTGCATGTAGGATATAACTATCCCTAATGGGTCCCACAAAGTGCTATGACAACTATTATAGTTGGAAACTTAGGATATATCAATATTTTCAAAAATATTTATCCCTAAAATAATGCTATGAATCAAAGGTTGAGACACCCTAATCCTAATAAAAACCATAACACTAAATCCACTCTTGACCAATGGGTCCATTTAATAATTCTTAGATCCATTATCAATAATGGGCAAGGCTAGGCCAAAGCAAAAATGGGGCACCAAACTTGGAAGATCCCAAATTATTGAGGCAAGTTCCAATATTGGCTCTAGTTGGTGATGTGTCCCTCTTGCAAGTACTATGAGAATCTATCTATCTTCCAAAGTAAACCAAGAACAATGGGATAAGAGGGAGAGAGGACAAAAGATAAACATAGAGGAGATATTTAGAAGACAAGGAATATAAACTCTCTTATTTACAAGAGATGATAATAAAAAGGGGACATGCACAAGACATAAAATAACCTACAACCAATGAATCGAAGACACAATAAGAGTAAAGTTTTATGGCTTCTACCAAAACTTTAAACATAATTGCAAGTCAATCCTTACAAAGAAGATGAAAGGCACAAGAAATGGGTAAGTTTCTAGAAACCATTTGCCACTATCAAAAATAAGTGTGATGAATGAGTTGATCACCCTTAAGCCAAAATTGCATCCATCACATGGCTACAACCAAACATATCTCTTGCAGAAAAGCACATGAAAACTTAAGAGAACCATGTTGAAATTATATATGACCATCATCTTGACACAAAAACCATAACAATAGGGGCCTGCATCATACTCATCCATATAGTAACATATAACTTCAAACTTCATGGTAGAATGACACATTCCTTGATTAGTACCCATGTTAGCATGAAGAAAATCACTCTCTTGAACTTCCAAATAAAATATATCTTATTCAAGTGCAACCTAAAATTGGGCTAATCATGTTAATGTTCAAGTTCATCTAAGTCTTGCAACCCAAATGCACCACAAACACCAATGCAATTTTTCATAATTAATCAAAAACCTAATCCAAGTCCCTTTCTACACCCTCAATATAAATATTATAAACACAAGGCACTTCATGTGAATATTGAAAATATTTAAATATCCTCCTTTTTCATCCTTCGATGCAATATGTTGTAGCTGAACTACTATAAAAAATGGTAACACTCTTTTTATTCCTCCCCACTTACTTTGGTAATTTCCACTTACATCCTCTTTCTCTCACAGTCAACATGAGAAAGATTGCATATCTTGCACTAAATAAAAAATATCTTATATGTATCCACATGATCACTAACTCCATGATCACCAAGACTAAAATCTCCAAATAGAAAAATGTATGTATTTTTATTTATCTTATAAATATTATCACTAAGTATATACACATTAATGTCATCCTTGTTCAAAAAAACATGTGCAAAAAGACTAGCATTAGTAGCCTCATCATAATCGAGGGAAACTAATGAGGGCCACATTGCCTGAAACCCACACAAGTCACAACAATAGATACCAACACAAAAGATGCGAGACAAAAAATAACTCACTTTCAATTATTTTCAGAAAATGAAATTACAGGTTCAAATTTACAGTGTTACAGCCTCATGGGCTTGATTCATTACAACAAAATCCACTTTTGAAAACAAAATATATTATTTGAAGCTAGAATCTGCACTAATGGAGACATCTTCTACAACCCCTACTTATCGCTTTTTATTTTACCCAATAGTCACCTTGGAATGTTTTAGAAAGTGCAACTTTCCCTTTTGTTTTGGTGCCAAAAGTCCTGCCGTTTGATTTCTTGCTTAGGAAGACATTTTGATGAAATTCACCTTTTAGTGGGGTAATTTTGCGGGCCATAACTTTTGATCCGGGTGTCTAATTTGTTATTATAACATATCGTTGGAAAGCTCTCAAAAAGATCTACAACACTAAACCAATCAAAGATTGGTTTGTCTACATTTCAAGCTTTTTTAGGGCCTCTAATTTTTTCATATCTAAATTTGAGGCTGCATTGGAGAAATTTCTCGGGATGAAAACTTTAATATCTCTCAAACTGTATAGGGTATTGAGATGATTCTTTAATGATCGGAAATGATTTTCAGTTCTGCTCCTTGGGGTAAATTTTTAGGTCCATATGAGCTCGTTTAGGCCAATTTACTAAAAATAGTAAGTGACCATTTTTTTCCTTTTCTGATTTTTGACTATCTTACACCCCTTAAGTGTAATCCTGGGATTCAAAACAACTAAAGAAAATAAGGAAAAATATTTTTTTTGGTGATGCAAGATTTCCCTACACCATTGGATGTTCCTGCATCAGAAACAAACGAGGGAAAAATATCAAATGAATGTGGTAGAAGATTAACTATGCTGGTGAAGGTGGTCTCCATGGATAAAAAGGAAAAAGGCAAAGGGAAATCTATAGTGGAAGAAGAGGAGCTGCTAACAATTGAGGAATTTGAACCTTAGTTGGAAGAGGACATTGATGGAATGGAAAGTAATGACATTGAAAATGAAGTGGAGGAAGAGGATGATAACAAGGCTGTTGGGATGGACACCTGGGAGGATGAAGATAATGCCCCTACTGTTACTTCTATAGAAGATACTAACATTGATGTTGGAAAGGAAAATTTACTTTTTTATAGGTGTAGGTGGAGGATATGGAGAAAGCCATCACCACTCTCATGAAGGTTAGTGATGGGATTATGCACAAAGCTATGGTTGGTACAGTTTTTGGCCTAACCAAAATTAGGAAACAACTCAAGAAGGGGGGAAAGCAAAAAGAGACTAAGGGCCTGTGTACTAAAGGTGTTCTTGACTGGAGATATTTTATCTCCCAGATGGGGACAATTGGGAGCTAATTTCCAAAGCCAAATAGTGGCTCCTTATCTTGTGGTTCTAGTTTTTGCTATTATGACTTTTGGGTACTTTAGTTCTATGTCTATCTTTAAACTTTGGCATTTTTTGATGTTCATCCCAGACTACTACTTTTTATTTGGTATGAATGGTAATGTGGCATGCAAGTCTATGGTTAATTTTAATTTTGGTATGTGCGGCCCTGAATGGGATAGTTTTAAGTTTTCCTCTTATGTTTTTGATTATACTATGTATGGTTAAGTGGTCTGCTTGATTTGGGTTTCTATTACTTTGGCCAGAGTGTCCTCTTTGGATGCTAAATAGTAATCAGTTTGGTTTTGTTGTTTTTGCTAGATCGACTGGTGTTGTTTCCCAACCTATTTTTCTATTTCTATTTCAACGTTTTCTATAACTGGTGGGATTAGGGCCCTTTTCCCTGCATATATGATTAAAAACATATCAACTAAAAACTAGTTTCTTGTTCATCCTTAATATCATAAACATATACATAGTCACCATGACTAGTCTTATGGATTGATACACTTGGATTTACACTTTTCTATTTTTCCATAAATAAACCACAAAGTGTAGGGATACATGTCTCAACCTCAAGTTAAAATTCAGATTGCACATCATCAATATCATATCCAAGGAACAACCCATCCAATTGAAAGTAGTTACATACAATTTCCTCATCATTTGTATAATTATTCATATGATACAAAATATTAAATTTCCACTTCATCAAGTCCAACCCTTAAATTGTAAGCCATATTTAAACTTTTTGCATCCATATCTTTGCTCCTGAAAATAATCAAATAATTTTTATCAACACTTATCTTTGTGGATAGTAATTTCACTATGTAACCATCCTTCATTCTTTCAAGGGACTCAAGGAATTCATAAAATTGTTATAAGAATTATAATCTCTAAATCCTTTTGCACTAATCTCAAACCAACTTCATAGGATTTAAAGAAAACATCAATGTAGATTGATAATTTTGGCCTAAAAGTTATTGAAATTTTAGAAATGAAGATAAAAATTTTGATATTGAAATCCATAATAGAGTCTCCCTCTTATCTTTTGATATTTGCAAATTCTCAAACAAGATTATTAAGGCCTACATTTCTTGTGAATTCCCCAATAAGGCAACCACCATGTCCCTCCATGAAGAAAAATATTTCTCTATAAATATATCTATCCACCTACTTGCCTTCCCATATAGGGACCTAAAAAAAATCTCATCCATATGTCTTCATCTTGAAACTATTTTTTTTCTATTAACTTAAAAAATGCATAAATATGTGTCTCCCTTCATAAAAATTATACCTATTAAATCTATCCATCTAATTCAAGAACTTAGTTTTTCATGTTTTCCATTTAATATTTGAACCAAAGGAGATCTATTTGTTTGTAGGTGGTTCCTAGAGGGATGAAACAAAACTCAATGATATGAATCTTTATAGCAACATTCAAGGCATTGCATTCCAACTTGAACTTAACTATCCTAATATTAAATTCAAGTTATTTGTGTTTCTTAACACACTCGTATTATTTTTGTAAGTATGCTTTCAAGATTGTTCATGGGTTTCCATAAGATCCTTGGGAATTATAAGAACATGGAAATAACATCACTAGAATAGTCATGTTTATCTTCTTCACTATAATATCTAGAATTTGAAACATAGGATGATGCATATGTAGGAGAAAATCTAGAGTGGTCATCATCAAACCAAGAAGAAATGAATAAAGTATCCTATCACGCAAGATAGAGAACTAATGCCTTATAATTATATTTTTCCTTAATAAGAGATACAATTTGTATTAAGAGGGAGGAAGAGAAACATTGCACCTTTATTACCAACTACCATAGGTTTGAGATGTTTTATTGAAGTACCAACAGTAAAGAGGTTGCAATACAAATAAAATGTATTCTTAACAATAGATTCACCACCTCTTCCAAAAAAATAATACATTAAAGTGCACTTAATCTCTAAGAAAACAAACTAGTATGGGTTTAACCCATTAGTCAAGTCTTTATTTGATTGTCTACCAGTAAGGAAGCTAAGGTAGCGAAACAACTTCCTACACTAATCTTGAGAGGAGAATAATGCAAAATTTTTACAGATCTTTAACAATTACAAAAACTTAAACATAAATAGACATAAATATCATGCATACCACAACATAGTTATTTATGTGGGGAAAACCCTTTTGGGAGAAAAACACCACACTCCAAAAGCTGCCCAATATATTATTCAAAAATCACAAAGATTACAATATACTTGTAGAGCAAGCTTCTCATAGGAGTATCACCACTCAGAGATCGAGAGGTAGCATGACCGCTATCAAAATATTACAATACATCACAATACACAACTATGTACAAAGCCCTCATAAAATAGGATATCCTTCTAGGGAAAGTCAAGCTAATAAAATATCAATTGTTAGATATGATACATAATGATGAACGGTCCAAATTTATAATAATAAAGTGTATATAAAATTTGGCTTTTGGAGGAATTTCCCCTAAGCCCCCGCTGGGGCACGCTACCCCCTGGAACCCCAATCAAAGGGGGATGGTCCCCCCACACCAACCCCCTCCGTCGTTGTCAGATGAACAATACCCTATGTATCAATAATGCCTTATGTAATTGCAAGGTTGAGACACATTTTCTCAACAAATCTCTCACTTGTTGAACACCTTGCAAGGACAATGAAAGGGTGTCATCATAATCTCTTAATTGCTAGGGGCTGAAAGGCCCATAGTATATGAACACCATATGAATTTCTCTGTGCTCACAAGCTTAGTTAAATAATAAAAAACATTCATCAAAGTCTCCACCTTAACCAACTTCACCCTGCCATCTTTGACCATATTGTTGGGAAAATGTGTCTCAACCTTGCAATTATATGTGGTTTATTGTTGATAGGATGTATGCATATTTATATATATGTTTCCTATTTACACCAATAGGTGCATACAATGGCAACACAGAGAGAAATGTGAGCGTGTTAACTTTTTCAAGAAACTTCTAGAATGGTTGACATACATTAAATAAAGGATAATTGTAAATCTAGACTATTCATTATTAGGTTTTAGATCTAATCGAAAATATTTTGTTGGCCTATCTTTCCTTAGAATGTAACTCTATTTTATGAGGGTCTTGTATTACGATTGCAGTAGAGATTGTGATGATTTCTAAGAGTCTGATAGCAGTTGTGTTGTCTCTTGATCTCTAAGTGGTGATACTCCTGTGAGAAGCTTGCTCTGCAAGTATATTATAATATTTGTGATTTAATGAATAATATATTGGGTGACTTTTGGAGTGTGGGATTTTTCTCCCGAAAAGGTTTTCCCTGCGTAAATCACTCTGTCATGGTATGCATGATATTTATGTTTATTTTTGTTTAAGTTTTTGTAACTATTAAAGATTTGTAAATTTTTTGCATTATTGTCCTCTCAAGATTAGTGTAAGAAGTTGTTCCACTACCTTAGCTTCCTTACAAGTGGTATAAGAGCTTGATCACCTTTGGTTTCAATTGTGGGTTGTTGGGTTTTTTAAACTAATCCAAATTTGAGTGGGAGCTTGTGAAAAAGACACTTTGTGACCTTGTTGCAGGAATTTTTAGATGACAAGTTTGTCAGGGAGAATAGAGGTGGAGAAATTTTCAAGAAATAATTTTGAGATGTGGAAGCTAAAGATGGAGAATTTATTGATAGATCGAGATCTATGGGATGTTGTTGATGAGAATGTTTTAAGGCCCGTAACTCCTACTCAGGCTACTCAATATGATGTTATGGACCGTAAAGCCAAGGGTCTAATCAAATTATGCTTGGAAGACTCTATTTTAATTAATGTCCATGAAGAAACCTCTACACAGAAACTATGGAAGAAGCTTGGTGAGATGTATCAAGCCAAATATTTTGTGAACAATATTTTCTTGAGGAAGAAGTTGTATTCCTTGAGAATGGAAGAGGGTGGATGAATTACAAACCACCTAGAATCATTCAATATGCTGGTGGCCTAGTCGACATCAGTTGGTGTTAAAATGGATGAATACGAGAAATGTTAGATCTTGCTTTGTTCTTTTCCTGATTCATGGGATTCTCCTATTATGGCTATTGGGAGTACCATTATTTTGAAGACTGAAGATGTGATGGGTTCTTTGCTTTCTGAAGAGATGAGGATGAAGGTATCCATCACTGCCAAGGAGGCCTTGAATGTTCATGGAAGACCTAAGGAAAAAAGAAAGAAGAATAAGAAGTGTGAAAAATACAAGTCCAGGGGGAGATCTAAATCTCTTGGAAAGTCCAAAGTTATTTGATAGAATTGTGGTAAGCCTGAACATGTTTGTAAGGAATGAAAAGTAGAAAAGAAGAAGAAAAAGAAGAAAACTAATTTTGATGATGAGTCGGAAAAGGAAGATAGCGACGCATTCATTGCAGCTTTGGCAACTCGTGTAGGTAACACTGCATGGTTAATTGACTAATTGACTAAGGTGCATCTTTCCATATGACCTTTAATAGAGATTGGTTTTCTAAATATGAAGAATTTGATGGAGGTAAGTTGTACTTGGGTGATGATTCTCATTTAGACATTGTTGGCCATGGTAAAGTTAAAATCAAGTTTCCTGATGGTAGAATAAAAAGGATTAATGGTGTGTTGCATATCCTTGGATTAGGATGAAATATGTTATCTATAAGCAAACTAATAGATGCGTGTGTGTAGGTAGTATTTTCCAATGTAGGATGTAAAAAGGTCAGAGGTACTATGGTGATTTCTATAGGTGTCAGATATGGCGCATTGTATAAGCTTGATGCATGCACTGTTGAGTGCAATAGTACCTTTGTGAAAAGAAAGTCTGTGGAAGAAGTGAGGGTTTCACCTTCAACAAATGATCATGGATTTTGGGTACCCAAGGGTGCTCTTTCTTCTAAGAAAAAGTTACCTACAAAGAAAACTATGTTATGGCACTAGAGATTTGGCCATATTAGAGAAAAGGGTCTAAGGACCTTGAAAAATAAAAACCTTTTTGAAGGTTTGTTTGATTGTAATCTTGAATTTGATTTATGTAAGCATTGCATTTATGGAAAACAAAATCGTGTTTAGTTTTACTTGAGTTCTCAAAAATCTTGTGGTGTATTGGATCTTATTCATTCTAATGTGTTTGGTCCTATAGATGTTCCTTCGATTGGTAAATCCACATATTATGTTTCATTTATTGATGATTATAGTAGAAGGACATGGGTATATTTTCTAAAGAGTAAATCAAAAGTTTTCAGTCGATTTAAATAATTTAAAGCAATGATTGATTTGCAAATTGGAAAGAAAATAAAATGTTTAAGGACTTATAATGGTGGTGAATTTTTCTCTAATGATTTTGATAAATTTTGTAAAGATTGTGGTATTCATTGACAAAAGAAAACTTCGTATTCTCCACAACAGAATGGAGTCATAGAAAGAATGAACATGATAGTGATGGAGAAAGCTAGGAGTATGTTGAGTGGTGCTGGCCTAGAATAAAGGTTTTGGGCTGAAGCTATTGCCACTGCCTGTTACTTGATTAATAGGTCTCCTCCATCAGCTCTTGTTGATAAGACACCTATAGATGCATGGTCGGGTCACAAGCCTTCATTGAGACATCTTAGAATTTTTGGTTGTAAGGCATATGCACATGTTCCAAAGGAGAAGTGAAAAAAGTTGGAGAACAAGGCTATGAAATGTATCTTCATCGGATATAGTTATGGTGTGAAAGGATACAAGCTTTGGGATCCTGTTGCACATAAGGTAATAGATAATAGAAGTGTTATTTTTAGAGAAACTAAGCCTTCTTTTGCTACATTGCAGCCTAAACAAAGTAAATAGGAAGATGTGATTCAATTTCCTTCTACACTTGAGAAATTTGAATCGAGGCCCAAGGATAGACAAGAAGTTGATGAGAGCTCATCTAGCTCTGGATCTTTAGAAGAGGAGGAAGAACCTCCAACTCAACTTGTTCGTAGGTCCACAAGACATAGACAACCACCTGAAAGGTATTCACTTGATCATTGGAGATGTATTTTTGCTTTGAATACTTACATGGATGAACCCAGATCTGTAGAAGAGGCACTAGGTATGAATGATGCAGAATCCTGGAAGATTACTATGGATGAAAAAATGACATCTTTCAAAAAGAATGATACATGGGATCTTGTAGCATTTCCTGAAGGGCGAAAACCTGTTGGTTGCAAATGGGTGTTCAAGAAAAAGATTGGTTCAGATGGAGGTATTGAGAAGTCTAAAGCATGGTTAGTTGCAAAGGGTTACTCTCAAGTTGAGGGTGTTGATTATAGTGAGACATTTTCTCCTATTGCAAAAATGACATCCATTAGATTTTTTCTTTCTATTGCTGTTGCTTATGATTTAGAGGTTGAGAAAATGGAAGTGAAAATTGCTTTCCTTCATGGTGATTTGGAGGAGGATATTTATATGACACAGCCAAAGCACTACATGGTGAAAGGTAAAAGTAAATTGGTTTGCAAATTGAAGAAATATTTGTATGGCTTAAAACAAAGTGCTAGGATGTGGTACCCAAAATTTGACACATATGTGTTGAGTTTGGGATTTGAGCATTCTAAATCAAACCATTTTGATTATTATAAAACTGATGGTGATCATTTCCTATTTATTGCATTATATGTTGATGATATGTTATTTATTGGTAGAGGGAAAGGTACAATTTCAGATTTAAAATCTCAACTTGCTGCTAAATTTGAAATGAAAGATCTTGGTGCAGCTAAACACATCCTTGGGATGGAAATTAAAAGAGATAGAGTGAAAATAAAGCTATGTCTTGGTGAAAGTAAGTATGTGAGTTCAATTTTACAGAGGTTTGATATGTAGAATTGTAGACCATTGTGTGCTCCTGTTTCAGTTGGAACGAAGTTATCTATTTTAGATTGTCCAACATGTTAGGATTAGGTGTTGTACACCTTGCATAATGCTTATAATGTTTTATTTATTATCATGTGTGTGTGGTGCACCTAGGAGTACCTAGATGGATGTGCATCACTAAGAGTTATAATGTTGGGGCCACTTTATTTTGTATGCAACATTGGGACAATTGTAAAATGTAATTATTTAATATTGGGGAACAATAAAATATAATAAAGTACCCAATATTAAATGAGGGGTCACATGATTTTGTAAGTTCATGTTTTTGGGCACACGGTTTTATGTAATACCACTTGGTGGTTTTGTGGGAGCTTGCTTCTATAAAAGAAACCACAAGGGTAGTTGTCTAAGGTTGGAGAGCTTGCTGCAGGTTAGTAGGTTGAGCTTGTGCATGTGTGAGGGTTTGAAGCATGGCATGAGATGTCTGGATTCATGCTTGGTCACATGGAATGCATGGATAAATTGTGCTTCAAAAGTGTTCATGGAGTCTCTGAAGATGTATTGTAATGGGTTTTCATTGTTGAATAATACATGGAGTGTGGATGCTTTTGGAGGCTAGGTTTTTCCCTCTTGAGGGTTTTCCCAGGGTATATCTTGTGCCATCTTTCATGGGTATGTTGTCTATTCTCTTGCATGTTGATATTGAGTATTTACTTGCATGATTTCAGATTTGGGTTATGTGGAGATTGTCATACAATGGTTGCAAGTTTCCTTACAAGTGATATCAGAGCCAGGTTGTGGTTGTATAACCCTTGGTTGAGAAAATAAATCTTGTTTGAGTTTGAATCTATGCATTGCATAAGAGAATGAAAGGCATGGCAAGATATGAGGGTTTTGTAGGTTGTTTATTGCAGATCTGATGGTTTTGGGTTTGCTGTTATGATGGGTTGTTTGCAAATTTGGGGTGTGAGAGTTTTTTTTGGAAAAATAGGGTTTCTTGGTTGTGCATTCAAATGGGGGTTTTGCGGGGGAAAATTTATAAATGAACTCCTAGGACAAAATGGACCTCATGGTTAGATTCAGGTTGGTTGAGAGACAAATTTTGATATATAGTTTGTCCTATTTTGGTTACTAGAAAAAATGCTTTTTTTTGTAGAAAAGCCCTATTTGCAGGTCATACGAATGTTATTCTTCATAAAAAAAATTAAAAATTAAAAAATATGAAAATAAAACCTTCGTCGACGTCAAAAATTCCCTGCAAGAAAAACGGTTTTAAAAAAAATTAAAATTAAGAGGGGCCGATAAAAGTTTGATTTGAAAAAAAATTATTAAAAAATTTGGAGGGGGGGGGGGGTTCGGCCCCCACCCTTGACCGCCATACTCCCTATGGCCTGCCAGTACCGGCATGTACTAATGGTGGCAGGTCTATCGGTCATCGCCGACAGCCCTGCCGGTGCTTGGCATGGCCTGTGGGAGGAGCATGCCACCCCCTTGTGGGGTTAAGATTTTTGTTTTAAATAAAAACTTCATTTAATTTTTTTTTCCTATATTAAATAAAATTGTCGGTGATTTATTCCAAAGGGGATCCAATTAAATTTTTTGATATTTTAAAATTAAAGCAGATTTAATGAAGATTTTGGGTATGCCATTGAGGGGGTGGCGCCGCCCGGGTGGGGCCTCTATCCCACCATGGGAGAGCCACCAAGAGGGGTGGTGTTTTTTCCCTTGTATAGTGAAATTGTGTGTTTTCTTCCAAGGGGCATAACTTTCACCCAGGCGGTCCTTTTTTTCTCTTCTTGGACTCATTGGAAAGGTGACTCAGAGCTCTACATTGTGGTGCCATATATTTTTAGTTTTGATAGTTTTTTTCTTGGTCAAAGTCAGGTGTTCTATTTGAGCTTTGAGAGGTGATATTGGGTGCATACAAAGTCGAATTTTGGACTTCAAATAGTTGATGGAAAGATTGTTCAGAGCGCTGCACAGTGGATCAAGTTTGGTGTTATTTTGGCATGGTTCATTTGATGTTTTCTTTATTTGAGTTGTTTATGGGTTATTTTGACTATGGTGATACTATGAGTTTATGGATGATCGGATCTTGGAGATTTGATGTTGGATTCATTGTATGCTCAATTGTACATCTCAAATTATTCTTACTTGACATGGTTATCAGTATATGTTTGGATTTGAATGTTGCATTGTTGTATCTACAAGTTGTGCAATGTTGTAGATGGTCTATACTTGCATGTTGCATTTATGACTTAGACATGGGTTGTATTTTCCCATTGATATTTTACTGGTGATGCATGCTTAGTTTTGGTGGCTTGGTTTAGTCACTTGGTTCGTTGGTTTTTTTGTCATGTTGAGGAGGTGAGATGGTATTACTAGGTACAGTCATGATATGATACCTATGCAGTTGACTATTATTATGCAAATATGTGGACACGATTGGGTTGAGTTGTTAGTACATTTGGTGGTGATCATGGTGTCATGGATATTTCTTGTGCATTAGAGACTTTGGCATGTCATGATGGTTTATGCAGGTGAATTTTTGGTGGTGTTGGATTGGATCCTAATTCAGGTTGTGGTGATGTATCTTCTTGGAGATTGTTATCACGATGTCATGATAGCTTGTTACATTCATTGGTTACACTTTTCAGTGGGAGCTTTTGACAATGATGGATTGGTGGTGATGGATATGATGGTTTGGCAATGTATCTTCTTGCTTTAGAGGATGGTTATCATGTTGTAATTAAGAGCTTGGATTCACAGGTTTGGTGTGAGCTTATGACAGTGATGTGGCGTTGGTTGTGTGAATCATGATGCCATGGGGATTGCTCAGTATCATGGTTTAGTGGGAGAATATGGAAATGATGTGGATCCATTGTTGATTATGGATGGTTGTCTTCAGTAGGGGTTGATTGGTGTCATGGAGGAGCTCTTGGATTATGTGTGCTACAATGAGAGTTCATTGACATTAGGTGTTGGAGATGTTGAGGTATTGTTTATGACTTGTTGGTTTTGACAGGTGATCCTTGGTTGTAGTATGGTTTTGTTATTATGTCATGGTATACTCTTGATTATCAGTTTAGAGTTGTGGCATGGTACATGTTATGACGATTTGAGCATGTGATCTTCTTTTGAGAAGATGTGAGATAATGGTGTCATGTTTATGTTCCTGATTATGTAGTTGGAGCTATGAGTTTGATCTTGGTTGGTTCTCTTTGTATTGAGTACTTTGATAATTTGTTTGGAGTTTAGCATGGATTGATTGGTTGTAGGTGCTCATTGATACATGGAGACTTAGGTGAGGCTTGGTGTTCTCTTGTGGTTAAAGACATGATTTTGAGATGGTTATTCTTGATGAGATTTCAGCAGGAAGTATGAGGAGCCTACACCTTGGTTGGATGCGAGTCCAACATGGACCTATGAGGAGAGTGTTCTTGGTTGAGTCATAATGACTTGGATATCATAGAGGAGCATTCTCATTCCACACTCTTGTTCTAATTGGTGGTTCACTTGAGAGGTATTTCCCATTTTTCTTTCAGGTGCATTATGTTTATTATTTGTCTTCTGGGCAGGTGCATGAAGTTGGGTACCAATTTTGTGGCCATTTTTGAAAAAAAAATTAGAAAATGTGCTCGCGTTATAACGTGCTCGGGTTATTTCGCATTAAAAACAAAGAAAAAATTGAAATTATTTGCCTTGGGATACCAACCCAAAGGCTTGGAGGGCATTCCCAACAAGGCTAGAGACGTGTTTTTGCAAATTCTACAATTTTTCACATAATCGAGTCCGTGCTCACCATCAAGATTGCATCTAGTTCAATATCGACAAAATCGAACACATGGGTAATGTTAGGTTCTCTCTTAGGTATCCAACAATGTAATTTTTTTCACTTTTTGACAATGTTAAGCCTTTCATCCATAATTTCTTTTGTTTGTATGTCTGTTTTTTGCTAAAGGTGTTTGTTTTTTTTATAAATTAACCATTCATCAAAATTTCAAATAAATTACATTTTTAGAAACTAGACTCCATTCTACAAATTTAAAAAGAAAAAGAAAAAAATCAATTATTTTCAAAAATTTGTAGGGGGAGCACGGCCAAAATTCTGCTTTTCAGGAAGTTCCCACTTAGAAAATTAGTAAAAAATCAAATATTCATTAAAAAATTATCAGAAAAATTGTGCATCAACTAGATGCTGTTAGCTAACTTCTAACTATAGTGATTTTAAAAATACTAAAAAAAATTTCACTGTGCTCAGGTCGTACAAGAGTTGCTATGTTACGTTTTTCTGACAAAAACAGTACCAATTTGTGTACATTCCTCTTTTGAACCCCTTAATGTCAACCATTTTCAAAATAAATTAGTAGTTTAGAAAGTAGACTCGGAGCACTTCGATCCTTTTTTTGTTCCATCTCAAAATTTTGAGTGTAACTATCCTTAATTTCACGTCCAAGGTTAGCATTTCTTGATTTTAGAAAAAAAGTGGCCACTTAAGGCCCCTTTTTGGGAACCATCTTGGTGCACTTACCCTTCTCATGGATATGTATCTTGAGCCATGGATATTTGGTTTCTGGAGGGTTCATTTGAGGAGTGTTGGCATGTTTATCTCCTTGTATATGTTGGGTTTAGGAGATGGTTTATGAGTTGATTTCTAGTTAGAGGAATGGTTACTTTGAATTTGATCTTCTTGTTTTGAGATACTTACATCCATGATTAGTTGCATGATACATATGTTATGTTTGATCTTGGTGATTGGACGGTTGGATGTTGTTATGGATTTTTTTATGGGGTATTATGGAGGAGATCATACTTGACATAGTTGGAATTTAGAGGTGTGTGTAGGAGGACATGCTATAGGTGCTTGGTTTACAGGTTTTGCATATCATTGTGGATGTTCCTTCATACTACATGTTTACATCTTCTATGTGACGCTGTTAGTAGACTTGGTATGCCTTGATCACTTGTGGTGGTGCCTTGTTTCTGGAATGTTAACAAAGCAACGTGTTGAATGTGCTCATTCCAAGTTTGTATTCATCTGGACATTTCCCATGCAATGGGAACTCCTGGATGTGTATGTCACTCTTTGAAAGGTCTGCACATGGAGTTTTTTATTACAGTTTATGGGTGGATATGTGATGGCATGAGTTTACTATGTTATGTATACCTTGGAGGTATGGATAGTTGGATGTGTTGGAATTTGTTGTGGGTGTCATTTCAGCTATGGTGATTCATTCTTGACAACTACTGGTGCATATTCATTACCTTTGGATTGAGTGTTTATGTTTTGAGATATCAGTCTAAGGTAGGATTATGCTTCTTTGTGAAAGTTAGTGTGACATCTCTTTGGATGTGTTCTTATCTTAGTGCATTGGCATGGTTTAGGATGAGAGAATTCATGGATGAGATGGTGGTCACCTTGGTTCTTGTTACAAGTATCTTGATGGAGCACATGGAACAGTTGGATTCTAGGATGGTACATGTTACCTATGGAGTTTATTATCTTGATGTTTGAGCTTACTTGTTACCCCCTTATGCAATGTATACAACAAGTGGGATATTTTTAGGATTAGATGTTTTACACCTTGCATAATGCTTATAATGTTTAATTTATTATTATGTGTGTGTGGTGAACCTAGGAGTACCTAGATGGACGTGTATCACTAGGAGTTATAATTTTGGGGCCACTTTATGTTTTATGTAACATTGGGACTTAATTGTAAAATGTAATTATTTAATATTGGGGAATAATAAAATATAGTAAAGTACCCAATATTAAATGAGGGGTCACATGATTTTGTAAGTTCATGGTTTTGGGCACATGGTTTTATGTAATACCACTTGGTGGTTTTGTGGGAGCTTGCTTCTATAAAAGCAACCATAGGGGTAGTTGTCTAAGGTTGGAGAGTTTGTTGCAGGTTAGCAAGTTGAGCTTGTGCATGTGTGAGGGTTTGAAGCATGGCAGGGGATGTGTGGATTCATGCTTGGTCACATGGAATGCATGGATAGCTTGTGCTTCAAAAGTGTTCATGGAGTCTCTGAAGATGTATTGTAATGGGGTTTCATTGTTGAATAATACATGGAGTGTGGATGCTTTTGGAGGCTGGGTTTTTCCCTCTTGAGGGTTTTCTGAGGGTATATATTGTGCCATATTTCAGGGGTATGTTGTCTATTCTCTTGCATGTTGATATTGAGTATTTATTTGCATGATTTCATATATGGGTTATATGGAAATTGTCATACAATGGTTGCAAGTTTCCTTACACAACATCCCCATTGGAGATGGAAGACATGAGAAGAGTGCCTTACTAGAGTGTAGTTGGAAGTTTGATGTATGCTATGGTCTATACTAGACCAAAGATTACCCAAGTAGTGAGAGTTCTTTCCAGATATATGTCTAATCCTAGTAGAGTTCATTGGGATGCAGTTAAAAGAGTCTTCAGATATTTATGGGGTACCTCAGACTATTCCTTATGCTATCATAGTAATATGAATGAAGATGAAATTTCCCTTGATATTCATGGTTATGTGGATTCAGAATGGGCAAGTGATGTTGATTGTAGAAAATCCACCAATGCTTATGTGTTTACTTTATTTGGTGGTGCAATTAGTTGGATGAGTAATAGACAGGTTGTGGTTGCATTGCCCATTATGGAAGCAGAGTACATGGAAGCTACTCATGTGTGTAAAGAATCCATTTGGCTTAAGAGAGTGTGTTCAGATATTGGGATAAAACAAGGTGTGGTGACAATTTATTGCGATAGTCAAAGTGCAATATGTCTAGCCAAGAACCTGGCATTTCATGCCAAAACCAAGCACATTGATGTACAATATCACTTTGTTAGAGATATCGTTGAAGATGGTAGGGTGAAGTTGGTTAAGGTAGAGACTTTGATGAATGTTGTTGATTCTTTAACTAAGCTTGTGAGCATAGAGAATTTTAGATGGTGTTCAGAGACTATGGGTCTTTCGACCCCTAGCAATTAAAGAGATGATGTTTACACCCTCACGTTTCTCTTGCAAGGTGTTCAACAAGTGGGAGATTCATTGGGAAAATGTGTCTTAACCTTACAATTATATGTAGTTTATTGTTGGTAGGATGTATATATATTTATATATATGTTCCCTAATTACACCAATAGGTGTATACAATGGAAGCACAAAGCAAAATGTGAGCATGTTAAATTTTTCAGGAAACTTCTAGAATGGCCAAAATACATTAATTAAAGGATATATTGTAAGTTTGGATCGCTCATTATTGTAAGGAAAATCAGATGCAGAAACAATTATCCTAACGTCAAAAACCTCAGGGAAGAATGCAAATACACATTTAAATTTTACAATTACAGTCCAATTAAGATGCACATGAAAGAGATAACAGAAATAGAGTATTTGACAAACACATATGAACACCAGATATACGTGGGAAAACCCTTATGGGAGAAAAATCCACCACACCAAGAGAAATCACTTTGTATTATAGTAATGGAGATTACATACAAATATCAGACTTATCTTTCTGATGTCATATTACAACAACATTCACCATAAACAATCTTTGTACAGGAACCTACAAGTTTCAGTCTTCACAGAATAGAATTCATCCATTGATACAATTCGAACTATTCATCCAACTGTTGATCGAACCAACCGAACCTCTGCTGAATTACAGAATGTATTCATGTCATTCTTGGTTGTCGAGCTTCCACACAGAACTACCACAATGGTCCAATTGCTAGCGGTTCACATTCGGCTTCTCCTATTGGTCGAATACCAGCTACGTAGGATAGTCTTCACACGGTCAAAAGAAATCAAAATTTGTTGGCATCTCGGTGAGACACTAATAGTGTTTCCCCGATGCCACAAAATCTTCATATCGATATCGGCAAGAGACGTTTCCATCGGCAAGAGGTTCCACCGAGCTTACAACTTGTATCGACTTCAGTTTTCCTTTCGGCAAGACTATCGCTCTCGCCAAGACATCCCAACGAGCCTTCTTGTGTTACACCGAGTTCAGGAGACTATCGCTAAGACTTCCTTATGTCGCCAGGACCTCATATTGACGTTCACCACATGTATCGCTATCGCCAAGACTCATCGCTTTCACCTAGACATCATATCGAGTCATTAAGGGTTATACTAAAATGTTCAACATTCGGCAAGACATACTGCTTTCGCTAGGAGATCATACTGAGGATCCTTATGTTGCACCGAAGCATCCAACAGTCGATGTGACTTTTCGCTATTGCTGAGATATCCCACTGAAGGTTCAAAGTTACTTCAAAGTAAATAGTAGTCGGCAATACTCTACCGCTATCATTGAGATGTTACTCCGAAAACTTTAAGTCATACCGAACAGTTGGCAAGACTTCTTTCCATCATTAAGACCTCACAGCGAGATCTTTTGTGCTACCTCGAGTGTACACCGTCGGTGAGACAAAGCAATTGTCACCAGGAGTTTATAACGAAACCTCTGAGTTACCCTGAAGACACCAAGTGAATGCTATCAGTGAGACATTCCACTCTCGCTAAGACTTCTCACTGAGCCCCATGTGTTACCCCGATAGCTATATGCTATTGGTGAGACATTCTCACATTGGTAAGACTTCTTACCGATAGTATCCTTCTCGGCCAAGTCTCCCCAACGCCCGATTGAATGGCCTGTTGGCCAGAGATCTCCACGCGGTAAGATGTCACACCGAATGCAATATTTCACAGTGATAGTTCATTCGATAAGACTTCTGCAAGGTCACAACAACCTGTACAAAACACAATGCTTCAAAGCTGCTAGTTGGCCAAACATAGAATGTGTCACACCGACTTGACTCCAATAGAGGTTACAGCCTGTGATGATTGAGGCATATATTTCCAACAATTATTAGGTTTTAGATCTAATGGAAAATATTTGGTTGGCCTATCTTTCCCTAGAATATAACTCTATTTTATGAGGGCGTTGTATTACGACCGTGGTAGAGATTGTGATGATTTCTGAGATTCTGATAGTGGTCATGTCTTCTCTTGATCTCTGAGTGGTGATACTCCTGTGAGAAGCTTGCTTTGCAAGTATATTGTAATATTTGTGATTTACTGAATAATATATTGGGAAACTTTTGGAGTGTGGGGTTTTTCTCTCGAAAGGGTTTTCCCCACATAAATCACTATGTCATGCTATGCATGATATTTATGTTTATTTCTATTTAAGTTTTTGTAACTGTTAAAGATTTGTAAGAGTTTTGCATTATTCTCCTCTCAAGATTAGTGTAGGAAGTTGTTTCGCTACCTTAGCATCCTTATACATATCTCTAATAAAATGATATTATACATCAATGTGCTTGGTATTGGCATGAAATGTTGGGTTTCTAGTTAGACATATCGCACTTTTACTTTCACAATAAATTGTCACTACACCTTTTTCTATTCCAATATCTGAACATATCATCTTAAGACAAATGGATTCTTTACAAGCATGAGTAGCTGCCATATACTTTGCTTCAATAGTGGACAAAGCAACCACAATCTATTGCTTACTCATCCAACTAATTACACCACCAAATAAATTAAACACATAAGCACTGGTGGATCTTCTACTATCAACATCACCTAACCAATCTAAATCTACATAACCATGAATATCAAGGGAAATATCATCTTCAGTCATATTACTGTGATAACATAAGGAATAATCTCAGGTACCACACATTTATCTGAAGACTCTTTTAATTGCATCCCAATGAACTCTACCAGGATTAGACATATATTTGGAAAGAACTCCCACTGCTTGGGAAATGTTTTGTCTAGTACAAACCATAACATATATCAAACTTCCAAATGCACTCTAGTAAGGAACTCAACTCATGTCTTCCATATCTAATGGAGATGTTGGACAATCTGAAATAGATAAATTTGTTCCAAATGAAATAGGAACACACAATGGTCTACAAGACTGCATATCAAACCTCTATAAAATTGAGTTGACATACTTACTTTGGCCAAGCTATAGCTTTCTATTCACTCTATCTCTTTTAATTTCCATCCCAAGAATGTGTTTAGCTACACCAAAATATTTCATTTCAAATTTAGTAGCACGTTGAGATTTTAGTTCTGAAACCATACCTTTCACTCTACTAATAAATAACATATCATCAACATATAATGTAATAAATAGGAAACAATCACCATCAATTTTATAATAAACAAAATGATATGATTTAGAATGTTCAAAATCCAAAACTCAAGACATATGTATCAAATTTCTAGTACCACATCCTAGGACTCTGTTTGGGACATACAAAGATTTCTTCAATTTGCAAACCAAATTACTTTTTCCTTTCACCACATAATGCTTTGGCTATGTCATATAAATATCCTCCTCCAAGTCACCATGAAGGAAAGTAGTTTTCACATCCATTTCTCAATCTCTAAATCTTAACCAACAACAATAGAAAGCATAATCTAATGGATGTCATTTTTGCAACAAGTGAAAACATCTCACCATAATCAACACCCTCAACTTGAGTGTAAGATTTTGCAACCATCCTTGCTTTGTATTTCTCAATACTTCCATATGAACCAATCTTTTTCTTGAACACCCATTTGCAACCAATAGGTTTTCATCTTTCAAGAAATGGTACAAGATCCTATGTATCATTATTTTTCAAAGCTTCCATTTCTTCATCCATAGTAATCTTCTAGGATTCCACGTCATTCATACCTAATGCCTCTTCTACTGATCTAGGTTCATCCATGTTAGTATTCAAAGAAAAAATATATCTCCAATCATCACGTGAATACCTTTCAAGTGGTTGTCTATGCCTTGTAGACCTACAAACAAGCTGAGTTGGAGGTTCTTCCTCCTCTTCTGAAGATTCAGAGCTAGATGAGATCTCCTCAACTTCTTGTCTATCCATGGGCCTCGAATCAACTTTCCTAGGTGTAGAAAGAAATTGAATCATATCTTCCTATTTACTTTGTTCTAGCTACAATGTAATAGAAGAAGGCTTAATTTCTCTAAAAATAACACTTCTAATATGTATTACCTTGTGTGCAACAAGATCCCAAAGCTTGTGTTAGTGTAATTAATTAATTAATTATTACACTAGCATAAGTTAACTTAGGTCATGCATCATTTAGTCCTAGGTTAGATTTTAATAAATAATTTAATAAATGGGATAATATTCTCTTCCTTGTTTGTAGGGATAAGATTCCTTCTAGAAGATGAGTTGTCCTTCTAGAACTTATCTCAACATTTAATAATTTCCTAGATAGGGTTCACATGTTGTCACATATTGTTAGATCATGACACATGGCAACATCTCATGCATTTTAGGTTTTCTCTCTTGCCTATATATTCAAGGCATTTTGTAAATTTGTAATCAATCAATCATATCATCAATATAGAATCTCTATTATGCATGCCTAGTTGCAACACTTTCTTTGTGGTTGATTATCTTTCTTGGAAAAGGTCCTCCATTGAAGACTGCAGCTTTAGGGACCCTGTGCATCCATAATATCAACATGGTATCAGAGCTTGTCCAGTGAAACGTCAACCCTCGATCAAGAAAGTTGGTGTGCGAGATTCTTTGTAGGCTTGAAGGTTTCCATTGAAGGCTACTTGATTCCACCTGGGGACCAAGCTGATTTCTGAAGTAGATAGAGTCAGATCCGAGCTCACCATTGTCTTCAGAAGGCCTCGAAACCCTAGGATCGCCTATCCATTCATCAAAATCAGATACATCAACCTGGGAGCCATCAGAGGTATTTTAGGGTTTGCAAAATCAATCGTACTATCCGTACAATTTGCAGCAAAAAATCATCCCAGTTAGTTGTCCTCTGAGGCAAAAAAATTTTAGTCGCAGGCACTTTTTTTTCAAAAAAAAATCAGGGCTTTTTTCATATTATTTTTGGCAAAAAAAAATATTTTGGGTTTCTGATATAGTTTGCAGAAAAATAATTTGAGCAACCTCCATTATTAATCCTTGGTCGGCATCAAATAAATCTATCGACATAGTGTTTGGGGTTGATATTATTTCTCCTTCGACATTCATAATATTTTTTCTGCAGATTTCAATAATTTTTATCGACATTGTTATTTAATTTTTGAATTGCATTTTATGCAATATTCAAAAATATTTCTATCAGCATTCATATTAAATTTTTGAATTGCCATTCATTGGAAACATTCAAAAAATAAAACTTTGTCGGCCATTTAATTTCTGCAGACATTCAATTCTGTTGGCCACATATGAGGATGTACGCCAGTCTTGTCGGCCACATTTGTTGATTTGACCGACTGTCCTTCATTGATGGTACTCCTTGTTCATCCGTCGTCGACCACTCACCCTCGGGCCCTCCACAAATCTCATTGCCAACCCCTGCAATCTAAATTGCTGGCTATTCAAGCTCTTGTTGGTGTAGTTTGCACTGTCCCCTAAAGACTCGGTCCCATCTATGATCGAGGGTTCCGCTAAATACAAGTGGCGCCACCTTTAATATCAGCTCCACCGCTGCTCCCAGGAGGGGAGTGCCTTTTTTTTTCCATTCAACACTAATCAGTCATATTGAAGACCAAGTGCTAAGTGCCTAGGTGCTTATTTTTTGCACCTTATTAGCCTACAGAGTGCCTATTATAGGCCTTTTTTTCGTTTTATCATAACTTTGACCCACGATGTCAAAAATTGACAAACAAGATATCGTCAGAAAGGTAATTCAGTCTACTTTCTAGTGGTGACATCCATTATGTGAAATTTTTCTCACAGAAAATTCTATATTCAACTGAAGTCCAAACCATAATTTGGACATAAAGGCTCATATCTTCGTAACCATTCATTAGATTTCGGTGATTCTAGCAGCATCAGGAAGTATTTTCAAATCTTTTTTCATCAGTCTAGACCTCTTGATCAGTTTCAGCTCCAGGTACTCTTGCATTGATTTTTTTAGTTTGGTGCATTTGTTCAATAACCTTGACATCTTGAAGCTTGGGAAAATATTTTTTGATCCGGGTAGCATCACTTCAGTTGCACATCATATTTGGAGGTCTTTCTTTGCTGTTGAAGGTCAGTGTCTTTGTTTTTTTGTGGAGAAATTTCATTATGGGGCTTGCATATTATTCTCCTTTGAATATGTTGCAAAAGGGAAACTATAAGCAATGGCGGGATGGGATCAACCACCATCTCCAATCACTTGATCTATTTCCTCATTTGTATGGTATAGTTCCTCATCCAAGTGAAGGTATTCATGAGTTTGCTTGGAGTTGCAACAAATATACTGTCTTGGAGATCATTTCTATGCAAGTTGATTGTGATGTTTTGAATGCTATTTATCATTGTGATTGTCCTCATATCCTTTGGGATAAGATTTGGGAGAAATATGGAGATTCAGAAACTCCACCATTCTCCAATGGTCATGATTCAGAATATCATTCTTCAGATCAGGTACCCCATGATGATATTGTTGTGTAGGAGGTTGATTGCCTTGATATTTCTGAAGAGGTTGACAAGGTTGCTTCAGGTGCTTCTTCTCCATTAGAGACAGTTGGTATCCCTTCACATTTAGTGATTCCTTGTCTAGATTCATTGATTGAGGCTTCCACTATCATCATCCATCAGGACACATTCAATTTTTTAGACTTGATATCACAGGATGGCTTCATTTAAGGTATCACTGACTTGGCTAATTCTACAAGTTTGGAAGACATTCTTGAGGGGATATCACTCTTCTATTCAGATTCCACTTTGGAGAGTTTTCTTGAGTCTCTTCATCCTTTTGTCTCAACCTTGATTGGGAATCCAAAGACTATCTTGGAGACACTTGGTTTCTCTTCAGAGATTTCATGTATGAGACTTCTTCCTTGTCATTCCATTCAGGACTTGAGGTTTATTCAGCATCTACCATTAGATTTTCTTTAGACTTCTTTCAGTGGTTTTGAAGACACTTCATTCAAGGGGGCTATCAAGTCTCCATCACATCCATCATATCCATCACCTCTCTATCTTTGGATATTGTTCAACATCAGTTTCTGCATCATCCTGGTTTGTCACTCTCTTCATTGATTGTGGCATCTTCATCTTCAGGCAAGGAGACATTTGAGTAGAGTTCAGAGACACCATCGACATCCACCTTCATCCTTCCTTCCTTCAATTCCTATCTGGAATGGGAAGCATCTCTGCACTTGCACTTGGTTCTATTTCTTCCGAAAGGGAGACAAGTTGTTTGTCGACATTGGATCATGTTTTGTCTTCAAACACTTACCATCTTTGTAGGTGATATCATCTTCTGGGGGGGCTATATAGTCTCTCTTTTTCCCTCCTATGGGGGGGCTATTATATTGTATCCATGTGAAACATGGTGTCCTTGGGGGGTATTTGGGAGTCCTCCATCCTTCCCATCCTATCTCACATTTTTTTGTTTTTTCATCTCCTTTTTGGAGAGGGGTTTTGTTCCCACTGGGTTTTCCCCTTTTCTCCGGTTGTGGGAGATTTTCTGCATCTTTATCATGTACATGGTACCTAACATGGCCTCGTAGTCGGGACCCATCATCTTCTTGGATAATCATTGCATTTTCCTCCCTAAGTTGAACTTATGGGGGAGTATTAGTGTAATTAATTAATTAATTATTACACTAGCATAAGTTAACTTAGGTCATGCATCATTTAGTCCTAGGTTAGATTTTAATAAATCATTTAATAAATGGGATAATATTCCCTTCCTTGTTTGTAGGGATAATATTCCTTCTAGAAGATGAGTTGTCCTTCTAGAACTTATCTCAACATTTAATAATTTCCTAGATAGGGTTCACATGTTGTCACATGTTAGATCATGACACATGGCAACATCTCATGCATTTTAGGTTTTCTCTTGCCTATATATTCAAGGCATTTTGTACATTTGTAATCAATCAATCGTATCATCAATATAGAATCTCTATTATGCATGCCTAGTTGCAACACTTTCTTTGTGGTTGATTATCTTTCCTGGCAAAGGTCCTCCATTGAAGATTGCAGCTTCAGGGACCCTGTGCATCCATAATCTCAACAACTTGTATCGTTTCACACTATAATTGTATTTGATGAAGATACATTTCATAGCCTTGTTCTCCAAATTTTTTCGCTTCTCATTTGGCACATGTGCATATGCCTCACAATAAAAAACTCTAAGATGTCTTAATGAAGGCTTGTGACCCGACCATGCCTCTATAGGCATCTTATCAACAAGAGCTGATGTAGGAGACTTGTTAATGAGATAACAAGCAACAACAATAGCTTCAACCCAAAACCTTTGTTCTAGACCAGCACCACTCAACATACTCCTAGCTTTCTCCATCAGTGTCCTGTTCATTCTCTTTGCAACTCCATTTTGTTGTGAAGAATATGTAGTTTTCTTTTGTCTATAAATACCACAATATTTATAGAATCTATCAAAATCATTCAAGAAAAATTCACCACCATTATCTGTCCTCAAACATTTTTTCTTTCTAGTTTGCAACTCAACCATTGCTTTAAATTCTTTAAATTGATTGAAAACTTTAGATTTAATCTTTAGAAAATATACCCATGTCCTTCTACTATAATGATCAATAAATGAAACATAATATGTGTATTTACCAATTGAATGAACATCTACAAGACCAAACACATCATAATGAATAAGATCTTGTAAGATTTGGCTATGGAGATAGCCACCCAAGATTTAAAGGCCTATGGAAAGCACAAAATACTTAGAAGATCAATATGACAAGAATAATTTGTATTCCTATCAATGAATGCAAAAAGAGTCAATGTACAAATATAGTAGAGACCCCTTGGTTATATAGCCAAGGTGAGATGCAAGATGTCATAGGATTATGACAAGTGTCTTAATCATATGACATGAGACAACTAATCACAACTACCTAGGTCACATGTGTTAGTTGTCAAGAGATAAGATAACAAATACTGACAACTAACACCTTCTAGAAGGAATCTTACAACCTAAGTAAACTTAACGTGTGAATATGTCCCCTAAGTCCCTAGTAAATGAAATAACTAGGTACAATACATGTATTCACACCAACACCCCCCCTTAAGTGCAACTTAGGGGGAATATTATTATGCAAATGACTCAAGGATGCAATGATGGGTCCTGACTACTAGGCCATGTTAGGTACCCATGTATAAATGCAATGTAATCCCTCAAAAATGGGGAAAGGGAGAACAACTAATGGGAAAAAAACTCCCCCCCAAAAGAGAGAAACAAAACAAAAACTACACTCAAAAAGATGAGAAGGGAAAAACCTCGAGTGAGGAAAAATCCCCCCCAAAAGAGAGAATGAAGAAGGTCAAGTGACCCCCCCTTGAAGAAACATTTCGCACCCCCAAGAGAGCTGGAAAATGGTGATAATGTACTCTTGGTGAAGGGTTTGGTGAAGATATCTGCAACCTGCTCTACTATAGGACAATACTACAAATCAATGACCTGTTCTTGTATCAACTCCCTGATGTAGTGCATATGGATCTCGATGTGTTTAGTTTGCTGATGTTGAAATGGGTTCTTCAAGATCTGGATGGCACTCTAATTGTCACAATGGAGGACCATGGGCCATGGAATGGTGAAGCCAAACTTAGTCAGAATATTTTGAAGCCAAATAGCCTTAGTAGTGGCATTAACAACTCCTCGATACTCAGCCTTGGTCAAAGAGAGAGCAATAGAATACTACTTCTTACTCTACCAACAAATGGGGCCAGAACCAAGGTGAAAGTTGTAGCTAAAAGTGGACTTACGATCATCAAGATCATAAACCCAATCATAATCTGTATATCCAACCAAGTTGAGTCTTGTACCTGTTGCATAGTGAATCCCATAATGTGGTGTACCCTGTATATAATGTAAGATGTGTTTGGCAGCTTTCCAATGAAGCTCATGTGTTTCCTGCATGAAGCATGAAACCATGCCAATTGGAAAGGAAATATCAGGGCATGTGTGAGTCAAGTAGATGCGGCTCCCAACAAGCTGATGATACATAGTGCATCAATGAGTGGAGTAGAACACTTGGCTTCAAGTTTGACTCCTAACAGAAAGGGAGTAGGTGCAACCTTACAATTAGACATGTGGAACCAAGCTAGAAGATCAAGAGCATACTTGGGTTGAGCAAGAGTGATCTTGAAAGAGGACTATCCTTAGAAAGTAGTACTAGAGGCCCAAGTTGGTCATAACAAACTTGTCATGCAGAGAAGATTTGACTCTGCCAATGATGGATGATGTACTCCCAGTAATGATCAAGTCATCAACATAGAGAACAAGAAGCAAGTGAGAGTCATCTTGTTGCAAAATGTAGACATTCGAATCCGAGTGGCACCTAGAGAATCCTATTGAGAGAAGAAAGGATTCCATCTTGGCATACCAAGCCCGAAGGGCCTATTTGAGGCCATAGAGAGACTTCCGCAATCTGCAAACCAAAGAAGAATCTTAAACAAACCCCTATGGATGCTCCATGTATATCTCCTCAGAAAGATCACCATGAAGGAATGCACTCTTCACATCCATCTGATGGACAACCCATCCATGAGCTGCTGTAATGGAAAGAGTCAAGCGAATGGAGTTCATCTTAGCAACAGGGGCAAAGGTTTCCATGTAATCAATGCCATGAACTTGTGAGAAACCTTTAGCTAGAAATTGTTCTTTGAACTTATTCACTGTTCCATCCATTGCATGTTTAGTCTGATAGATCCAATTACATCGAACCATTTTTCTCCCCTTAGGAAGAGGAACCAAATCCCATGTGTGATTCCTCATCAAGGAACTATACTCTTCCTCCATTGCTGAATCCCATTCAGGAATGCCTGATGCCTCCTTAAAGGATTATGGATATGAAGCGGTAGCAATGTAGACATGTGGAAGATTCTCATGTTGTGACCGAGTCCTTTGAGTATCTGTAGGATTCCCAACAAGATAGCCTATTGACTCAAGAGTCTGTTGAGCCCAACGAGGTCGTGAAGATGATGGGGATGAAGGATGAGAATCTTGAACCTCAGAATGAGAACCCTACAAAGGTGCAACCCTACGAGTAGGAGGTGAGGTAGAATCATTTGAGTCCATTGTGGAGGAAGGATGGGGAGGATTAGAATTTAAGCTAGGAGAGCTTTGCTCAAATTGAACAATCCTCTCTATGAATAGCTCATGTGTCTCTGGATCCAAGAGTCAATACCCTTTGACACTATCTAGATATCCAACAAAGATGTAAGGCCTGCTTTAAGGTTCTAATGCCTTGCGCTTCTTTGGAGGAATGCGTGCCCAAGATGGAGAGCCAAAAACTCGAAAATGCTGCACAACTGATTTTCTACCATACCAAGCCTCTAAAGGAGTCATGCCTTACAATGCCTTGTGGGGAACCCAATTCTGAATGTATGTAGCACAGTTAATGGATTTAGCCCAAAATTTTGGACCAAGAGAACATGCATGTATCATGTAGCTAGCCATTTCCTTAAGGGTCCTATTTTTCCTTTCAGCAAAACCATTTTTCTAAAGTGTATATGCAACTGAATGCTGAAAATTGATCCCTTCAAGAGTACAAAATTGCACAAGGTTGTGGTTCACATATTCTTGACCATTTTCAGTATGAAGAATCTTGATATACTTCCTAGATTGCTTCTCAACATGAGCCTTGAAAATTTGAAACTTTTCAAAGATTTCATTCTTTTGGTGAAGAAAGTAGACCCAAGTGAATCTGGAGTAGTCATCAATGAAGATGAGAGCATAGTGAGCCTTGCTGAAGGATAAAACTAGAAATGGGCCCGCTAGATCACTGTGAACCAATTGAAGAACTTCTAAAGCCCTCCAAGACTTCCCTTGATCAAACTTCTCTTCTAGATTCTTACCCATTTCATAACCTGGACATACACCATCTAAAAAGTTGATGAGAGGGAGACCTATGACCATATCCTATGAGCTAAGCTACTAAAGATAGCAGTAGTTCAAATGTCCAAACCGCTCATGCCATAACTTACTCACTGAATCTGAATGAGTAAGTAATGTTGTAGAAGGAGAACGTGGCACAAAGTGAGAAAATTGATATAGTCGAGTCTCATGATTGGCCTTTCCCACTGAAAGAAGGTTGGCACACAAGTTAGGAACACAAAGAACATTCTCAAATGATCCATCATCCATGTCAACCGAACCTTTTACAACAAATTCCACCTGAGTATCATCACCTATAAGAATGTGTGGTACTATACAAGGCTCCAATGAAGAAAATTGTTCTCTATTAGAACCCATGTGATGTGCAGCACCCAAGTCAAGTATCCATTGTTGTGATGATCCTATGGCTGCAACAAGTGCCTATCCTTTTCCTTTCTTTGATTATGAAGAAGTGGAAGGAGATGCTTCCTTTTTGTAGGAAGATGGCAAGTTGATGTTATTCTTCTTGAGGAGATTAGTCAATTCATCAACTTGCTTAGTATGACAATGGTGCTCATCATGACCAACTCTCTTGCAATATGCACAAGTCGGTTTCTCCTTCTTTTGTGAATTCCTCTTCTTGGAAGATGATGAAGAGTCTCCTTGCTGAGGAGAAGAGGATTGTGCTTGATCTTTGCATGGCTTTTTCTTTGATTGCTTTTGTTTCTTATTAGATCCTAACCCATGTCCTGCCACCAAAGCTTGTGACTTGGATGAATTGATAATACCCATAGTGATCAAATTTGATTGTTTAAGCATCAAAATCCCCGTGAATGAATCAAATGAAGGTGTAGTATAGGCACTTCCTATAGTCAACCGATGAGTCTGAAAACTAGAAACAAAAGTTGCATATTCTAAAGGAAGTTTGTCCAACAAATTGAAGACCAACCGAGCATCCTTCTTATCAATACCACAATATTTGAGTTGTGCTCTTAGTTCATTAGCCTTAGTCACATAGTCTTGGATTGTATCAAAATTCTTTGGATCCAAATTTGTGAGATCATTATCAAGTTTGTATCCCCTAACCTCATCAATTTGTTCGTACGATTGAGCAAGTTTATCTTACTTCCTTAGTTGTTTTACACTAATCAATATGAAAGATGAGATAAAGAGAAACATATTTTTTGAGTGTTCCAAGAGCCATAGTACTTTTAATGAGCCATTCACTTTTTAATTTTGGAATCAATTGGTTCTAGAACAAATCCATCAATGTATTGAATTAATCTCTTTTCCATTAGTTTACTCCATGCATTTATTTTCCATTTTGCATAGTTATGTGGAGTTAAAAGAGGAAACTTAGGATAACCCATGGCTGAAATCTAAAGAGCAAGAAAGAACTTAAAGCACAACACACAACACAACCCCCCCAAATTCACTCAATCAAATAACTCCCCCCCCCCAAGCAAATGATTTGGCACTTTATACTTAGTGTGGTTACAATTGCCACTTGAAAGAAATAGATAAGTGGAATTTTGATTTCAATGCTTACAATTTCCACAATAAGGCAAGATCAAACTGTGATCAACATGCAAAAGATCAAACTGTGATCTATGCAATACAATTGCCAAAATGAGCCAAATAATGCTATGTGCTGAAAGTATAATTTTTGCTCACAATGAATATAAACTCATAGTACCACTATAAATCTCTTGAAAAAATATACACTTTTAAAAAAAATTACACCTAAAAAGGAGTTCATATGAGCCCGAACAGGGCCTCGAAATTTCCAAAAACGGTGACAATTCAACAACACCTGTGAAAAATTGAATTTTCTAAAAAAATCATGCATCAAAATTTGAAACCAATTGCACCAACATGTAAACTACAAAAAAATAGCCTAAATAAAAAAAATTTCTCAAAAAAAGGAGCTAAAATGAGCAAGGTATGAGCGATTGAAGTTGGACTACAAAAATAGAAAGCTCATCCGTGAGGGGTAAATTTTTTTCAAATGATCGTTGATGTTAGCAACCTGCAAGGTTAAAGTTGATAGTCATTTGGCTGTCATGGGTCACACTGTGCTAAAATTGATAGTCTTCTGGCTATTGCAGTCGTTGTTCATCCTTGTCGGAATATTCCTTAAAACTCCCAGAATATTCTTGTTGACCATCAGTGAGGAATCTTTGAACCGACTGGGAATATTCTTCATTGGTCGGATGGAATGCCCACCAAATTTGTAGAGAAGGCCATGGGTGGGGCCGTGGGTAGGTGGCCACATGGCACCCCATGTACCCCATACGGTACGACATAGCGGTATGCTTTGCGAACTATAGAGTCTGCAGAGTGTACAATATCTCTTTTTTTATTTTTTTAAAAATAAAACTTCTACAGAATAAAACTACAAATATTTTTTATTTTTTTTGAGAAATACTTAAATTCGTAGAAATATAATATATTTTTTTTTGAAAAATAAATTCGTACCGATGCAATAATCGCTGGGTCGTACGGCTTGGCTAGACAACAAATTCAATGATTTGGCAGTCAATTTAGGGGTTTTTGGCCCTTCTGAACAACATTGTTTTGTTTTCTAGAAATGCAATGCTCATAGAAATCAAATTCAAGATTAAAATATGAAAAACCTTCAATGAGGTTTTTATTTTTCAGGGTCCTTAGACCCTTTTCTCCAATGTGGTTGTCTCTGGTGCCATAGCATAGTTTTCTCTACAGGTGACTTTGATTCAGAAAAAAGAGCACCCTTGGGTACCCAAAATCCATGACCATCTACTGAGGGTGAAACCCTCACTTCTTCCACAAACTTGCTTTTCATAGAAGTACTATTGCACTCAACAGTGCATGCATCAAGCTTATACAATGTGCCATATTTGACACCTCTAGAAATCACCATACCACCTCTGACCATCTTGCATCCTGCATCAGAAAATACTACCTGCACACTTGAGTCATATGGAAAGATGCACCTGATTCAATTAATCATGCATCATTTACCTTCACAAGTTTCCAAAGTTGTAATGAATGCGTGACCATGTTCCTTCTTGGACTTAGAATCAAAATCGAATTTCTTCTTTTTCTTCTTCTTTTCTTCTTTGTAGTCCTTACGAACATGTCCAGGCTTATCACAATTCCGGTAAATAACTTTGGATTTTCCATGAGACTTTGATCTCCCCTTGGTCTTGGATTTGTCACTCTTCTCATTCTTCTTTCCTTTTTCCTCTAGTCTTCCATGAACATTTAGGGATTCCTTGGAACTAATGGATACCTTCCTCATATCTTCAAAAAGTTAAGAACCCACCACTTTAGTCTTCAACATAACAAAAGTACTCACAATAGCCATAACAAGAGAATACCATGAATCAGGAAAAGAACAAAGTAGGATATAACATTTCTCTTCCTCATCCATTTTGACATAAATTGATGCCAATTGAGCCACCAACATATTGAATGATTCCAGGTGGTCTATAATTCATCCACCCTCTTCCATTCTCAAGGAATATAATTTTTTCCTCAAGAAAATATTGTTCACTAAAGATTTGGATTGATACATCTCACCAAGCTTCTTCCATAGTTTCTGTGTAGAGGTCTCTTCATGGACATTGACCAAAATATTCTTCCAAGCACAATTTAATTAGACCCTTGGATTTATGATCAACAACATCATATTGAACAGTCTGAGTAGGATTTGTAGGCCTTGAAACATTCTCATCAACAACACCCCATTGATCTTGATCTATTAACAAATCCTCCTTCAGCTTCCATATTTAAAAATTATTTCCAAAAAATTTATCCACCTCTATTCTCCCTAATGAACTTGCCATCTGAAAATTCCTGCAACAAGATCACAAAGTGTCTTCTACACAAGCTCCCACTCAAATCTGGATTAGTTCAAAAAAACCAACAACCCACAACTAAAACCAAAGGTGAACAAGATCTAATACCACTTGTAAGGAAGCTAAGGTTGTGGAACAACTTCCTAAACTAATCTTGGGAGGAGAATAATGCAAAATTTTTACAGATCTTTAATAGTTATAGAAACTTAAATTGAAATAGAGATAAATATCATGCATACCAATACATAGTGATTTACATGGGGAAAACCCTATCGGAAGAAAAAACCCACACTCCAAAAGCCATCCAATATATTATTCAGAAATCATAAATATTACAATATACTTGTAGAGAAAGCTTCTCATAGGAGTATGACCACTCAGAGATCTAGAGGAACCATGACCACTATTAGACTCTCAGAATATATTGCATACATAGCTCTAATACAACACCCTCATAAAATAGGGTTGCATTCTAGGGCTATTGAAGCTAATAAAATATCAACCGTTAGATACATAATGATGAATGATCTAGATTTACAACAATAAAGTGTATATATTGTCCGTTTGCTTATGCCATATGGTGTAGGATTATACGAATGTGGGATCTTAGTTGGGTTTTTCCTGGAGCTATTGTGGATTTTTATAATCAATGGAAGGCCCCCTCAAAGAATTGGGCCTTGAATCTGCTCTGGAACTATATCTTTCCTCACCTTGCCTGGGGTATTTGGAAAAAAACACAATAACAGAATCTTCAGGGATGTTGCTCTCTCGAAGGAAGTGGTCTTTGGTAAGATTACTAGAGTTGTGGTTGAAAATTTTAATTTGCTTAATAACAAGTTTAAAGGTAAAGGTAAGGTCAGTATACAAGAGTATGATTGTAGAATTGTGGGAGCCTGGAAGATTAATGTGGATATGTTCAATATGTCCAAAAGCATCAAGGATCCTAGAGATGGCATATTCTGGAGTCTTCCTCCCCCTGGTTGGGTCAAAATCAACTTTGATGGCGTGCCAAGGGAAATCTTGGGCCTGCCGGTAGTGGAGGGGTGATAAGGGATGAGAATGGTTTCTTTATTGCAGTTGTTGCGATTCCTTTAGGCACTCAGACCAACCATGTGGCCAAAGCCTCTGGTGTTTTCCAGACCTTGAAGTTGGCTAGCCAATTGAAGTATAAAAATGTGTGGATTGAAGGGGATTCGAATAATATTATCCAATGTCTAAAGGGTCGTCAGAAACCTTCATGGTCTATACAAAATTGGATAGACCTCTCTAAGGAAATTATTAATACCTTTGAGAAAAGTTATATTTCACATGCCTATCGAGAAATAAACACGGTGGTGGATTTCTTCACCAATAAAGGTGTCAAAGCTCCGAAAAAGATGATGTGGCAGGGGTAGGATGAGTTGGAGGCTGACGTTAAGGTCCTACTGACGTATGACCGTGCTCACGGGAAGGTTCAATTTCCCATTCCATTGAATGATGGTTGAGTGTCCTCCCCTTTAGTCTCAGGATTGTGTTTTAATGATTATTCAAAGTTGGCCGAGGAGTAATTACTTTATCTCTCGGTTGCATGTGATTATTTTCGCACACTTTCTGGGCATTTTAGGAGCTTGTTTCTATAGGGTTTTGGACTATTCTATTCCTACTGGCAATACGATGGGTCGCGAAAGTCGCAAAGTGGAGTTGATAAATAGTGTACAGTTGAAGAGAAATACAAAGCTCTGGAAGAAGCTGGAGAATGGTGGCATTACTGTTTTTATTGAAAAGCTCCATGGCTGGGACCCGAAGGTTACTAGGGTTTTTGAGAAAGATTGGAAGGATGGTGAGATAAACTTGTTTGGCAGACATGTGGTTATCAATGAACAGTTGATTGCTAAGGTTACTGGCCTCTCGATAGAGGGTATTAAATTCTATAGGGACAAGAAACAATTTGATGAAGCGGTCAACAAATTTCCTAAGTCAGATGCTGAGAGGGAGGAGTTACGAAGGACTTCTAGAAGCTACTATGACACGAAAAAAATTGTTTCGCATTGGAGGATGGTTTTGAATGTGTTGATGGAGTATGTTACTTTGGATGGCCGTTATACCAGAGTCTTTGGGTATCATTTTGTCTTGCTGAATCATTTCAGGCACCAGGTCAGGATTTCTTTTCTTTTTTATCTTGCATCTTCTCTGAATACCAGTCTGAAAAACCATAGAAAAAACCCCACTAGGTATTCTATTCTTCATGAAGGACTGTTTGTCCTAATTTATGACCATTTTAAAGCCATGCCGACTCTGCCTCACTAGACACCGTCGCCTAAGGTTAGGGTTGATGACAAGGAAAAAGGAAAATCTAGGGATTCTCCTCAAAAAAAGGGCAAGAGAAAAGTGTCGGAGGACCCCTCCTATGATGTGAATGAAGAGGATTTGTAGTCAGAGTCGTTGTTTGAGTATTCCAGCCATCCTGCAACTGATAGAGAAGAGAGACCTCGCTTCCCTATGGACCTCAAGGCAGGGGATCATTATTTTAAGGAGGAATGGGAATTTCCCACTGATGTTCTTGCAATAGCCCACAATGGGGCGGTGGATAACTTTAGGCTTATGAGATGGGTGTTCTTTGAAATTAAGGAAATTAAGTTAAATCAAAGAGCTATGAATAGTAAACTGGAGAAAGCTAATGATGAAAATAACAGAGGCAGTGGTAGTGGTCGGGCTACTGATTTATGGATGGAAGAGGAGAAGAAGTATATGGTTGAGTGCCTCAAGAAAACGGTGGAGGAATTACAGGATTTCAAATGCAATCATGATGGAAAGCATGCAGATATGGAGGAGCAGCTGAGGAACATTAAAAATTCTCTCCACAAAGTGCTAATTATGAACCATAAGATTTTAAAATCCACTGCACAGACCATGAATACCATGGTGGAAAACCTAGAAAAATCCCATCAGGTAAAGACTGTTGTGTTTCTTGATTTGGACAATGAGGAAGGGTAGCCGGATAGTGGGGGGACGAGTAACAAGACTAGAGAAAATTTGAAAAGGAAGGCATACCAAGCTTTAGTCAACATCCAAGAGGTCAAGAAGTTTGCACTCAACATGAAAAGTCTAGAGCAGGAAGCGGCAAAGATCCTTCAGAACCTGGCCTAGGGGCTGTTGTTTAGTGGTTTTTTGTCAATTTTTTTGGCTTTTTTGCCCTGGTTTTCTAGTGTGTTCTTCTTTGTGGGTAGATTCTTATTTTTGTCTATGCTCTGCTAATGTTTTATCCTTCGCTATCTTACTGTTAAGGGTTTCGGGACCCCTCTAAAACCTGTTTGTTCCATAATAAAAAACAATCAAGTGTATATAAAATTTTACTTCTAGGGGTGCTACCCCTGAGCCCCCGTTGGGGTACATTGCCCCTTGTACCCCCATCCTGGGGGATGATCCCCCTGGACCCCTCATGGGGGGGGATCCCCCCAGGCCTCCTCCCTATTTTTGTCAAATGAAAAATGCCTTATGTAATTGCAAGGTTGAGACACATTTTATCAACAAATCTCCCACTTGTCGAACACCTTTCAAGGACAACAAAAGGGTGTCATCATCATCTCCTAATTGCTAAGGGCCAAAAGGCCCATAGTCTCTAAACACCATTTGAACTTCTTTGTGCTCAAAGGCTTAGTTAAAGAATAAAAAACATTCATCAAAGTCTCCACCTTAACCAGCTTCACCTTGCCATCTTCAACCATATCTCTAACAAAATGATACTCTACAACAATGTGCTTGTTCTTGGCATGAAATTTTGAGTTTTTGGCTAGACATATTGCACTTTGACTGTTGCAATAAATTGTCGCTACACCTTGTTTTATTCCAATATCTAAACACACTCTCTTAAGACAAATGGCTTCTTTACAAGCATGAGTAGTTTCCATATACTCTACTTCAGTAGTGGACAAAGCAACCACAGTTTTTTGCTTACTCATCCAACTAATTGCACCACCAAATAAAGTAAACACATAAATACTGGTGGATATTTTGCTATCATCATCACCTATCGATTCTGAATCCACATAACCATGAATAATAAGGGAAATATCATCTTTAGTCATATTACTGTGATAACATAAGGAATAATCTGAGCCACCACACAAATATCTGAAGACCCTTTTAATTATATCCCAATGAACTCTACTAGGATTAGACATATATTTGGAAAGAACTCGCAATGATTGGGAAATGTCTGGTCTAGTACAAACCATAGCATACATCAAACTTCCAATTACACTTTGGTAAGGCACTCTACTCATGTCTTCCATCTCTGATGGAGATGTTGGATTATCTAAAATAGATAACTTTTTTCCAACTAAAATAGGAACACATAATGGTCTACAAGCCCTCATATTAAACCTCTATAAAATTGAGTTGATATACTTTCTTTGGCATTTTCATAGCTTTTGTTCACTCTATCTCTTCTAATTTTCATCCCAAGAATGTTTTTTTCTACACCAAGATCTTTCATTTCAAATTTAGCAGCAAGTTGAGATTTCAATTTTGAAATCATACCTTTCCCTCTACCAATAAATAACATATCATCAACATATAATGTAATATACAAGAAAAAATCATCATTAGTTTTATAATAAACATAATGTTATGATTTAGAATGCTCAAATCCAAAACTCAACACATATTTATAAAATTTATGGTACCACATCCCTGGACTCTATTTTAGGCCATAGAAATATTTCTCCAATTTGCAAACCAAGTTACTTTTACCTTTCACCACATAGTGCTCGTCATATAAATATCCTCCTCCAAGTCACCATGCAGGAAAGTAGTTTCACATCCATTTTCTCAATCTCTAAATCATAAGCAAAAAAAATAGAAAGAAAAAGTCTAATGGATGTCATTTTTACAACAAAAGAAAATATCTCACCATAATCAACACCCTCAACTTGAGAGTAACCTTTTGTAACCAACCTTGCTTTGTATTTCTCAATACTTCAATCTAAAATAATATTTTTCTTGAACACCTATTTTCACCAACAAGTTTTCGTCCTTCAGGCAATGGTACAAGATCCCATGTATCATTATTTTTCAAAGCTACCATTTCTTCATCCATAGCAAGCTTCCATGATTCAACATCATTCATACCTAATGCCTCTTCTACTGATCTGGGTTCATCCATGTTAGTATTGAAAGAAAAATACATCTCCAATCATCAGGTGAATACCTTTTAGGTGGTTTTCTCTACCTTGTAGACCTACAAACAAATTGAGTAGGAGGTTCTTCCTCCTCTTCTAAAGATTCAGAGCTAGATGAGCTCTCCTCAACTTCTTGTCTATCCATGGGCCTCGATTCAAATTTCTCAAGTGTAGAAGGAAAATGAATAACATCTTCCTATTTACTTTGGTCTAGCTGCAATATAACAAAAGAAGGCTTAATTTCTCTTAAAATAACACTTCTAGTATGTATTACATTTTTTGCAACAGGATCCAAAAGCTTGTATCCTTTCACACCATAACTATATCCATTGAAGATACATTTCATATCCTTGTTCTCCAACTTTGTTCACTTCTCCTTTGGCACATGTGCATATGTCTCACAACCAAAAACTCTAAGATGTCTTAATGAAGGCTTGCGACCCGACCATGCCTCTATAGGCATCTTATCAATAAGAGTAGATGTAGGAGACCTGTTAATCAGGTAACAAGCAGTGGCAAAAAACTTCAGCCCAAAACCTTTGTTCTAGACCAACACCACTCAACAAACTCTTAGCCTTCTCCATCAATATCCTATTCATTCTTTTTGCAACTCCATTCTATTGTGGAGAATATGGATTTGTCTTTTGTCTATGAATACCACAATCTATATAAAATCTATCAAAATCATTTGATCAAAATTCACCACCATTATTAGTCCTCAAACATTTAATTTTATTTCTAGTCTACAACTCAACCATTGCTTTAAATTCTTTAAATTGACTAAAAACTTCAGATTTACTCTTTAAAAAATATACCCATGTCCTACTATAATCATCAATAAATGAAACATAATATGTGGATTTACCAATTGAAGGAACATCTACATGACCAAACACATCATAATGAATAAGATCCAATACACCACAATATTTATGAGAACTCAAGTAAAAATGATCATGATTTTTTCCATAAATGAAATGCTCACAGAAATCAAACTCAAGATTGCAATCATATAACTTTCAATGAGGTTTTTATTTTTCAAGGTCCTTAGACCCTTTTCTCTAATGTGGCCAAGTCTCTGGTGCCATAACATAGTTTTCTCTGCAGGTAACATTGATTCAAAAGAAAGAGCACCCTTGGGTACCCAAAAGCCATGACCATCTGCTGAAGGTGAAACCCTCACTTCTTCCACATACTTGCTTTTCATAGAAGTACTATTGCACTCAATAGTGCATGCATCAAGCTTATACAATGTGCCATATTCAACACCTCTAGAAATCACCATAACACCTCTGACCATCTTGCATCCTACATTAGAAAATACTACTTGCACACCTGCATCTATTAGTTTGCTCATAAATAACAAATTTCTTGCTAAACTAGGGTTATGCAACACACCATTAATCCTTTTTATTCTACCATCAAGAAACCTAATTTTAACTTTACCATGACCAAAAATGTCTAAATGAAAATCATCACCCAAGTACACCTTGCTTGCAACAAACTCTTCATATTCGGAAAACCAATCTCTATTAACGGTCATATGGAAAGATGCACCCGAGTCAATTAACCATGCATCATTACCTACACAAACTGCCAAAGCTACAATGAATGCATCACCATATTCCTTCTCAGACTTAGAATCATAATCAAATTTCTTCTTTTTCTTCTTCTTTTCTTCTTTGCATTCCTTATGAATGTGTCCTGGCTTACCACACTTCCAACAAATAACTCTAGACTTTCCAGGAGACTTAGATCTCCGCTTAGACTTGTATTTTAACGCTTCGTATTATTCTTTCATTTTTCCTTATGTCTTCCATGAACATTTAGGGCCTCCTTGGAACTGATGGATAACTTCCCCCTCATCTCTTCAAAAAGGAAAGAGCACACATCTTCAGTCTTCAACATAACAAAAGTACTCCCAATAGCCATAAGAAGAGAATCCCATGAATTAAGCAAAGAACAAAGCAGGATCTAACATTTCTCTTCCTCATCCATTTTGCCACCAACTGATGCCAATTGAGCCACCAACATATTGAATGCTTCTAGGTGGTCTATAATTCATCCACTCTCTTCCATTTTCAAGGAATACAATTTCTTCCTCAAGAAAATCTTGTTCACTGAAGATTTGGCTTGATACATCTCATCAAGCTTCTTCCATAGTTTTTTTGCAGAAGTCTCATGGACATTGATTAAAAAAGAGTCTACCAAGCAAAATCTAATTAGACCATTTTCTTTATGGTACTTAACATCATATTGAGTGGCTTGAGTAGGATTTCCAGGCCTTGAAAAATTCTCATCAACAACATCCCAAAGATCTCGATCTATCAACAAATACTCCATCTTCAGTTTCCACATTTCAAAATTATTTCCAAAAAAACTATCCACCTCTATTATCCTGATGAACTTGCCATCTGAAAATTCCTACAACAAAATCACAAAGTGTCTTCTACACAAGCTTCTGCACAAATCTAGATTAGTTCAAAAAACCCAACAACCCATAATTGAAACCAAAGGTGATCAGGCTCTGATACCACGTGTAAGGAAGATAAGGTAGTAGAACAACTTCCCATACTAATCTTGATAGGATAATAATGTAAATTTTTTATAGATTTTTAATAGTTACAAAAACATAAATATAAATAGACATAAATATCATGCACACCACAACATAGTGATTTACGTGGGGAAAACCCTTTTGGGAGAAAAACCCACACTCCAAAAGCCACCGAATATATTATTTAGAAATCACAAAGATTACAATATACTTGCAGCGCTAGCTTCTTACAAGAGTATCACCACTTATCTTACTAATTACATTGCCAAATAAAGTAAACACATAAGCACTGATGGATCTTCTGCTATCAACATCACCTACTCAGTATGAATCCACATAACCATGAATATCAAAGGAAATATCTTCAGTCATATTATTGTGATAACATAAGGAATAATTTGAGGTACCACACAAATATCTGAAGACTATTTTCATTGCATCCCAATTAACTCTACCAGGATTAGAGATATATTTGGAAAGAAATATCACTACTTGGGCAATGTTTGGTGTTTTACAAACCATAGCATACATAAAACTTCCAACTGCACTCTGGTAAGGCACTCTTCTTATGTCTTCCATCTTTGATGGAGATGGTAGACAATCTAAAATAGACAACTTTGTTCCAACTAAAATAGGAACACATAATAGTCTACAAGCCTGGATCCTCTGTAAAATTGAGTTGACATACTTACTTTGCACAAGACATAGCATTCTATTCATTCTATCTCTTTTAATTTCCATCCCAAGAATGTGTTTAGTTGCACCAAGATCCTTCATTTCAAATTTAGCAGCAAGTTGAGATTTCAATTCTGAAATCATACCTTTCCCTCTACTTATAAATAACATGTCATCAACATATAATGTAATAAACAAGAAACAATCACCATTAGTTTTATAACAAACACAATGATCTGATTTAGAATGCTCAAATCCCATACTCAACACTTATTTATCAAATTTCTGGTACCATATCCTAGGACTCTATTTTAGTTAGGCCATACAAAGATTTCTTCAATTTGCAAACCAAATTACTTTTACCTTTCACCACTTAGTGCTTTGGCTGTGTCATCTAAATATCCTCCTCCAAGTCACCATAACGGAAAGCAGTTTTTACATCCATTTGCTCAGCCTTTGAATCATAAGAAACAACAATAGAAATAAAAAATATAATGGATGTCATTTTTTCAATAGGAGAAAATATCTCACCATAATCAACACCCTCAACTTGAGAGTAACCTTTTGTAACAAACCTTGCTTTGTATTTCTCAATACTTCCATTTGAAACAATCTTTTTCTTGAACACCCATTTCCAACCAACAGGTTTTTTTCCTTCAGGAAATGGAACAAGATCCCATGTATCATTCTTTTTCAAAGCTACCATTTCATCATCCATAACAATCTTTCAGGATTCTACATCATTCATACCTAATGCCTCTTCTACTAATCTAGGTTCATCCATGTTACTATTAAAAGCAAAAATACATCTCCAATCATCAGGTGAATACCTTTCAAGTGGTTGTCTGTGCCTTGTAGACCTACAAACAAGTTGAGTTCGAGATTCTTCCTCCTCTTCTGAAGATTCAAAGCTAGATGAGCTCTCCTCAACTTCTTGTCTATCCATGGGCCTAGATTCAACTTTCTTAGGTGTAGAAGGAAATAAAGTCACATCTTCCTATTTACTTTGTTTTGGCTGTAATGTAAGAGAAGAAGGCTTAATTTCTCTAAAAATGACACTTCTAATATGTATTACCTTTTGTGCAAAAGGATCCTAAAGCTTGTACCCTTTCACAACATAACTGTATCCGATGAAGATACATTTCATAGCCTTGTTCTCCAACTTTTTTTTCTTCTCCTTTGGCACATGTGCATATGCCTCATAACCAAAAACTCTAATATGTCTTAATGAAGTCTCACAACCCAACCATGCCTCTATAAGTGTCTTATCAAAAAGAGCTGATGTAGGAGAACTGCTAATCAAGTAACATGCAGTGGCAACAACTTCATCCCAAAACCTTTGTTCGAGACTAGCACCACTCAACATACTCCTAGCCTTCTCCATCATTGTCCAGTCCATTCTTTCTACAACTCCATTCTGTTGTGGAGAAAATGGAGTTGTCTCTTGTCTATGAATACCATAATCTTTACATAATCTATCAAAATCATTCAAGAAAAATTCATCGCCATTATCAGTCATCAAACATTTAATTTTCTTTTGATTCTGCAACTCAACTATTGCTTTAAATTATTTAAATCGACTGAAAACTTCAGATTTACTCTTTAGAAATTATACCCATGTCCTTCTACTATAATCATCAATAAATGAAACATAATATGTGGATTTACCAATTGAAGTAACATCTATAGGACTGAACACATCATAATGAATAAGATCCAATTCACCAAAAAATTTATGAGAACTTGAGTAAAACTAAATGTGGTTTCATTTTCGATAAATGCAATGCTCATAGAAATAAAATTCAAGAGTACAATCAGACAAACCTTCAATGAGGTTTTTTATTTTTCAAGGTCCTTATACCCTTTTCTCCAATGTGGCCAAGTCTCTAGTGCCATAACATAGTTTTCTCTACAGGTAACTTTGATTCAGAAGAAAGAGCACCCTTGTGTACCCAAAAGCTATGACCATCTGTTGAAGGTGAAACCCTCACTTCTTCCATAGACTTGATTTTCATAGAAGTATTATTGCACTCAACAATGCATTGCATCAAGCTTATACAATGTTCCATATTTGACACATCTAGCAATCACCATAGCACCTCTAACCATCTTGCATCCTACATCACAAAATACTACCTGCACACCTGCATCTATTAGTTTTCTCATAGATAAAAAATTTCATGCTAAACTAGGGATATGCAACACACCATTCATCTTTTTTATTCTACCATTAGGAAACTTGATTTTAACTTTACCATGGCCAACAATGTCTAAGTGAGAATCATCACCCAAGTACACCTTACCTCCATCAAATTTTTCATATTTAGAAAACCAATCTCTATTAAAAGTCATATGTAAAGATGCTCCTGATTCAATTAACCATTCATCATTACTTGCACGAGTTGTGAAAGCTGCACTGAATGCATCACCATCTTCCTTGTCAGACTCAGAATCAGAATCAAATTTCTTCTTTTTATACTTCTTTTCTTCTTTACATTCCTTACAAACGTGTTCAAGCTTACTACAGTTCTAGCAAATAACTTTGGACTTTCCAAGAGACTTAGATCTCCCCTTTTACTTGGATTTATCATGCTTATCCTTTTTCTTGCCTTTTTCCTTAGGTCTTCCACAAACGTTAAGGGCCTCCTCGACACTGATGGATACCTTCCTCTTCATCTCTTCATAAAGCAAAGAGTTCACCACATCTTTAGTCTTCAACATAACAAAAGTGCTCCCAATATCCATAACAAGAGAATCCCACGAGTTAGGCAATGAACAAAGCAGGATCTAAATTTTCTCTTCCTCATCCATTTACACACCAACTGATGCCAATTGAGCCACCAAAATATTGAATTCTTCTAGGTGGTCTGTAATTCATCCACCCTTTTCCATTCTAAAGGAATACAATTTCTTCCTCAAGAATATCTTGTTCACTAAATATTTGGCTTGATACATTTCACCAAGCTTCTTCCATAGTTTTTGTGCAAAGGTCTCTTCATGGACTTTGATTAAAATAGTGTCTTTGAAGCATAATCTAATTAGACCCTTGGATTTATGGTCCATAACATCATAATGAATAGCCTGAGTAGGATCTATAGGCCTTGAAATATTCTTATCAAAGCCATCCCATAGATTTTGATCTATCAACAAATCCTCCATCTTCAACTTCCACATTTCAAAATTATTTCCAAAAAAATTATCCACCTCTATTGTCCCTGATGAAATTTCCATTTGAAAATTCTTGCAACAAGATCACAAAGTGTCTTATGCACAAGTTCCCACTCAAATCTAGATTAGTTCAAAAATCCCAACAACCCACAACTGAAACCAAAGGTGATCAGACTCTGATACCACTTGTAAGGAAGCTAAGGTAGCGTAACAACTTCTTACACTAATCTTGAGAGGAGAATGATGCAAAACTTTTACAAATCTTTAATAGTTACAAAAACTTAAATAGAAATAGACATAAATATCATGCATACCACAACACAGTGATTTAAGTGGGGAAAATTATTTTAGGAGAAAAACCCCACACTCCAAAAGCCACCCAATTTATTATTTAAAAATCACAATGATTGCAATATACTTGAAGAGCAAGCTTCACATAGGAATTGTTGGAGATTGTTGGATGTTGTGGATGTGTTGCTGATATGTGGTTGTCATTGATGTCAACACTATTAGCATTTGGTGTATCAGTTGCTGAATATGTCGAGGATATTGAGAAAATTGTAAAAGAAAGTGTTTTAGGTTCCCAATGGAACTGTGCAGGTCATGAAGGCATTTTTTTCTGTACGTAAAAGATTAGCTGATGTGGATTAAAGGGTTTATTTTTGAGTATGACTAGAACATCTACCAAAATTTTTAGAGGTTTGTGTAAAGTTTTGTGAGAGTTATGGTCTGACAGTGTTTTGCTGGTCTCTATCAGTGTTCCTGAATGAAGATTGTGTGATTCTAGTTATCTTAGTTTTTGCGGATGCTTCTCTATTGTTTCTTGGTGTTCTCAGATGTCTCTAGTTCATTGTCTATCTTTATGGTACATCCACATTGATCCGTGTGCTCGTGGTTGAAGATATTTTTGCACATGTTCGGTTTTTCTTGTTCTTGGCCGACATGATGGTGGTAGCGTGTTGTGGATCTTCGAGGAAAAATTAATTGAAGTATTTTTGTATTGGAGATATTAATTTGGGTCTCCACTATGTTGTGGCTGACCTTGGTGGATACGCATTAAAAATATAATTTATTTTTCTTGGTCGACGAAGTTGTGGTGAAATATCCTGTAGTGGATATATAAGAGCAATTGTGTGATCGGTAGAAAGTATGCTTCGTGCAATCCTATGTGCGTATGTGCAAATATCATTACTAAGCATAGTGTGAAGAATATTGTGTGAAGTGTGAAGAAGTATTGAGCTTAATTGGAACTATAATTAGGCTTGACCATAATCTATTTTCTCAATTCATACCCTCTAGATTTTTAATCCAAATTTGTTGGGTGGTGAGCCCATTTAGTAATTGAGCAGTGTGCCTGAATGCATGTGCATTCCCCTTATTGTTTTTCATTATACTTTTAGCAGGGTATAATCTTGTGGACTAAGATCCACCGTGGTTTTTCCCATAACAGGGTTTCCATGTAAAAAATATTGGTGTTCTTTGTCTCTCTGATGTGTTAATTACTTATGATTAATTGTTCATTCGTCAGATCTGAGATTAAGGATAAGTTAAGTTAGAAAAAGTTTAAATTTCTGTGATAATTGATTCACCCCCCCTCTTAGTTGTCTATCCTTGTTTTTCCAACAATTGGTATCAGAGCAGGTTCCTCTGAAGAAGTCTAATAGCTTGAGGTGATCCAAAATGGAAACATTGAAGAAGGACAATCCTAGATTTGATGGCAGTAACTATTCCATGTGGAAAGTCAGGATTCAATTTCATCTACAGTGCATTGGTGATTCTTACTGGAAGATTACAAAAAATCAATATGTTATCCCTAAGAATGGTCCCTCCACTGCTAATGAGATCAAAGATGCTGAAAATAATACCAGGGCCATGGAAGCATTGGTGAGTGCTCTAACAGATTCAGAGATGGATAATGTATTGGGTTTGCAGATAGCTCATGAGATATGGACGAAACTAGAAACTTTGTATGAAGGTGATGCACAAGTGAAGATGGCTAGGCTATAGAGATTGAAAGGTAAATATGAGAATTTGAAGATGGGAGAAGATGAAAATATCACTTCTTTTTATGCAGAGAGTAAATGAGACAGTGATGGGTATTACATGTGTCGGTGGTTCTGTAGATGGGGATGAAATTGTGGCCAAAGTACTCATATCCTTGCCTCCCTCATACAAAATGAAAGTTCATGCCATTGAAGAGTTCAGATCTGTGAACAAGATGACAAGAGATACGCTGATCAACAAGCTTGCTGCTTTTGAAATAAGTGAATCTGGTGAATCCACACCAAAAATTGAATCTACTTTCAAGGCTACTATATCCAAAAGTAACGGGAAAAGATACAGTTTGGGAGAGAGATCCAGAAAGATATCTAAATATGATGAAGATTTGAAACAACTCGAAGACAAAGAAAGAGAAGTACAAGAACTTGAAGCACTGATTGCAAAGCAAGAAGGAAGAGGAAAAGGTAATTATGAAGATGTATTGCCTATTAAATTTTTTTCATGCAGTAAAATAGGTCATTTTGCAACAAGATGTCCTGAAAGAGTTCCTAGATCTAAGCCTAGAAAACCTAGATTCCAAAAGAAATGCTACTTTGCTGAAGAAGCAGTAACTGATGATGAATCTGATAAAGACAATGCAAAAGAAGATGATTGAGCTTTCATTGCTACCATTGAAAATAAACCTATGCCTACTGAATCCACTGAAGATAAGAAAGCTCTTGCAGCCTGAGTTGAGGAGAAAGATGAGTGGGTCATTGATAGTGGATGCTCACATCATATGACCGGTGATAAAAGCAAGTTTTTGAGTCTAGAGAAGTATGACGGTGCGGTTGTAAGATTTGGAGATAACAATGCTTGTGTGATTCATGGAAGAGGTTCTATTAGCCTTGGTGGTAGGCAAAACATTGATGATGCTCTCTATGTTGGAGGCCTAAAGCATAACTTGTTAAGTGTTGGACATATGGTACACAAGGGATATGATCTAGAGTTCAAGAATGGAAAATGCAAGATTCGTGGAAGTTCTAGAAACATGATTGCTACTAGTGTGCAAACTAAAGGTAATATTTTTCATTTGAATACTGCTAGTGGAAGTTGTTTAATTGCTCAAATAGATGAAATTTGGTTGTGGCACATAAACTTTGACAACATTATCGAGATAAGTTCTACTCAAGCAGTAAGAGATCTGCCTAGGTTAGTGAAGCCTGCTAATGTAATCTGCCAAGAATGTTAGATGGGTAAACAAACTAGAGTCTCCTTTCAGAGAAAACAATTTCATTCAAATAATGTGTTGGAACTGCTACATATTGATCTTTGTGGTCCCTCTAGAGTTAGAAGTATTCATGGAGAAAGGTATTTTATGCTAGTCATTGATGATTACTCTAGAATGATTTGGGTTTCCTTTTTAAGAGAAAAATGTGAAGCATTGGACAAGTTAAAAAGTTTCAAGGCCATGAAAGAAAATGAAAAAGGTTTGAAAATAAAATGCCTGAGATATGACAGAGGTGGTGAATTCATCTCCAAGGAGTTCAACTCTTATTGTGAAGAGCATGGAATTAAAAGACAAATATCTGCTCCCCAAACCCCTCAAAAAAATGGAGTTGTAGAAAGAAAGAATAGAACAATTTTGGATGCTGCCAGAACAATGATGATGGAAGGAAATGTGTCTCAGATGTATTGGAGTGAAGCGGTAAGCATTGCTGTGTATACCTTGAATCAGGTGAATGTGAATGGTAATTCTGGTAAGACCCCTTATGAACTATGGTTTGGTCACAAGCCTACTGTTAAGTACTTCAAGATCTTTGGAAGCAAATGTTATATCAGGAGAGATGATGATATAGGAAAATTTGATGCTAGAAGCGATGAAGGGATCTTCCTAGGTTACTCCACAAAGAGCAAGGCATACTGATTCTATAACAAAAGACTGAGAAAGATTGTTGAGAGTGCAAATGTCAGAGTTGATGAGGACTCTGTCAAATCATCCAAATGATACAGCTTCGATTCAGATGAAGATAACACAAATCAAGGGAAGAACACTCAAACATCGAATCTACTTCAAATTAATCCATATGTTATGGTGAAGATACCACAAGTTGTTCTGACAAATCAAGTCAGTTAGGAAGCACAAAAAAGTGCAAGTGTAGAAGAAAGTTTAGAAGACACAAAAGTCTTAGAAAGTCCCAAGACTCCAAGGTATGTAAAGCTGAATCATTTTGAAAGTCAAATTATAGGAGATAAAAGCAAAGGAGTGCAAACTAGAAGAAAAATTATAGAAGAATATTGTCTGATTTCAAAGATTGAACCTAAGAATGTCACTGAAGCTTGTAAAGATGAACACTAGTTGGAAGCTATGAAGGAAGAGCTAGCACAGATTGAAAAGAATGGGACATGGACACTGGTTCCTAGGCCCAAAGACAAGAATGTGATTGGTACTAAGTGGGTATTTAGAAACAAGCTGAATGAGGAAGCTGAAGTGGTCCTGAATAAGGCAAGACTAGTATGTAAAGGGTACTCTCAAATGGAAGGCATTGATTTCGAAGAAACATTTGCCCCTATTGCTAGAATTGAAGTAGTAAGATTATTTCTTGCTTACGATACTTATAAGAACTATAAAGTCTATCAAATGGATGTAAAGTCTGCATTTCTGAATGGGGAACTAGAAGAAGTGTACATTGAACAGCCAGATGGATTTCAGCTAACATATAAGGAAGATATGGTTTGCAGATTGAAGAAAGCTCTGTATGGACTTAAGCAAGCCCCTAGAGCCTGGTATGCCAGATTGGAAAAATATCTACTGAAGCTTGAATTGACTAAAGGTACTGCTGATAATAACTTATACTTCAAATTAGATCATGATAAGGAGTTAATCATAGAAGTCTTTGTTGATGACATCATTTTTGGAGGAGATGGTAATCTATGCATGAAATTTGTTGATGAGATGAAGAGTGAATTTGAGATGAGCATGATTGGTGAAATGAAATTCTTTCTGGGATTGCAAATTACACAGTTGGACCAAGGGATTTTCATATCCCAGTCCAAATATGTGAAAGAACTGTTGAAAAAGTTTGGAATGGAAGACTCCAAACCTGTTGGTACCCCTATGGTGACTGGATGTAAGTTAACACAAAATGATGATTCTCCTAAGGCAAATCAAACTAGGTATAGGTCAATGATTGGTGGATTGCTCTACTTGAATCAGACTAGACCGAATATTATGAATGATGTATGCATGGTTGCTAGATTTCAAGATGATCCAAACGAATCATATGTGACTGCTGTTAAAAGAATCTTTAGATATTTAAAAGGAACAATTGACTTTGGACTTTGGTATCCAAAGGATGATGATCTCACTTTATGTGCATACATTGATGCTGACTGGGCTGGTGATATGGATGATAGAAAAAGTACTAGTGGTGGTCCTTTCTTCCTAGGGAAGAAGTTGGTATCCTGGTATTTCTCTATCTACTACTGAAGCAGAATATATTGCTGCTACCAATAATTGTACTCAAGAGATATGGATGAAACAAATGTTGAGAGATATTAGAGTAATATATGAAGAGCCTATTTCCATATACTATGAAAACTCAAGCGCAATAAATATATCAAGGAATCCAGTGCTACACTCTAAGACAAAACATATATCAATCAAGTTTCACTTTTTGAGGGAAAAAGTAAATGAAAAAGAAGTCAGACTGGAGTATGTGCCTACCAAAGAATAGATTGTAGATATATTTACTAAGCCATTTCCAAAGGATACTTTTGAGTATCTCAGAGGAATGCTAGGGGTCATCACCCCTCCTGATAAGAACTAAATGATGCATTTACTTGCATCAATCCATGAGCCTCATTGCTATATTATGATCCAGATTGATGTTTTTGTGGCTACTACTTAGGAAGAGTAGTCAAATGTGTAGATATGTGGTTCATAGCGTATGGAAAGGTCATGGTTACCTTTTCCATTGATGTCAAAGGGGGAGAAAATTATGTGAAAAATATCTTAGGGGGAGAAGAGTAACATGAAAAATCTTTTCAGAAATGAAGTGCAGAAGAAGTCAGTGTGTTGGGTTGATGGTATTTTTCACATCATGTGTTGCCATCAATGCCAAAGGGGGAGATTTTTGGAGATTGTTGGATGTTGTGGATGTGTTGCTGATATGTGGTTGTCATTTATGTCAACAATATTAGCATTTTGTGTATCAGTTGCTGAATATGTCGAGGATATTGAGAAAATTGTAAAAGAAAGTGTTTCAGGTTCCTAGTGGAACTGTGTAGGTCATGAAGGCATTTTTTTCTATACGTAAAAGATTAGCTGATGTGGATTAAAGGGTTTATTGTTGAGTATGACTAGATCATCTACCAAAAGTTTTAGAGGTCCGCATAAAGTTTTGTGAGAGTTATGGTCTGATAGTGTTTTGTTGGTCTCTATCAGTGTTCTTGAATGAAGATTGTGCTATTCTGGTTATCTCAATTTTTACGAATTCTTCTCTGTTGTTTTTTGGTGCTCTTAGATGTCTCTAGTTCATTCTCTATCTTTGTGGTATGTCCACATTGATCCTTGTGCTCGTGGTTGAAGATATTTTTGCGCATGTTAAGTTTTTCTTGTTCTTGGCCGACATGATTGTGGTAGCGTGTTGTGGATCTTCGAGGAAGAATTAATTAAAGTATTTTTTTGTTGGAGATATTAATTTGGGTCTCCACTATGTTGTGGCTGACCTTGGTGGATACACATTAAAAATTTAATTGAAAATATGGGCTAACATTGCAAATATAATTTATTTTTCTTGGCCGAAAAAGTTGTGGTGAAATCTCCTATAGTGGATATATAAGAGCGATTGTGTGATTGGTGGGAAGTATGCTTCATGTGCTCCTATGTGTGTATGTGTGAATATCATTACTGAGCAAAGTGTGAAGAAGATTGTGCAAAGTGTGAAGAAGTGTTGAGCTTAATTGGAACTGTAATCAGGCTTGAGCATAAGCTTTTTTCTCACTTCATACCCTCCAGATTTTTAATCTAACTTTGTTGGGCAATGAGCCCCTTTTGTAATTGAGTAGTGAGCTCTAGGCCATGTGCCTGAATGCATGTGCATTCCCCTTTTTTTTTTCATTATACTTTTAGTAGGGTATAATCTTGTGGACTAACATCCACCGTGGTTTTTCCCCTAACAAGGTTTCCATGTAAAAATCTTGGTTTTCTTTGTCTCTCTGATGTGTTAATTGCTTATGATTAATTGCTCATTCATCAAATCTGAGATTAAGGATAAGTTAAGTTAGAAAAAATTTAAATTTCTATGACAACTGATTCACCCCCCCTCCTCAGTTGTCTGTCCTTGTTTTTCCAACAGGAATATCACCACTCAGAGATCTAGAGGCAACACAACCATTATTAGACTCTTAGAATACATTTCAATACACAACCGCAATATAATGCTATCATAAAATAGGGTTGCCTTCTAGGGAAAGTCAAGCTAATAAAATATCGTTCGTTAGATATGAGACATAATGATGAATAGTCTAGATTTACAATAATAAAGTGTATATAAAATTTGGCTTCCCCCAAGCTCCCACGTCGTCATCAAATGAACAATACCTTATGTAATTGCAAGGTTGAGACAAAATTTCTCAACAAAGCTCCCACTTGTCAAATACCTTACAAGGAAAACAAAAGGGTGTCATCATCATCTCTTAGTTACTAGGGGCCGAAAGGCTCATAGTCTTTGAACACCACTGAACTTCTGTGTGCTCACAGGCTTAGTTAAGGAGTCAAAAACATTAATCAAAGTCTCCACCTTAACTAGCTTCACCCTGCTATCTTCAACCATATCTCTAACAAAATGATATTGTACATCAATGTGCTAGATCCTGGCATGAAATGTCAAGTTCCTGGCTTGACATATCACACTCTAATTGTCACAATAAATTGTCACTACACCTTGTTTTATTCCAATATCTAAACATAGTCTCTTAAGCCAAATAGATTCTTCATGGCATGAGTAGCTTCCATATACTCCTCTTTAGTAGTGGACAAAGCAACCATAGTCTATCACTTACTCATCCAACTAATTGTACCACCAAATAAAGTAAACACATAAACACTGGTGGATCTTCTGCTATCAACATCACCTACCCAATCTAAATCCAAATAACCATGAATATCAAGGGAAATCTCATATTTAGTCATATTACTATGATAACATAAGGAATAATTTGAGGTACCACACAAATATTTGAAGACTCTTTTAACTACATCCCAATGAACTCTATTAGGATTAGACATATATCTAGAAAGAACTCCCACTACTTGGGTATTCTATGGTATAGTACAAACCATAACATACATCAAACTTCCAACTGCACTCTGGTAAGACACTTTTATCATGTCTTCCATCTCTAATGGAGATGTTGGACAATCCAAAATAGATAACTTTGTTCCAACTGAAACAAAAAAACACAATGGTCTACAAGCCTGCATATCAAACCTCTATAAAATTGGGTTGACGTACTTACTTCGGCCAAGACATAGCTTTCTGTTCACTCTATCTCTTTTAATTTCCATCCCAACAATGTGTTTAGCTAAAACAAGATATTTCATTTCAAATTTAGTAGCAAGTTGAGATTTCAATTCTGAAATCATACCTTTCCCTCTACCAATAAATAACATATCATCAAAATATAAAGTAATAAACAAAAAATGATCACCATTAGTTGTATAATAAACACAATGATCTAATTTAGAACGTTTAAATCCCAAAATCAACACATATGTATCAAATTTCTAGTACCACATTCTAGGACCCTATTTTAGGGCATACAAATATTTCTTCAATTTGAAAACCAAATTACTTTTACATTTCACCATGTAGTGCTTTGGCTGTGTCATATAAATATCCTCCTTCAATTCACCATAAAGGAAAATAGTTTTCACATCCATTTTCTCAACCTCTAAATCATAACTAGTAGCAATAGAAAGAAAAAATCTAATGGATATCATTTTTGCAACAGGAGAACATATCCCACCATAATCAACACCCTCAACTTGGGAGTAACCTTTTGAAACCAACCTTTCTTTGTATTTCTCAATACTTCCATCTGAACCAATCTTTTTCTTGAACAACCATTTGCAACCAATAGGTTTTTGTCCTTCAAAGTATGGTACAAGATCCCATGTATCATTCTTTTTCAAAGCTTCCATTTCTTCATCCATAACAATCTTCCAGGATTCTACACCATTCATACCTAATGCCTCTTCTATTGAACTGGGTTCAATCATGTTAGTATTCAAAGCAAAAATACATCTCCAATCATCAGGTGAATAACTTTCAAGTGGTTTTTAATGCCTTGTAGAACTATGAAAAAAGCTGAGTTGGAAGTTATTCCTCCTCTTCTGAAGATTCAAAGCTAGATGAGCTCTCCTTAACTTCTTGTCTATCCATGGGCCTCGATTCAAAGCTAGATGGGGCTCCTTGGACCCCTTGTCAGGGGGATGGTCGTCTCGGACCCCTCACGGGGGGATCCCTCCCAGGCCAACCACGTTATCGTCAGATGAACAATACCTCATGTATCAACAATACCTTATGTAATTGCAAGGTTGAGACACATTTCCTCAATAAATCTCCCACTTTTTGAACACCTTACAAGGAAAACGAAAGGGTGTCATCATCAACTCTTAATTTCTAGGAGCCGAAAGGCCCATAGTCTCTAAACACCATTTGAACTTCTTTATTCTCACAGGCTTAGTTAAAAAATCAACTACATTCATCAAAGTCTCTACATTAACCAACTTCACCCTACCATCTTTGACCATATCTCTAACAAAATGATACTATACATCAAATTGCTTGGTCTTGGCATGAAATATCGGGTTCTTAGCGAGACATATCACACACTGACTTTCACAATAAATTATCACTTCGCATTGTTTTATTCCAATATTTTAACATAGTATATTAAGCCAAATGGATTCTTTACAAGCATGAGTAGCTACCATATACTTCACTTCAGTAGTGGAAAAAGCAATCACAGACTATCGCTTCCTCATCCAACTAATTCCACCACCAAATAAAGTAAACACATAAGCATTGGTGGATCTTCTGCTATCAACATCACCTACCCATTCTCAATCCACATAACCATGAATATCAAGGGAAATATCATCTTTAGTCATATTACTATGATAACATAAGGAATAATCTGAGGTGCCACACAAATATCTGAAGAATCTTTTAACTGCATCCCAATGAACTCTATCAAAATTAGACATATATCTGGAAAGAAATTCCACTACTGGGGAAATGTTTGGTCTAGTACAAACCATAACATACATAAAACTTCCAACTACACTCTAGTAAGGCACTTTTTTCATGTCTTCCATCTCTGATGGAGATGTTAGACAATTTGAAATAGATAACTTTGTTCCAAATAAAATAGGGACACAAAATGGTTTACAAGCTTGCATATCAAATCTCTTTAAAATTGAGCTGACATACTTACTTTGGCCAAGCCATAGATTTTTGTTCACTCTATCTCTTTTAATTTCCATCCCAAGAATGTGTTTAGTTGCACCAACATATTTCATTTCAAATTTAGCAAAAATTTGAGATTTCAGTTCTAAAATCATACCTTTCCCTCTACCAATAAATAACATATCATCAACATATAATGTAATAAACAAGAAATGATCACCATCAATTTTATAATAAACAAAATGATTTAATTTAGATCACTCAAATCCCAAACTCAACACATATGTATCACATTTCAGGTACCACATCCTAGGACTCTGTTTTAGGCCATATAAAGATTTCTTCAATTTGCAAACCAAATTACTTCTACCTTTCAACATGTAGTGCTTTGGTTGTGTCATATAAATATCCTCCTCCAAGTCACCATGAAGGAAAGTAGTTTTCACATCTATTAGCTCAACCTATAAATCATAAGCAACATCAATAGAAAGCAAAAATCTAATGGATGTCATTTTTGCAACAGGAGAAAATATCTCACCATAATAACCACTCTCAACTTAAGAGCAACCTTTTGCAACCAACCTTGCTTTGCATTTATTAATACTTCCATATGAACCAATATTTTTCTTTAACACCCATTTGCAACCAATAGGTTTTCATCATTCATTCAATGGTACAAGATACCATGTATCATTCTTTTAGTTGCCATTTCTTCATCCATAGAAATCTTCTAGGATTCTACATCATTCATACCTAATGCCTCTTCTACTGATTTGGGTTCATCCATGTTAGTATTCAAAGAAAAAATACATCTCCAATCATCAGGTGAATACCTTTCAAGTGGTTATTTGTGCCTTGTAGACCTACGAACAAGTTGAGTTGGAGGTTCTTCCTTCTCTTCTGAAGATTCAGAGCTAGATGAGCTCTCCTCAACTTCTTGTCTATCCATGGGCCTCAATTCAACTTTCTCTAGTGTAGAAGGAAATTGAATCACATATTCCTGTTTACTTTGTTCTGGTTGCAATGTAATAGAAGAAGGCTTAATTTCTCTAAAAATAACACTTCTAATATGTATTACCTTTTGTGCAAGAGGATCCCAAAGTTTGTATCATTTAACACCATAATTGTATTTGATGAAGATACATTTCACAACCTTGTTCTCCAACTTTGTTCGCTTCTCCTTTGGCACAGGTGCATATTTCCTCACACCAAAAACTCTAAGATGTCTTAATGAAGGCTTGCAACCCGACCATGCCTCTATAGGCATCTTATCAACAAGAGCTAATGCATGAGACCTGTTAATCAGGTAACAAGCAGTGGCAATAACTTAAGCTCAAAAAAAAATTTTCTATACCAATACCACTCAACATACTCCTAGCCTTCTCCATTAGTGTCTTTTTCATTCTTTTTGCAAATCCATTCTATTGTGGAGAATATGGAGTTTTCTTTTGTCTATGAATACCGCAATCTTTATAAAGTCTATCAAAATCATTCAAGAAAAAATCACCACCATTATAAGTCCTCAAACATTTTATTTTCTTTCCATTCTACAACTCAACCATTGATTTAAATTCTTTAAATCAACTAAAAACTTCATATTTACTCTTTAGGATATATAATTATGTCATTCTACTATAATCATTAGTAAATGAAACATAATATGTGGATTTACCAATTGAAGGAACATCTACAAACCCAAACACATCAGAATGAATAAGATCCAATACACCACAAGATTTATGAGAACTTGAGTAAAACTGAACGCGGTTTTCTTTTCCATAAATGCAATGCTCACATAAATCAAATCCAAGATTAAAATCAGACAAACCATGAATGAGGTTTTTATTTTTCAATGTCCTTAGACCCTTTTCTCCAACATGGCCAAGTATCTAGTCCATAACATTGTTTTCTCTGTAGGTAACTTTGATTCAGAACAAAGAGCACCCTTGGGTACCCAAAATCCATGACCATCTGTTGAAGGTGAAACCCTCACTTTTTCCATAGACCTATTTTTCATAGAATTACTATTGCACTCAACAGTGCATGCATCAAGCTTATACAATGCACCATATTTGACACCTCTAGAAATCACCATAGCACCTCTAACCATCTTGCATCCTACATCAAAAAATACTACTTGCACACCTACATCAATTAGTTTGCTCACAGATAACAAATTTTGTGCTAAACTAGGGTTATGCAACACACCATTAATCCTTTTTATTCTACCATCAGGAAACTTGATCTTAAATTTACCACAATCTATAATGTCTAAATGAGAATCATCACCCAAGTACACCTTACCTCCGTCAAATTCTTCATATTCAGAAATCCAATCTCTATTAAAGGTCATATGGAAAGATACACCTGATTCAATTAACCATGTATCATTTCCTGCACAAGTTGTCAAAGCTGCAATGAATGTGTCACCATGTTCCTTCTTGGACTCAAAATCATAATCAAATTTCTTCTTTTTCTTCTTTTCTTCTTTACACTCGTTACGAATGTGTTCAGGCTTACTATAGTTCAAGCAAATAACTTTGGAATTTCTAGGAGACTTAGATCTCCCCTTGGACTTGGATTTGTCACGCTTCTCATTCTTCTTTCCTTTTTCCTTAGCTCTTCCATGAACATTCTAGGCCTCCTTGGCACTAATGGATACCTTCCTCCTCATCTCTTCAAAAAGAAAAGAACCCACTACATCTTTAGTCTTCAACATAACATAAGTACTCCCAATAGCCATAACAATAGAATACCATGAATTAGGAAAAGAACAAAGCAAGATATGATATTTCTCTTCCTCATCCATTTTGACACCAATTGATGCTAAACAAGCCACCAAAATATTGAATTCTTCTAGGTGGTTTGTAATTTGTACACCCTCTTCCATTCTCAAGGAATATAATTTCTTCCTTAAGAAAATCTTATTCACTAAAGATTTTGCTTGATAGATCTCACCAAGCTTCTTCCATAGTTTCTGTGCAGAGGTGTCTTCATGGGCATTGATTAAAACAGTATTCCAAGCACAATCTAATTAGACCCTTGGATTTATGGTCCATAACATCATATTGAGTAGCCTAGGTAGGATTTTTTGACCTTGAAACATTCTCAACAACAGAATCCTACAGATCTTGATCTATCAATACATCCTCCATCTTCAACTTCCACAATTCAAAATTATTTCTAGAAAATTTATCCATCCTTATTCTCCCTGATGAACTTGCCATCTAATAGTTTTTGTAACAAGATCACAAAGTGTCTTTTGCACAAGCTCCCACTCAAATCTAGATTAACTCAAAAAAATCAACAATGCACAACTAAAACCAATGGTGATCAGGCTCTGATACCACTTTTAAGGAAGCTAAGGTAGCGGAACAACTTCCTACACTAATCTTGAGAGGAGACTAATGCAAAACTTTTACAGATCTTTAAAAGTTACAGAAAATTAAATAGAAATAGACATAAATATCATGCATACCACAACATAGTGATTTATGTGGGGAAAACCCTATCAGGAGAATATACCGCCCACTCCAAAAGCCACCCAATATATTATTCAAAAATAACAAAGATTACAATATACTTGCAGAGAAAGCTTCTCACACGAGTATAACTACTTAGAGATCCAGAGGCAATACAACCACTATTAGACTCTAATCATACATCACAATACACAACCATAATACAAAATCCTCATAAAATAGGGTTACCTTCTTGGGAAAGTCAAGCTAATAAAATATTGACCCTCAAATATGAGACATAATGATGAATGGTCTAGATTTAAAATAATAAAGTGTATATAAAATTTGGCTTCTAGGGGCACTGCCCCCAAGTTGCCACTAGGGCGCACTGCCCCTTGGACCCCCAGTTGGGGGGATGGTCCCCCTAGACCTCTCATGGGGGGATCCCTCCATACCCCCCCTCCTCATCATCGAATGAACAACACCTTATGTATCAATAGTACCTTAGGTAATTGCAAGGTTGAGACACATTTTCACATTAAATATCCCACTTGTCAAACACCTTATAAGGACAACGAAAGGGTGTCATCATCATCTCTTATTTGCTAAGGGACAAAAGGCCCATATTATTTGAACACCATCTAAAATTATCTATGCTCACAATATTAATTAGAGAATCAACAACATTCATCAAAGTATACCTTAACCAACTTCACCTTGCCATCTTCGACCATATCTCTAACATAATTATAATATACATCAATGTGCTTGGTCCTGCCTAGACATATCACACTCTGACTGTCACAATAAATTGTCACTGCACCTTGTTTTATTCCAATATCTGAACATATTCTCTTAAGCCAAATGAATTATTTACAAGCATGAGTAGCTGCCATATACTCTGCTTCAGTAGTGGACAAAGCAACCACAGTTTGTCACTTACACATCCAACTAATTGTACCACCAAATAAATTAAACACATAAGAACTGGTGGATCTTCTACTATCAACATCACCTACCCAATCTGAATCCACATAACCATGAATATCAAGGGAAATCTCATTTTCAGTCATATTACTATGATAACATAAAGAATAATCTAAGGTACCACACAAATATTTGAAGAATCTTTTAATTGCAACCCAATGAACTCTACCCTGATTAGACATATATCTAGAAAGAACTCCCACTACTTAGGAAATTTCTGGTCTAGTACAAACCATAACATACATCAAACTTCCAACTGCACTCTTGTAAGGGACTCTGCTCATGTCTTCCATTTGTGATGGAGATGTTGGACAATCTGAAATAGATAACTTTGTTCCAACTAAAATAGGAACACAAAATGGTATACAAGCCTGCATATCGAACCTTTGTAAAATTGAGTTGACATACTTAATTTTTCCAATCCATAGCTTTCTTTTCACTCTATATCTTTTAATTTCCATCCTAAGAATGTGTTTATCTGCACCAAGATCCTTCATTTCAAATTTAGCAACAAGTTGAGATTTCAATTTTGAAATCATACCTTTCCCTCTACCAATAAATAACATATCATCAACATATAATGTAATAAATAAGAAACGATCACCATTAGTTTTATAATAAACACAATGATTTGATTTAGAATGCTCAAACCCAAAACTCAACACATATGTATCAAATTTCTGGTACCACATCCTAGGACTTTGTTATAGGCCATACAAATATTTCTTCAATTTGCAAACTAAATTACTTTTACCTTTCACCACATAGTGCTTTGGTTGTATCATATAAATATCTTCCTCCAAGTCACCATAAAGAAATGTAGTTTTCACATCCATTTTCTCAAACTCTAAATCATAAGCAACAACAATAGAAAGCAAAAATCTAATGGATTCCATTTTTGCAACAAGAGGAAATATCTCACCATAATCAACACCCTCAACTTGAGAGTAACCTTTTGCAACCAACCTTGCTTCGTATTTCTCAATACTTCCATCTGAACCAATTTTTTTCTTGAACACCCATTTGCAATCAACAAGTTTTTGTTCTTCAGGAAATTGTACAAGATCCCATGTATTATTATTTTTCAAATCTGCCATTTCTTCATCCATAGCAATCTTCCAAGTTTCTACATCATTCATACCTAATGCCTCTTCTACTGATCTAGGTTCATCCATATTAGTATTCAAAGAAAAAATATGTCTCCAATCATTAGGTGAATACTTTTCAGGTGGTTGTATGTGCCTTGTAGAACTATGAACAAGCTAAGTTGGAGGTTCTTCCTCCTCTTCTAAAGATTCAGAGCTAAATGAGCTCTCCTCAACTTCTGGTCTATCCATGTGCCTCGATTAAACTTTCTCAGGTGTAGAAGGAAATTGAATCACATCTTCTTGTTTACTTTTTTCTAGTTGCAATGTAACAAAAGAAGGTTTAATTTCTCTAAAAATAACACTTCTACTATGTATTACCTCTATGCAACAGGATCTGAAAGCTTGTATCCTTTTACACCATAACTGTAACTGATGAAGATACATTTCACGACCTTATTTCTAACTTTGTTTGCTTCTCCTTTGGAACATGTGCATATGCCTCACAACCAAAAACTCTAAGATTTCTTAATGAAGGCTTGTGACTCAACCATACCTATATACGTGTCTTATCAACAAGAGTTGATGTAGGAGACCTGTTAATCAGGTAACAAGAAGTGGCAACAACTTCAGCCTAAAACTCTGTTCGAGACCGGCACCACTCAACATACTCCTAGCCTTTCCCATTAGTGTCTTGTTCATTCTTTCTGAACCTCCATTCTGTTGTGGAGAATATGGAGTTATCTTTTGTCTATGAATACCACAATATTTATAGAATCTATCAAAATCATTCAAGCAAAATTTTCTGCCATTATTAGTCCTCAAACATTTATTTTTCTTTCCAGTCTACAACTCAACCATTGCTTTAAATTCTTTAAATCGACTAAAAAATTTATATTTACTCTTTAGAAAATATAATCATGCCATTCTACTATAATCATCAATAAATGAAACATAATATGTGGATTTACCAATTGAAGGAACATCTACAGAACCAAACACATTAGAATGAATAAGATCCAATACACCATAAGATTTATGAGAACTCGAGTAAAACTGAATGTGGATTTGTTTTCCATAAATGTAATGCTCAAAGAAATAAAATTCATGATTACAATAAGACAAACCTTCAACAAGGTTTTTATTTTTGAAGGTCCTTAACCCTTTTCTCCAATGTGGCCAAGTCTCTGGTGCCATAACATAGTTTTATTTGCATGTAACTTTGATTCACAAGAAAGAGCACCCTTGGTACCCAAAATCCATGACCATCTACTGAAGGTGAAACCCCCACTTCTTCCATAGACTTGCTTTTTATAGAAGTACCATTACACTTAACAATGCATGCATCAAGCTTATACAATGTGCCATATTTGACACCTCAAGCAATCACCATAGCACCTTTGATAATCTTGCATCCTGCATCAAAAAATACTACCTTCACACCTACATCTATTATTTTTCTCACAGATAACAAACTTTGTGCTAAACTAGGGATATGCAACACAACATTAATCTTTTTTATTCTACCATCAAGAAACCTAATTTTAACTTTACCACGACCAACAATGTCTAAGTGAGAATCATCACCCAAGTACACCTTACCTCCATCAAATTCTTCATATTCAAAAAACAAATCTCTATTAAAGGTCATATTGAAAGATACGCCCGAGTCAATTAACCATGTATCATTACATGCACAAGTTTTCAAAGCTACAATGAATGCGTCACCATGTTCCTTCTTAGACTTAGAATCAGAATCAAATTTCTTCTTTTTCTTCTTATTTTCTTCTTTGCATTCCTCACAAACATTTTAAGGCTTACTGTAGTTCCAACAAATAACTTTGGAATTTCTAGGAGACTTAGATCTACCCTTGGACTTGGATTTGTCATGCGTCTCATTCTTCTTCCTTTTTTCTTTAGGTCTTCCACGAACATTCAAGGCCTCCTTGGAATTGATGGATACCTTCCTTCTCATCTCTTCAGAAAGTAAAGAACCCACCACAAATTCAGTCTTCAACATAACAAGAGAATCCCATGAATCAGGCAAAGAACAAAGCAGGATCTGACATTTCTCTTCCTCCTCCATTTTGACACCAATTGATTCCAATTGAGCCACCAACATATTGAATGCTTCCAAGTGGTCTATAACGTTTCCACCATCTTCCATTCTCAAGGAATACAATTTCTTCCTCAAGAAAATATTGTTCACTAAAGATTTGGCTTGATACATCTCACCAAGCTTCTTCCATAGTTTCTGTACAGAGGTCTCTTCATGTACATTGATTAAAACAGAGTCTACCAAGCACAATTTTATTAGACCCTTGGATTTATGGTCCATAACATCATATTGGGCAGCCTGAGTAGGATCTGTAGGCTTTGAAACATTCTCATCAACAACATCCCATAGATCTCGATCTATCTTGATTTTTACTATTTTTTTTATCACTTTTTTTTCTTTTGGTTAATAGATAAAATAGAGAATTTATATTCATGATCATTGAAAAAATATTTCACTTTATTGATAAATAAATTTTTGTTCCTCGTTTTCAAATCCATTTTGCTCCATTTTTGAAACAGATCCGCCATCTTTAGCTTCCACATTTCAAAATTATTTCTAGAAAATTTATCCACCTCTATTCTCCCTGATGAACTTGCCATCTAAAAATTCCTACAACAAGATCACAAAGTGTATTCTACACAAGCTCCCACTCAAATATGGATTAGTTCAAAAAACCCAATAACACACAACTAAAATCAAAGGTGATAAAGCTCTAATACCACTTGTAAGGAAGCTAAGGTAGTAGAACAACTTCCTACACTAATATTGAGAGTAGAATAATGCAAAATTTTTAAAGATCTTTAACAGTTACAAAAACTTAAATAGGAATAGACATAAATATCATGCATACTACAACACAGTGATGTACGTGGGAAAAAACATTTCGGGAGAAAAACCTCACACTCCAAAAGCTTCCCAATATTTATTCAAAAATCACAAAGATTACAATATACTTATAGAGCAAGCTTCTCATAGGAGTATCACCAATCGGAGATCCATAGGCAAGATGATCGCTATCAAACTCTCAGAATACATCACAATACATAGTCATAATACAATACCCTCATAAAATAGGGTTGCCTTCTAGGGAAAGTCAACCTAATAAAATATCAGCCATCAAATATGAGACATAATGATGAACGATCCATATTTAAAATAATAAAGTGTAAATAAAATTTGGCTTCTAGGGGTGCTGGCCCTGAGCCCCTGTCGAGGCACATTGACCCCTGGTCCCCCAACCAGGGGATGATCCCCCCAAATCCCTCATGGAGAGATCCCCCCCATTCCCCTCGTTGTCATTGGATGAAAAATACCTTATGTATCAACAATATCATATGTAATTGCAAGGTTGAGACACATTTTCTCAACACTACCTGCTCAACACACAAACAAACTTACACAAAAATAATTGATAATGTTGCAAACTATCTTTCAAGTTGATAATTTTTGAAAGTTAATAACCAAAGTTACACTAAACCCAATAATGACACCATTATTTTTGCATAATTTAATGGTCTACCAAATCAACAAGTAAACAAAAAAATAATATTATATAATTTATTTTAGGTTACAAAGGTGTGAACATAAGAACCAAAATTATACTATCCTCTAGAAAAAATGTCATTATGCTGGCATAAGTTGATAGGATTCTAACTACACACAAACAAAAGGGAACACCTACAATTTTTTTTTCAATGACTATGTTGTGAAGTTTTTCAAAATAAGAGCCAACATATCATATCTTAGGCAACAATACTATTACATTGATGCTCAAATATGTACCTCCATAAATCCTAAAAGCTAACACTTGAAGCTAAGACCAAGGATATGTCAACAAAGGTGGTGGGAAAGTCTAATGATTATAAAGTGGCATGAAAAGACCAATCCTTGTCAATTGGTAAACTCAGATTTAAATCTAGGCTTTGCAAGGCTTATGAGGGATTCCCTGAGGTCTTCACAACATGATAATTAAAGAAAAATAAGCATTTAAACTCAAATCCATTAAGAAACCATACCAAATATACTATGAATCTATTTTTTTTTCATTAACCTCATGTCACCATTGGCTACAAACATATTTATAAGATGTCCAATAGGTAGATGATAACTCACTCTTACCATGCAACAAAAAATAACATCAATATTATAAATTAACTACTCTCTTAACATTTCATTCACATAGAAGAAGATGAACACATAGGTATGACCCAAAAAAGGTTTATCAATTTTAGGATAACATAAGATACATCATAATTTACCTTACTAGACCATACTAGCGTGGTGAAACTTGAAATACTCATATAGCTAACATGAGAAATAAAAGAAATATGTTCAATCATTCACCTGCTAGACTAGTGCCTATTACTTTGGAAAACAATGTCATAGATAATAAAGAGGATGGATATGTGCATGTAAATTAATAAAATAAAAAAGCTTGCACATACATACAAACTCAAAACATAAGGAAACTTGTAAGTGAATATTCTTAATTATCCCAAATAGATAAGAAACATTCCATGTGTAACAAAGAGGAACATTATCAAATAATTTATAATAAATTATAATTTTGTTGTATTAATCTAAACTTCATCACCACCAAAATAAAAAATGTGGCAAGAGAGAACTTGTAACCAAGTTCAAATGTTTCTCTAAAATACTATAGAATTACATGGAGACATAAAATTACAAGAAAATCCTTACTAGACCAGCCCTTACCCTAATTTATAAACATACTCCATCACCTGCAAAGCTAGACATTCATAATTTGATACCCTAGACTACCATGAGACACATAAAACAAAGAATTGGTTTAATGACCAACCTTTACAATATCTTTTAATCATGTATATACAATATTAGAATATCATGTACAAGTTGGAAAAAAAAACTAGAGTAGTCAACAAGTTTGTAGGTTACCCATATCCACTCACATAATCTTTACATGTTCATGTACATGTGACCACATCATTTACATTAATAACCATGTCCATCCATTTACAGGCCATGCCTATGAGGGGCCTATAAATGCTAATATGGATTTTAAAGCCACCCCTTGTTATTGTGTCAATCTAGGGTTATTAATGACATATTAGGTCATGCATGGAGGTAGGTAGGATTTCTTGTTTGAGTGTAAGATTCCATATTTTTACATGCTATAACAATTCCTTAGAGCATAAAATTCAAGGATTCACAAAATTATGTGTCCAAATACCAAGGAGGGCCAAGAGTTAGGTGATAGAGAAAATCCATATCAATATTTTGGGAAAGAAGAAATCTACAAGCTTGGGGTCATAGAAACAAAGGATCATGAGATTCAAGGTTTAGGGATATAACATGAAAATTTAGAATTTGGAGTTAGCTATAAATAAGAATATTGGAAGCCTAAAAGAGAGAGTTGTGAGGAGGAGCATGAGTTGGGAAAGTGTCATACTTGGTATCACAATGGAAGAAGAAAGTTTGTAAAAGTATCTTTGGGTTTTTATAAGGGGAAAATACAAACAAGAGTAGGCATGGAGGAAGTCACATAAAAAATAACAAGGGATGAAAATAATGGATGGAAAGGGAATCATAAAATTTTGATGTGAATGCATGATAAAGTTGAATGGTAAGATTTCAAGATTCCCATGTAGCTAATGCAATTTTGGGAAGAAGGGATGGAGAAGTCCAAAAAATTGCAAGAAAAGGGAAATAGTTAGCAATTAGAAAAAAGGAAATGAGGGATTAGGGATCAATTATTCACAATTTAACATCCCTTAAGGGTAAAGAGGTATGATCCATAAATAGGGAAAAATGAGGAAGTTAGGCTTACAATTTTTAGCCTACAGAATGACACATCTAGCTGGGGAAATATAAAAAATATGGGGATAATAAGGACTTGGGGAATTGGGTACAATGCAAGAAGTCTATGGGAAACCTACAAGTTTAAAGGAAAGATGAAGCAAAATGAACTTGCAAGGATTTTTATTTGAAAGAAATGAGAAAAACCTATAATTCTACAATAAATTTGCAACTTCTTCAAGTGAAGGGAAGTGGTGATAGGAGAATGATATATACATTTTCCAAAAGTATATAATTCCATGAAAAGTCCATAAATTCACAAAAAGAGGATAAAGAAAACAAAAATATGCTAGGGTTGAGGGGATGGGGAATGCAAGATATCATGGGATTTTTTAGTGTAAGGATAGGAGGAAACCCAAAATATCAAGTTTAGATCCAAAGGAGACAACATAGAAGTAGGAATTAGGGAAATAAGGAAATAAAAATTTGGGAAGGGAAATCCCAAAAGCTCACAATGAAAAAATAAGAAGCTCCCATAGGTATATAAATATGAGGGAAGGGGTTGTGGGACATAGGAATCTAAGAACTTGGAAATAATATAGGACTTGGAGGAAATATAAAAGAGAATAATTTTGGGGAATGTGACTACATTTCAGTAGAGGAAAGCCTAAAAACTTGATAAAAAAATAGAAGTAGAAACACATGCTTAGAGAATTTTTAGATTTCTACGGCTTGGGTACATGAGTTAAGTATAAGGGGAGGTAAATCATAACACAAAGCACACTCTTGACCAAGTGGGATTATTGAATAATTCTTCTATCAATTATCAATAATGGGAAAGGCTGTGACAAGACAACAAAGGTGGGACCAAATACATAAAATATTATATTGTTGAGGTAGGTTCCAATAGCTAGTGTAGACACCTAAAATATTCCTAAGCATATCACACATCTTGACTTCATTACTAACATCATTTTCCTCATTATCACCTATTTCCTCCATTTAATTAAATAATTTCCAATTGTTTTGTTAAATTCACTTTATTCCCCTATTAATTGAATAATTAAGTTTATTTGATTAATTCATCACTTTCATTCTAATAATCTCTCTTGATTAAATTATTCCTAATTATTTAATTAAAACTCTTAATTCCACTCATCCTCATAATTAAATAATTTTCATGATTGTTTAATTGACTAATTTTCCTCCAACTCTCCAACTTGCACAAAGAATATTCCCAATTCAAATTCAAATTCTTCCTTCCAATTAAAAATATCTCCAACTTATTTACATGAAATAAGGGGTATTTTAGGCTCTCATGAATCCTCAACCATTGATTCTCTTTGATCCTCACCCATCTCCTTGATTTCCTCTCATCCATTGATCCTCAAGAATATTGACTGTTGACCAAAATTTCTAAAATCTATAAAATAAGCCCTTCCAATCATGAAAATCATTCATAATCCTCATAAGCATAGACACTCTAGAATTATTGAGCCAATATTGAGCATTTTAGAGCACCTACTTTGTGAATCACACCTCTCATCAAGATTTTACAACATGGATTATGCATAATTTGAGAAATCCACATGACAAATATACATCAATTCACAATGGGATTGAAGGTTTACACTTTCCAGTTGATTAATTGTTTTGATTTGTGTTCATTTGCTCAGATTGAATCATTTGATGTTTGTGCAAGTTAATTTCATTGAGTATGGGCTTGTATGATCTCAACTGTGTAAGTTTTTAGTTTTTTAGACTCTAATTACTTTAATTATGCTTTCATTTATGCTTACATATTTCCCCTATGATATTTTGGCACACTTGATGGGACCCACGTCTTGAATTCAACCATTTTGTTAAGTTTTTGTTAGCCTTGCAAGTTATAGAGATAGTGTGATGCTTTTTCGTGAGCTAGTGTGACACCTTTGTAAAATATTGACACATTTGTATATCAAAGTTCGATGCCTTTGTTAAATAGTGATGCATTTGACTATTCGTTGTTTTATTTGCTTGCAGGAAACTTCAACGCTTCTATCAAAGGGTGACACTTTTGCATAACTTCGATGCATCTGTCTACCACAAGATCATCACATTTTCTGTAAATCCATGCTTCTATTCTTACTCTATGTTTCTATTTGTAGAGATAATGTAGTGCCTTTGCACAAAGTTTGATGCTTCTACAAAAGGTTGACACCTTTGTTTAGTGACAATGTAGTTCCTTTTATTCAAATTTTGATGCCTCTATTAGGTAAACAATGCTTATATTTGGTTAAGATTTATAGTTTTATTTTAAATCTTTATTTTGACTAATCTTAATAATTATTTATTTTCCCAAGTCTATCTAATAGTTTGCAGCATGTGGCAATCAATGGGAGAAGATTGAAAACAAGAAAATACTATCATTTTTGGTTGTAGGTTTTTGATTTAGTCTAGGAATATCATTTTCCTTTGGTGCACTTAAAATAAAACTTCACATTCCATTTGATGCATTTAAAAATAAACAACATAAATTTCATTTCCCTTGGTGTACATAACATAAGAAAATAACATGCACACTTAGTTTTGGGCTTAAAATTGAACATACAAATCTCATTTTATTTCGGTGTACCTAAAATTGAATAACAAAAATCTCACATTTATTTTTAGTGCACCTAAAATGAATTCTTTGATGTGCTTGGTAGGTTAGTGTGTATGTATGCTCTTTCCTTGTGCCTAGGGCGATCTTGGAAATAAGAAATACTAGATCAACTTATAATATGTTTGTACACCTTGAGGTGTGGTGTTGTGTATACTCTCCCCTCGAAAATCCTAAGAATGATCTTGGGGATCAAAAGAAACACCATTTTTGTTTATTTCAAGTAGGATACTTTCTTGGGGGCCTTATCATCCCATGCTTTGATCTCAAGCACGTTTCAGGATATATAAAGAGGGAGAATAAAATTTGTACCCCATGGAGTGGTTTGCACCCTTCAAGCCAAGCCTCATGACCCTTTGTCCATTGAGACATGTATAGGTGATGAGAAGAGAGGAGACCCCTCTTGACTCAAGCATATCAGACGAGCTCTTTGTTCATGGTAGACCTCTACTACAAACTTGTTTATCTAGAAGCCTCTAAGACCATTTGTTAACTACCAACTAAAAGTGGTGCAATATACAAGTATCAATGTGTGAAGTTACTCACCATGTGATAAAATTTGTTGAGGTGACCATTATTCCTTGTTAGGATCTTTTCCATTCAAGGTGAGAGGTGTCAAGGTGGTACATGACCTAGGCATACTCTCTAGTCACCCATTCATTGGACAGTATTTTGGGGTGTGCCTACTCTAAGCTAATAATCTTGACCTACTACTAAAATAGGTTGTGTATCTATGACATGTCTTTATTGTTAAATCTACCCCTGCTACCAATTAGTGTGGTCTTGTTGAAGAAGACACAAAAATATTTCAAACAATCCATTGAGTTAGTCCTACATGCTATTTTTTTGTATTTTCTATCACTTTCTAGATCAATTATACATAAATTAGACTTCAAAAATTCAAAACCCTAGGTAAAAATTGCAAAGTTCAACCTCTGAACAAAAGCAATAATTTTGATTATCATCTTGCACCGCCTTTGTTTGCAAATCAACACTTCTATTTTTATCAAAATGATGCTTCTAATTTCATCCCAATGTGTTTGTGCATCTCGACACCTTTGTTTAAGAGAAAATCAACAATTTTATAAATTAACACCTTTGATTTCAACAGTGTGATGCTTCTGTTGTATCTCGGTGCTTTTGCAAAAATTATGTTTTGTCCAAAATAGTGTAGTTCCTTTGATTGTAATTCAACTCTTTTGATTGCCAGCTAAAAACAACGAACCCTAGAATTTTATAGATTTTGAATTTTTACCAGCAAACATTAGAAAACCTGAGATTTATGCAAAATAAGCTTGTAGTCATCCTAATCACCCAAAATAGTAGAAAACATACACATTTCCATCTTAATATCACATCGCTAGTTTACATTGAACTTGTCTAAACACCTTTAGTCATCATTGGATCAAATCAACCTCTTCACAAACAACAAACCAATCCATTCAAATTAAACAACCTAGAAATTGACATAGCTCACTTTTGGTTCATATCTCTACCATCATCTCCTATTTTAGCTCTCTACTTGAAAAACTATATTCTTTCAAGTACTTAGTTGAATTAGTGTCAAAACATTGTGAGTTAACTTTCTTTGGAGTCATTAGTCTACTCCCAAAGTTTGTGAATCTCATTATCATCCTCCTGAGCTTGGACTCATTTTTCTAGTAAAAGCATGGATTATCTCCAAACACATATTAAACAAGAGATTTAATAAAAAATGAACTTTGTCCAAATTCAAGGTTTCACACCCTCCATTCATCATAACAAAATTCATCATTGATCAAAAGAGGCTTAAGTTGTCTTTACTAGCCAAATTCAAAGCAACGCAAACACCTCAACAACCACATCTTCATACACCTTCAAAATATACTTCTCCTAGGGATACTAAAAGTTTTATGGTCACAACTAGATCTCAACATAAAAATAAAATGAAGAAAAATCCTAGTGGCTCAACTCCCCCCACTACCAAAAGTGCTAGTGATCAAGCATATGGTGTGCCTAAAGCCAATCCTAAAGGGTATGAAATTCCTTTGGCAATAAAAATGCAACCCAACCCCAATGAAGTTGAAACAATCCATATAGTGGACGACACCAACAAACCCTTTTAATTCACTCCCAAATAGATATTAGAGATTTCACAAGACCCATCTCTTGCTAAGGTAGTGGATGTTATGTTAAATCTTGATCCAAACCTATACATATTAAAAATCGCACAAGTTGGTGCTAAATTTCCCCCAAATTTTGATGTTAATCAACTTAGGGCTCAACCAACCTTTTCAAGTATGGAAGCAAGGAACCATACACAAGGAAGTGACCCCTCATTGCATCATATGATTGAGAAAATACTGAATCCTCCTTCAAAAAATGTACCAGGTAAACCCACAGTCACTTTACAAGGAGCAGATCAAACCAAAATTTCAAACCAATATAACAATCCTTTATACAACACTAAAGTTCTAGGGGCTCCAAACAAACTATGCTTTTAAAATACCAATAATCCACCCATATACATAAACCAAACAAATCCAAACATACCAAATTCAAATTTGATGAGCTATAGGACCAGTCATTTTACCACACAACCCTCACAAAACATACATGTTCATCAACAACCACCTCAACCTCAAACTCAACCTCAACATCAACAACCACCTCAATATAACACCCTTCCACACACCATCAACAACCTACTAAACACATCATTACACCAAATCAATACATCAATCCTCAACAACAACAATTCATGCTCAAGAACAATTGCAAGCCCAACAACAGTTACTTGCACAACAACAACAACAAACCTTGTAACAAAACCCCCAACCAAAGCTCATACCCCAAAACCAATATGGACCTTACAATGCACCTCCTCCACCACAACCCATTACACAATATCAAATGGGTCCTCAACATCCATAAAATGCATATGACACAATCCCTCCTCCATTTCAAGATCCAAATCAATACAAAACTTACAATCCACTATCAAATGTTCCTCCTACAGATATATCCTCACAAATTCAAATGTTGAAACAAAATATTTAGGATATACAAATGGGAAAGATGAATAAATATTACATTATCCAAGACTTATGTCCATACCCTTTTGACAAAAGCATAACAATGTTTCCCTTTCCCCCAAACTTTGAAATGCCAAAGTTTGATAAATACAAAGGATGTGATAACCCCAAAGATCATATAAGATAATTTTATGTAGATTCAATGGAGGTATCCTATATGTTGGCTAATAGATTAGGAACCTTGAGAAATGTTGGCTCTTTTCTTGAAAGGTGTGATTGTTACTAATAGCTCTAGAAAGTTCACAATTTCATTTGTGACTTTCCTCTAAATTTTGGAGGTACAACTCCCTCATATGATATGCAATGAATTTGGATGAAACTAAATAAATATATGTATGCTTTTAACCTAAAAGTAGGAAATAAAAAACTTGATACAAGGAAGATTCCTAATATCAAGTGCAGAGGAAAGGTGATAAAGATATTGGCACAAAGACTAGTTCACATGCAATAGATTATAAAGATACTGGAACAAAGACTAGTTCACATGAAACAGATTATGAAATTACTGGCACAAAGACCAATTTTCTTAAGATGAAATAACAAAAATATAAAACCCAATATTACTTTTAAAATGAAATCTACTACGAAGATAGATGCATACACCCACACACAGGAATAGTATAAACACCAAGATATACCCAAACACACAGATTCAAGAATATCCAATATCTCTGTAAATTAGATGCACATAGACAACTAGAGATTTCAATTCACAACAAAATTGTATTCAAAGTAGCAATATAATATCAGGTTTTTCAATGATGTCTAGAGAAAATCAATTTTAAAAATAAACATATATATAAAGTGGATGAAAAACTATTTCTTTCCTTGCCTATAACTACCTAAAAATAAAGTCTTTTCAAGAAATAAAAGCAACTAAAAATTAAGATAGTGGTGCTTCACTTCCAAACTCCACAGATATGGTGATCCTTTTTTGCAAGGCTTAGAAAGCCTTTGTGACAGGGAGCAACTCTTCATGATGAAGAATGGTTATGTTCTCCATTCGTAACCTCCATGCCAATTGGCTATCTCAAACAACTTCAATCCTTTGGTCATAAGTCTTTATGAGCCCCGTTGCCTAGGATAGGATAAGATCCAACTTGCTAAATTTCTTCAAATGTCCGGCATCGAAAGATTGGGAGTTAAAAATTCCATCAGCTATTTTCTGGAAGTCATTCTCCAAAGCTCTAGTATTCTCATTATTCCCATTTCCTCCCTTGTCAAGTTGTAATCTGAGGGAAATAATAGTTTTATGAACTTCCTCGATGATTGCATTGCATTCAGTTCAGAGCTCTTGAAGCTTCTGTAAGCCTTGCCTTGTGACTTTTAATTTATATTCCGCTTTTATTCCAGATAGAGTAGCACATGTTAGAAATGTTGTGTATGATTTACTCTATGGCTAAATTTTCCATTCCAAAGCTTATCATCACTTTGATTTCATTTTCATATTGGTTTCATACCCTTGCTTCCTTTGCAACAGTGACAATCTCCTCTTGGACTTTAGATCTTAAAACTTCACCTTTTGGAGACACCTAAGAGACTCAAAGATAATCTGATTACCTCTTTTGATCAACCCACTACTCCACTCCTCGATAGTTGTACCGAAGTTTTTACAACTCTTCATTTTACTTACCACCTCTTTTCCTATTGGGGCCAAGGGATCAGAGGATGACTCAGCTTGAGAAATTGGTTGAGGAGGAAGATCAAAAACTGATTTCAAATAGTCAGTCAAGACTTGGATTTGTTTCCTCGGCTCATCTTTACTTTCTTTTTCCTTCTTGAATCTCTTAACCATTCTTGTTGTAGACACCTGAAAGTTGTGTACATCTGCATCCCTTGTAGGGGATCCCAAGTTAATTTTGTTTTTGAAAGAGGAAAAAACGGGTTTTACAGGGACCCGAAACCACAAAGTTTACAAACGAAAGATAAGATCATTAAATACACTAAAAGCAGAAAGGTTGTAAAAACAACAACAAGAAAAGTCCATAGCCACCAAAAAGGCCAGTGAAGGCCATAGAACCAAAAAACCAGGCAAAACGCCAGCAACAACTAAATTTGGGTCTTTAATAAATATGTAGTCTCAGCATCCAACTCGTTCATATCCTGAACACCCCTCTTTAAAATCTGAACCATCTGGGTAGTAGGAGGCGCTTTCCTTTTAAGGTAAAAGTCACTTGTAGTTGCTTGAGTGACCTCCTTTTGTGTAGTGGGACGTGAAACTTCTAGACATAAATTTCTTGATCCAACATCATCAATTAGTCGAGCAATAGTTTTCATTTTCTTAGGCTTTGACATCCTTTAAAGCAATTGTACCACCATATCTTGCTTTGGAAGATCCAGCTGCACTGCCTTCCTCTTTCTTGACATAGTATCCTCCAGCCAAATAGGAGTAACAGGAACATTGGTTACCTTGGAACTAGAGGAGTAAAATAGTATTCTATTCATAGGAGTATTTTTTTGAATATCATGTGAGGGAAGTGGGGAAGATCTCTATTTTGGAGGTTCTTTTTTCTCCCCGACAGGCGATGACCAATGAGATGAGGAGGAAGAACTAATATCAATATTACCTAAGTCATCTTCTTCTCCTTCATCTCCTTTATCCTGATCCAAATAGGGTAAATCCAAGATGTCTTCTTCGCAATTCGATTGAAACACATTCTTATTAGGAGGTTCTTCATCACTGTCACCCTGATTTCTAGATGGCATTGAGTGTGAGGCAACCTTAGAGGTTCTTGCAGTCACAGAAGGTTGACTACTACCTCCTATTGGTTGAGTGTTCTAAGATCTAGTTTGGGGGCAAGATTTCTTTTTTTTCTTTTTAGTAATCCACTCTTGAGTCCTTTCCAAAACATCAACAATCTTTGCTTCAATTGTTTCTCTTCATTTATTGCTCCAATCCATAGCAGGAATAGGTTGATTTGCTATTAAGTCAGTAAAAATTGGGTGCACTAGGTCTAACTCATCATCTTCAATTCCTTGTACATACCAACCCAAATTATAGATAAATATTTGTCTTAAAGACAATATCATCCAATTCCTTCTCCTCACTTCAAATTCATCAAAACGGTCTGCCCAATAGTCCTCCAAAGTTGGAAGATGGAAGAAACTAGGACCTAGTTTCAAATTATCCTTCGCATAATCCTTAAGGTCAAAAGGAAAACATTCATCATAGGTTTGAAAATTATACCTGGTTATTTCTCTTTCTATGTTTAGGGCATCTGATATGGATTCACAAGTGAAAGGACCTAAACCAACTAGAAATTGCACTGCCACCCTCCTCTACTCTTGACATCTCTTGTTGACATCTGCCAACTGTCTACAGACCTCAATCATCACAAACTTATCTTTTGGTTGCCTTGGAAGTTTGATAGGAAAACTAGTGAAACCACCAACCCTAATATAGGAGAACCTTTGAAATTGGATAAAATGATTGCCATAGAAATCAACAAATTGCATGGCTTCAGGTGAAATCCACATCTCAATCTTTCCTTGAAATTCTTTGTCCACCCTTACAGTGAAAGTGTCTAGTAGTCTCCTATGGTGAAGAAAGATTTTATTCAACTCTAACTTATCAAGGTACTCAAAAATTGGCACTTGGTCGCCGAGAAGGTCACTTGGCCTCAAGCCTGGCCATGGTATGGTACTTTTAGTGGCATAAATTAAATAGGAAGACATGTAAAATTCCCTATCAATAGTGAAGTAAACAAGAAGACTGTGTAAGCTGTCATTGATAAGTGTCACCCAATCTAGATACTAGCTCCCACCGAGTATAATCTAGATGAAAAAGTACATCCATTCTTGAAAACCATGGGCATCTTCATTTCCTTGAACTTTGTGTAGTAACATAATCATTTTGGATGTCTCATTCACAAAATGGTTCTTGTGTAAGTTTTGAGGCAATTGAGATTTTCCTCCACTAGGTTTTTCTAACCAATTCTTTGCCATTATGTTCTAGTAGTACCCCTTTTTGAGCAAGAACTCAATCTGAGCACTAGTAAAATCTAGGGTTGAGTATGGCTCCTTGTTGATGATGTTTTCTGCACAACAACAACTCAGACATAATATAATATCCTATCTCACTTGAAAGGTAAATCTCTATCAGCAAGCCTCAAGAGATAACCCCAAGGTCTCTAATGTCAGGTCTTGACAATACACAAACAACTCAGTGATAAATGTGAAAATGTTGGTAATCACAATGGGACCTTACTACAAGCAAAATACTGAATCTCAATTTATCAAATCTAACAATGTAATGATACTTCAATCCTAAATTTAACCCAATAATCAAAGAAATAACAAAAGATAAGGGTTTCAAAGAGATTTCTAAACTTAATATTAAACCTAAGATTAACAATGAAAATGACCAACACTCAAAATGGACCAATCCCTCAAAAATTGATTTCTACTTGACCCAGATGGATCTGCAATCTTATAGAAACAATGCAATCTTCTAAGGTGTTAAAATTTTCAAATCATGAACATTCATTCAAACAACCCTATCGCAATTGAAATGAATAAACCCTCACAATCGAACTAAACTCAATGAATATAAAGGTCCAGGCTAACTTTGCAAAGCAACTAACAATCAGTTGGTTGCAAAAAGTATGGACCAGGGATTGCTACAACACTTCAAATATCAAACCATAAACATCATTGAATCAAATATAATCTAAATATTAACCTCCTCAAAGCAATTCTAAAGATAGAATGACAAGAACCATGCAAGATAAGAAAAACACAAGTATGGCACCAAATCACAATGTCATTACTTGCATCAAATTATCCACTATAGCAACAATTCTAGCTTTCTGTTACAATATTTGCTTGAGAACAACTACCTGCTAACACTTTCTCTACTTAATTCGCTCTAACTATCTCTCTATTTGTCTATGTCTAAAATTTCTTAACCCTTACAAAAGAGGAAAAATTCCAAATTTATAGAACCCCCAAAACATGTTGGCCTAGATAGGATTTTACAATAATAATTAGGCACAAGTCAGCCAAGAGAAATTCAAAATAAAATAAAATATGCATTAAATGCATGAACTTCATCCAGGTTAGCCTGGGATCTCCAATGCAACTCGGACCAATGCATGGCAAAATAATAGGGAAGCACAAATCTCGATGTAGCCAATCATTAACTTCATTCCCCTTTGTCCTTATTCCGATCTAGCATTTCATGAACCTTCAAGAGAACCCTATCCAAGTCAGCCATAGGTGGCAAAGGCAAAACCCTAAGTCACCTCTCAATTGATGCAATTTCTTCCCTTGACTGTTTTACCGGCTTATCCCAATCCACCTTATATGTTAGGTATTTATAAATGACAGAAATGTATGTGGCCACATCATCCAACTGGTGCTCAGAAATAGAATCATCACTAATTGGGGCATAAACATCATGCCACCACTTCCTCAACTGTTCCAAACTCAAATACTTAGGAGCAATCTTCCTTCTCCCTATCATAATCTCAAAAAAGGCAGTGGATCCATTGTACACACCAGCTAGGGTATCATCAATCTGCCTCCTCTGTTTGTAAATATTTTTCAGAACCTTCTACCTAATCTGCAATGCCTCAAACCACTCCCAAGGTTCAGCAGCTCCAGAGGAAGGAATAATTTTATCAGTTACTAGCTTATCCCTGGTGTACTCCATGATAGTTCTGGTTTTCTGCAGCAGGAGATCTGTATCTTCCCTATCCTGTGCCAACACCGCCTTCAACCAATTAGTTGCCCTTATAGCATCCTTCCCAGTCAACATAATCTCCTTGATTGCTTCATTACCCTTGGTTCACACCCCTTGCAACCAATTTGTAGTGGCAAGAGTGGAAGCTTTCATCCTTTCAAGCTCGGTGATGGTTTCCTGAGGTAAAGGCTTTGCAGTAGAAACCGAGGGGTTAATAGATTGTAGGGGCTTCATCAAATCTTCCAAGCATTTCCTGAGATTCTCATTTTCCTTCTTTAGCTCCTACTTGGTCTTTATTTCCTTCCTCAATATGCCCAAGATGACTGCACTAGAACCCTGGTAATCTTCAATATCTTGCTCAATAGAAGTAGGCCCTAAATTGAAGGTCTAAACATTGTAATCTTTTCCAGCCACATCATCTCTGTTTTTATCTAGAGCAGGGGTAGCAATGTGAACAAATCTGTTATGAGCTTCATCCCTTTCAATCCTTGAAATCACCCTAGCCTTCTTCTTACCTTTTTCTTTTCCAATCTTGGCTAGCAGCGCATCCAAATTTGGTGGACTATCTTCCACAACAACTTGTTTTCTCTTTATCGTCTTGTCCAACCAACCAGGGACAGTGGATTCCAATTGCACTTCAGCTTGCTTTTCCTCCTGCTGTTCCTTAGGTGCCTCTTCACTCTAATTTTGTTTCTCAAGAGTCTCATCTGTCTTGCTTTCCTTTTCTTCAACATGTTCTTCTTCTTGTACAGGTGATGGTACCTTCACTGTTTCCTCTTCTACCGAAGGTGATTTAACCTCTTCGGTTTCAATAGGTGATTCTGCATAAGCCACCAAAGGAGACTGTATTAACTTATCAACTTCCGCCTTTGCACTATAAAGGTCACCTTCATGAAATTCTTCTCCTTTAGTATCTGAATGATCCTCAACATTTTCTGACTCACCTGGTTTGCTTTGAGCTTCATGAGAGAAAGGCACATCATCATGCTGCTCCTCATGAGAAACCACCGGAGGAAGATCAACCTTAGGCACACCATCCTTGGGAGAAGGAGTCCTAGACCTCCTTGTATACACCTTGGCCTTCTCCTTTGAGCTTTCAACATTTACCACTGGTGGGGCAACTTCTTCCCCTCCTACCTTGGAGCCTGCCTTCTCTGACAATCTTATGACTCTTCTCCTTTTGGGTACAAGATCATCAGCCTCAGGATTCTACCCTTCAGTTTCCTTCTGGTCAAGCTTCTTATTCCTTGTCCTTTTCTTAGCCTTTGGCTTTCTTTGCTTCTCTGCTTCCTGGGCTTCTATTTCTTGAACACCCTTTATCTTGATTTTGAAAGGAGAATCCAGCTTACCTTTGCCCTTAGGATCTTGCTTGGTCAATTCTTCAGAGGTGGAGTGAGGATCTAAATCTCCCATTAGCGCATAGGTGCATTGTACACCTTCATTTTCCAACTCCCATAGCTTATGCTTTAGCCACATCTTGGTAAATTGTATAACTGGATCCATCAGTTGTTTTAATTTTGTCTTTTCCTCTTCTAACCAATCCACATCACCAATTGGTCTATCTTTTATGGCCTCATAAGCATGATCCTGGATCAAGTTTCCATCATCATCAAGTTGGTCCGGGACTGCCCTCACATTGTATAGTTGGACTGATTCAAATGGGAGGTGAGAAAACTTCTTCTTTCTGACCTCAAATTCATCACTACAATTGGCCCAGTAGTCCTCCAAATCAACCTTATGGCTATACTCTCTGCTGGCCTTCTTTTGGGCTTCTCCTATGATATCAAACTTGGATCTCTTGGAGTGGAAAGATAGGTCAAGAGTACTCATTTCTTCTTCTGAAGCTTGGGAAAAACCAATGGAAGGACAAGACTCTCCAGTACCAATCCTCAAGGGGAAGTCTCCACCAAATCCAGTCTTATGCTTGTCTCTCTTGACAATGGCATCAAAGTCACAGATCTGCCTAGTGACCTCCAACAGTATGATGTGATCAGTAGGGTATCTTGGAAGTCTATAAGGAGCTCTCTGGTAGCCATCAATCCAAATGTAGGAAAAAGTTGGGAACTGAATAAACCATGCCCCATATTTCTTGATGAGTTCTTTTGCTTGATCTGAAATCCTGACATGTTCCGCACCCTGAAGTAATCTAGTGATATGCATGGTGAATACATCATTCACCCTCCTATAGCTCGAGCTTCCTAGATGCAACTGAGGGTAAACCTCATAGATGATATCCTGTCTAAAGATGCCCCTTGTACTCAATCCTTTGTAGGGGTGGAATCTTGCAAGTGCATAGACCAAATATGAGGTCATTGTGAAGGTCTTTGTCTACAACACATTAGACAACTACTCGTGAATTACTCTACTAATGACTCTTGCCCAATGGTAGTTAATCTTCTCTTGCTCCATCCTCACAATCACATGGCACATCCAATTCTCAAACATGCCAGCATTCTTCAATCCAACCACCCTGTTGAGTAATGTGATGGCATCATAGTATTCCTTCTTGAACTTTGCTCTGAATAGCTACTTGGGTAGTTTGGAATAGTGAGACTTGGGCTTCTCCAGCTAGGAATTGATAAGCTGTTGTGACTTCATAGTTTGTTCATCATAGAACTCCTTAGCTACCTTCATGTTGAATCCCACCACATGAGACATGTCTGGCATATCAAAAGTTTGGGCAATGGAAACAGGGTTGAGATTTTCTACAACTCTCCCTTAAGGACCAATTATTCTCTGTGTGTCCTAATCATAGTGTCTGGCACACTCAAGGACCAACTCATAACAATACACCGCAGAAGGGAAACCAACTACATGTGACAAGCCTGATTCCATCATCCTTCTAGCCACCAAAGGAGGATCCTCTGCTGCCATTCTCCCTTTAAATTCTTCATAATACCACAATCTGACATTTGTATCAATCACCTCTGACCAGACCAATGTAATCTTACTCTCAGGGACCTTGCTCTTAATGTCCATCTTAATCTTTTCTGCATCAGACATTGAAGACCCAACTGTTGCCATGCTAGATTCAACCTACACTCAACATGGAAATCATAGTAAAAACCATGGGAAGGGAATGTTAATCCATAAAAACACCGTTAGAATAAGCCTCATACAACCAAGGTGTTATTAAATCTCATATAAAATGATTGCAACAAATTTCAGGTTTCAAAACCATCTACGGAATCTGAGCCAGAGAGGAATTTCGGGGAATTCCGGGCCAGACGGATTTTGGCGGAATAATCATGAAAACACCTACTAACAATTAAATCTGATCATTTTCAATCAACAAACCACATAGGAGATCACAAGATAGCATGAATTAATCATAAAATGCATTAAAAATCACCAACACATCATGCTATTCGATATTTCCTTACATTTCACCAAATTTCAGGAAAATCCGCTAGAGATGGATTTCCGCGAAGGCAGAGACACCTTGCAAATCCAGAAAAAATAGGGAACCAAGGACCTTGGGAAAACGGAGGAGATCAAGAAAAGCCGGGGTCGACGGAAATCCACAGAATATATGAAACTCCAAAAGTGATAGCGGCTTCCAGAAAAGCAGAGGAAATCGGGAAAATCCGCCAGAGACAGATTATCCCGAAGGAACGAGAAATCCCAGACTGAAGGCGAGACCCGAACATTGGCGCTAAATCACGATTACACTCAAAATACCAGATCAATCATGAATTTCAAAGACTTAAGCTTAGAGCAAGTTAGGCATGGACCTTCCATAGATTTTCTTTGCATTCTAGGCCCGTTTTACAGCGAAATAAGGTGGAATGGTATTGCCCTAGGTTTCATACCCTATACATCTACCATTAACACATAGGCAAACCTATGACTCAGGTATTTCAACTGTCGATACCATACTAGGGGAAAATCATGATTCTCAAGCAAGTTCACCAAAATGCAAATAAACAAACCAACTCGGACATTACTTGGGAGACTATAAATTAATCAATGCTACGCAACCCTAGTCATGAAGCAATCAAATATTCAGGAATTCAAGCCCCAAAAGCTCTTATAACATCAACGTGCTATCCATAATCATCAATTCAAAGCAAAGCAATCAAACACATACCACTATAAAGCGAAAATTGATCTCAGAATCAATAAATGTGAAGTAAAAGGTGTCCACAAAGAACAAGGGTTGGAATGCACCAGAGAAATCACCAGCAAATTCACAATTGACAAACTCAACGTCTCAAATTCAACCAAGCACTCACAAGAATGCACTCCGCAGCTCAATTGATAGCAAACAATAAACATAATAGCATAATAATCATAAAATGCAATCAACAAGACAGTCAGAAAACCTGGGAAAATCTAGCCCACACGGAAATCCGTGAAGATCGAAAATATCTGAACGAAAGTGCTCAACCGGAGTTCGAACAAGATCCGGGAAAAACTGGCCAGGGTGGAAAGTCCCAAACTTCAGCGAAAACCCGAACTTAGCTCAAAATTAAAGATATTCAATGAATAACTTAGGGGAATCACTTAGGCAATCAAAATAAACATTTAAGCACATGCCCAAGTAAGATAAGACCTCAAAATGAAAGGGCCAAGAAACCAAAACCAAAGCGAAAGAGGGTCCCTGCTTTCAGCGGGGCGTGTGTGCGAAAACTGCACAACACTTCTATTTTGGAATTCTCAAGCAAGAGGCAAAAGTGAATCTTTGGATTTTATCCACCAACCTATTATCTTCAGTTCTAATTTCCTGAGTCTGAGTGTTGTAATGCTTTATGCATTCAAGAATTAGCTCATGACATTGGATGGCTATGAGGAACATAGATAGTTCCACCAATCAACTTTTGATTGCCTTTTATGTGATGGGTGGTGGTGGGTTGGGTGCATTGAATTTCTCTTTAAGTTAATTCATGTTCACCTTCCTGAGCTTGGTGTCTCCTATCTTAGGCATGTCACATGTTAACCCTGAGATATACTCATAATCCTGACACTTAATTCTTGCCATGCCTAGACTACTAGGGTTTGAATGGATTTTCATTGGGTAATTTAAAATGTAGGGAAAAACAATCTTGAAAACCATAAGCTCACAAGGGAAAGATAAGGATGCAAATACCTCAAAATGACCCTAGATTTTGAGGGTGGAAATCTACATTGGCATGCTCTTTATCGTCATGTCTCTCGATGTGAGCATCATAGCTAAAGAATTTCTATTCTTTGCATGAATTTCCTTTTAATTCCCCACGTGAAATGTGCAAGTAGATAGGAATTAAATGACATCCCATCGTCATGTAAGCATGTGTCAACTTTCACATCACCATTCCATCACAACTACTTTACAAAAATTTGAAAAGGAACAACTATACTAACGGAGAAGTGGATAGTTCGCATAACCTTACACATCACTGCCAAGGTTCATTCTTAGTCGCAAAACACCACCTGCCTTCTAACAAGCATTGAAAATTTAGTCACCTCTCTCTAGGAAGTAAATGGGAGAGTTCAATGAACTTAGCACACACCTCCCACACTTCCTTAGCGCAAAAATAAACCTAAGCAAGAACTTCAAAAGTTCATACAATGAAACAAAACACCGCCAGTGCATTTGAAAAAAGCAGGGAGAGCTACATGGCGGGAAAGAGGGGAGTTAGAGTAACCTCATAAAACATTGCCCAGGTTATACTGCTCTCTCAAAAAGCTTCTGACTCATAACAGGAAAAATTTGAAATAGGCATATTTCCAAGGGTGACCAAAAACTCAGTAACACTATAATAATTCATATCTTATGCGCCTCTTTCTACATATTTTGGGTGGACAAATTATTGAGTGGTTCTCACATCTACCACCTAGAATAAAATCATTTCAAGAGATCATAGATCAATTTTTAGCTCATTTATCCTACAACATTGATGCAAAAATCATTTTAGAGGAACTATACCTTCTTAAACAAAATAAAGGAGAAGCCTTTGCCTCTTTCCCACAAAGATGGAGACATAAGGCAAGCGAGTGCAAATGGATAATGCCCGAAAATAAATGGAAATCATTGCAAGTAATCTAAACACAGATCTCACCTTACAAACACGCATGCTCATCTCAAAAGGGATTAATATTGAAAGAGAACTCATTGCTAAAAGATTGGTGCAAATTTATAAGGACAGTCACCAACCATCTAGTACAAGTGAAAAATATTGTATATGGGCCAAAAACAAGAATGTGACTAATGACGATGTGGTAGATGCAAAAGTTGTCATAAACACACCATATTAATCAAACAAAATATATCATAATAAAAAAAATCCAAAACACTAATCCTCCAAGAGCACCACCACCAAGACAAAACAATTACCCACCAAGATGTAAATACACTCCATTGGGGTAATCTATTGAAATGATCTTGCATAAATTGTTCCAAATGAAATTAATAAAACTTACCAAATTTAGATAATATGAAGAGAAGTAATTCAAACCTTCATGGCACAATGATAATGAACACTATGAATATCATCACGCAAAAGGACATAAAACTTCAAATTGCATGAAACTTAAGAACATTATCCAAGACCTCATTAATCATGGTGAGGTAAACATCAATCAATGACCTGGGATTTCTAGAAACAATGATGGGAATATACAAGAATCTAATGCTACACCATGGTAAAGGAAATGATGTAAGAAAGACTAAAACCTACAATAATGTTAATCACAACTATAACAATGTTGTGGGCAATACACAATGTGATGATAGTCATATATCAGTTGTTACTATCTAGGGACCAAATATTGAGTGTGGAGTCACCACACAAAGAGGGAAAGTTACCATTCAGGAGCCCCTACGCCAAAAAGAGGCCCATCAAAGTCCAATCCTATGGATTATAGCTTAATTTAATATCTCAAGAAGACACCCACATAAATATCCATTCTAGAACTCTTGAGAATTTCATTCGCACATAAAGAAATATTAGACAAAGCTCTTTTATCATCATCCATACCTATTGACATAGACATCAAACTATTCCAAGCCATGGTGGGGAATATTTCATCCACTCACCACCTAGTATTCATAGAGAAAGACCTCCCATATCAATAATTTCAAAACTGATAATTACATCTTGAAGTATATGTTCACAAACATAAGGTGAAGAGAGTCTTGATAGATGGAGGTGCGGGCTCAAAAAATTGTACCCTTCAATTGGTCAAACATTTGGGTTAATCTAAGGAAGTAATTGAAAGAGAAAAATAAATCGTCGTTAGGGACTATGATGATAATGAATGAGATTCAAAAGGAACAATAAAGCTACCTATACAAGTGGGTCCCATAATAACAGAGACAACATGCCAATTCTTAGACCTTGACTTGCCGTATAACATCCTTTTGGCCCAAGCATGGATCCATGTCATGTATGTTGTAGCATCTACCTATCATCAGTGTATAAATTTTATATATAATGACAAAGAAGTTACCATCCATGGTGACCTTGAACCTTTCTACTATTGTAAAAGTATGGAAGAGAAATATCACAGATTGCTCCAAATTACAAATAATGATGCAGTTTCACTTTCATCTTCCTATGTTGATCCAATGAAACTTGCATCTACATAAAAAAAAACAACAAACAATCCTTGAAATTAGAGTGTAGATAAAAGATAATTGTTGTGGTGACTAAAACCCCAAGGAATCCTTTTATGTGGGAAAACTTCCACTTTCTCGAAAAACATATGGCAAACCCCACCATATTGAGAAAGTGAGTAAAATCCTCAAATACTAAATATCTTTAGAACTTAGGGATAACTAAATGCAGAGGTCATAGACAAAAGAGATATTTCCAAATGGGTATATCAAGAGGAATAAGAGGAACCTCCTCTTCTTATTGATACAAACAACAAAGGATATCAATTGATAAAAAAATGGGCTATATAAGTGCCATTGGACTTGGATTGAACCAACAAGGTATGTGTGAACCCATCATCCTAGAGAATCAACCAAAGAACAAAGGTCTTGGGTACAAATCGAACAAAATTGTGATCCCTCTCATTGAGGATATCTTAATCAAGGAAGTTGAAGCTTCTTCTTGGTATAACCCATTTGATTACGAGAATATCAAAGACTTACCCATGTATATAATAGAATTATTCAAAAATTCCTCAATATACACTGTTACCACTACATCCTTCACATCTCCCATCTAAAACAATGAACTTAAACTTGTTTATCCTCATCTCATAGATTGGGACCAAAAACAAGTGTTGATCCTTGATTTATTCAAAAATGATGAGGCTATCATAGAATTCATGGGGCTATGAGATGACATACCTTTTGGAGATCACAAAGCAGGTTTTAAAATTGAACTTGATACTCAAGCATACTTTGGGGACACGATTGAATCCTTCAATCACAAAATGATGAATTTAAAATCAAAACAAGATCCCCTAGAGATAACCACAAAGTGACACTTTTGGGTCAAGAAAAAGTAAAAACAAAGGATGCATCTGAAGGTGAAAAAATCCTTGAGAAATATAAGGATGGAGGATTCAATCTCCCTAGTATCACAATGGACTAGGAAAAATCAGCTACTCTTGTGGAAGATACGTAACCAATGAATGTTGGAACCGCTGAGCAACCTCAGGTGACCTACTATGCTACATACCTTGATGATGAAGAACAACACAATCTATTAGCTTTCTTAAAATAAAGAAAAAATAACTTTTCTTGGTCATACTTAGATATTCTAGGGTTGGATACTTCATTAACAGTACATCACTTGACAGTGCATCCAAATGCAAAACCTGTGAAATAAAAGCTAAGGAAAATGCATCCACAAATAGAACTATCGGTTAAAGTTGAACTATAGAAGTTACTCAATGTAGGTTTCATAAGACACATTCATTATCCAGAGTGGGTTTCAAATTTGGTACCAGTATCAAAACCCACTAGGGGCATCCAAATATGCATAGATTTTAGAGACTTGAATAAATCATATCCTAAAGATGATTTTCCATTGCCAAACATCAACATCATTATGGATCTTACAGCTGGACATGAGATTTTGTCTCTCATGGATGGATTTTTAGGATATAACCAAATAACTATAGTAAAGGAAGACTAACATAAAATTGCATTCACATGTGCATCGGGAACCTATTTCTAAAATGTCATTCCCTTTTCTCTCAAAAATTCTAGAGCTACATATCAAAGAGCAATGATCATTATCTTCCACAACATGTTTCACAAGATTCTAGAAGATTATGTAGATGAAATACTTGCATAATCCATCACAAGAAAAGGACATTTGGAAGTCTTAGCTCAAATTTTTGACAGATTGGAAAAGTATTAGGTGAGATTAAATCCAAAGAAATGTGTATTTGGAGTCACTTCAGGTAATCTTTTGGGATACATTGATTACCGATGGGGAATTGAAGCGGACCTTGCCAAAGTCAAAGCTATCATTGAGATGAAACCACCTAAAACACTCAAACAACTCCACAATCTACAAGGAAAGCTTCAATATATCAAGAGATTCATTGCACACTTGTCAGATAAATACTATCCCTTTACACACCTTTACAAAGGTGTTTCTTTCAAATGGTATCATAATTACCAACAAGCCTTCCAACACTTGAAGGAATACCTTGCATCACCGCCAGCCTTGATGCTACCAACTATAGATAAACCCTTAATACTATATATCTCAATGACATTAGTAGCATTAGGAGCTCTCCTAGCACAACATGATGAATTAGGAAAAGAAATATTTATATATTACATCAGCAGGAACTACACTCCCATTGAAAGAGCTTGTTTAGTGGTAGTTTTTGCTTCACAAAAGCTATGACACTATATGCTTAGCCATCAAATCAAGATTATTTCCAAGGTTGATCCACTGAAATACTTGTTATCAATGGCAACTCTCACAAGCAAAATGACTAAATGGGTTATGATCCTAAGCAAGTTCAACATTGAGTATGTGGACCGAAAGGCTATCAAAGGACAAGTCATAGTAGATTGATTAGCAGAAGCTCCCATATATGCTGAAAAATTGTTGGTATCTAAATTTCTAGATGAAGCAGTATTCACCCTCAAGTCAACAAATTAGAGGAAACTATATTTTGATGGTTCCCATACACAACACAAATCAAGAGCATGAATCTTATTCATCACCCCTCAAGGTGATTGCATTCTAAAATCATACAGGCTAGATTTTCCATGTACAAATAGCATAGAAGAGTACGAAGCTCTTATCACATGGTTAAGAATGCCTATTTAATAGAAAATACAAGAACTCTAGGTCTATGGTGATTCCCAACTGGTGGTAAGACAAGTGAGTGATGGCTATCAAACTAAGGATGATAATTTGATGCCATAAAAAATAATGGTTGATAGATTTAAATAATATTTCATAGATATCACCTTTGAGAAGATCCCTAGAGTCAACAACAAAGTAGCAGATGCCATGACAACTATTGGGTCTTTACTAGACATTCCACATAATATAGCTTGAAATGTAAATTTCTCGTGGAGCAACTTTTCATACCAGCTTTTGACATCCCCAAATTGGAATTCATGTGTGAAATTGTTTGTCTTGGTTCCCCTTGGTACCATGATATCTACCTATACCTTCACAATGGTATCCTTCCACTAGATCTAACCAATAACCTTCAAAAAAAATTTATCCACCGATCCTCTCACTTCATCATTATTGGCAATACCCTTTATCAAAAAATTCTTGATATAATGTTACACAGATGTCTTAACCAAGAAGAAGCTTCAACCACCTTAAAAAAGATATATGAAGGAATTTTTGGGTCACATTCGAGTGGCATTACCTTAGAAAATAAGTTGCTTAGAATAGGATACTATTGGCCTACCATGGAACAAGATGCTAATTAGTTCATGAAGAAGTGCTTACAATGTCAACAACATGGGGATCTCATTCATGCTCCAACTCAAGAACTTCGATCGATCACTACACCATGGCCTTTCTCATAGTGGGGGCTTGATCTCATTGGGAAGATAACACCCCCCTCATCTAATATCCATAAATTCATCATTAACCCCCCTGAGTATTTTATGAAGTGGATAGAAGCCATTACAATGACATATATCACAAGTAAAAAAATATCCAAATTCATCCTGAACTACCTAATTTTCCACTACAGTGTTCCATAGGACATTATCACAAATAATGGAACACCTTTTAAAAACTAAGATGTCCAAGAAATTTGCAACCAATTCCATATCCAATATCATTTCTTCACACCTTATTAACCTCAAGGAAATGGTCAAGTGGAAACATCTAACAAGACCATCATCAAGATCTTGAAAAATATAGTTAATGATGTGGTCAAGATTGGCACTTGTAGTTGAATCTCACCTTATGGGCATATTGAACAAGTATCAAAATACCCACTAGTGCTACTTCATATTCCTTGGTATATGGAATTGAATCCATCCTACCCATTGAGGTCGATCTCCCATCATTGAGAGTTTCATTGCAACACCTAATTGATGATCAAGAATAGAAGACCTCCAAGTTGAATGAACACGAGTTGTTGGATGAGCATCATATAGAAGCATTAAATTACTTACAAGCATATCAAAATCAACTATGTAGAAGCTACAAAGGGTTGACACTTCCAAGTAGGAGATGTCGTTCTTAAAGAGAATTAGAAAAATTGTTAGATCAAGACAACAAAGGGAAGTTTAAACCTAATTGGTTGGGACCTTTTGTCATCATCGCAAGCTATAGATTTGGAGCATATAAGTTATTCACACCTGAAGGGGATCCTTTGCAAGAACCTATAAAAAAAAACCATCTCAATAGGTTCTATGCCTATCCCATAAGGGGTATATTATTCCAAAAATACAAAAAAAGGATAAAATAGTAAAGAGAAAAATGTACTCTAGTGAAAACCACTTTAGTGGTGCTTTGGGCAAGTACCTTGATGAAAACTTGGAAAATAGATGCCTTGTGTAAATAAGTACCACCTATCATCTATCAAGTAATCTTTTCATCCATTCATAATAAAATTTATATTCATTTGTTCATCTCTCATCCATCTATCTCCATCCCTATCATGACTTGGTGTTCGATGAGTATTTATACCTATTAGTATTACTTGGCATTATCCTAAGGTTAGCTTGTCTTGCCTATACCGAAGTAGTTTAATACATGACTGGGGGAATCTTTCAACACATATTTATTAGCATGGATTCTTTTATATTACCTAATTCATTTGAAAATATCAAAAACATCTAGAAATGCTTGAAAATCTCAAAAAAAATCCAAAAATTCTTGAAATCTCAAAAACATTCAAAAATGTTGAAAATCTCCAAAAACATCCATAAAATATCAAAATCTCAAAAACATTATTATTGGCTATCAAAGTATGTGCTAAATTAAGTCCAAATAATCAAACTATGAATCCTTTATTCATCATGTAGGAAAGTCCATCAAAGATGAGCCCTCAAGGCATAGGTCTGACCCTTAGGTCTTGTTCTCCACTCTAAATATCTCAAAAATACCAAAAAAAAAACTCAAAAAACACAAAAGTCAAAAACATTGAAATATTCCAAAAAAAAGCCTTGAACATCCATCCACCCCATTCCATTCTTCACCCGCAATAAGCTATTTTCCATAATAAACTTATCATCACCCTCACCTTTGGCAAAACAAATAGAAGCAAAAACACTTGTCGAAACATAAAATTTTCAAACAAAGTCATAAGTCTTGATCATTGTTAAACATGCCAATTAACCTTCATATCAACAACCTAAACATTTAAACAATCAACATCCAATGAATTTCTTAACAAATATATCTTTCCTACAATAGACACCATTTCAGATATCAACTAAAACAACTCTCTGGCAAGAGATATGATGGCATTGGAATTTTTTTCAATTTGATCTTTTCTTTTGGTTTTATATTTTTGTCTCATTTATATTGAGCTCACTAAAAACTTCCTTGATCTTTAATATCTTGGTATGTCTAGAGGGGTATACAATGGGGTATTTTCATTGCTTTCATCTAAAATGCTTGTTGGATGTTCTTGTAATACGTGTTGCATTATGTTGTCATTGATTTCAACCTCTAGTGTGGTGTTGATGAGAAGGTGGTTGTGAAGTTGAGAAGGTGTTGCAGATGTAGTAGGGTCACTTGATTTCAAAGTGCTTTTGAGAAAAATTGTATAAAGGGTGTACAAGGTGACAGAGATGTGTTCTATGTTGTGCTCCACATTTCTACATGCTTGAAGTTGTGCTTGTTTGGTTTGGATATGATGATTAATGGTCCTTGAAGGTGTTATATACAAAGTTTCAAGTTCCACATTGTGCGACAATAGAAGATGTGTTTGAAAGTGTACTGGATTGTGAGGAGGGTTGTTTGAGAGAAATGAAATTGCTATTCATTTCTCCGCGTTGAAGTTTCTTGCCTTGTGGATTTGGGAATGTGTTAATATTTCTTGTATCTATCTTCCCTTGGAAGGTTTGGTGTTCAACTATTCCACAAACATGGTTCATGAGTTGTGTCTCAATGGCAGTTTGATTGGTTGCATAGGATGGTAGTAGTCTTAGTTGTATGTGTTTGCGCCAATGTTTAAATATTATGTTGGTGTTGGAATATTCCATAATGTTGTGTGATGTTGCTATGTGGTCCATAGGATGTTTCTGAACTTGGTGAAGTGTGTATGTGGTGGTTTTTCTAACTTTTCATGTTAGCACTATTTGTGGATGTGCTTCATGGATTATGGAAGCCTGGTGTAGCATGTTGGTGTGGATTTAGGTCTTGGTTAACCATTAGTGTGGTTCACCTTCACTTCTTTCTATCGTGAAAGTGTTTTTTTGCTGATCTATTTGGTGGTTGCATGTTTGAGGCACATACATTTCATTGAATCCAACTTGGAGAAGGTTATTTGTGGTTGTGGATGGTATATATGTAGGGTCAATTATTGGATATGTGTGTGATGTGAAATGATGTGTATGCGATCAAGTGTTGTGATCTAAGTACAATCATGAATTCCTAAGGCTATCAAAAGCAATGAGCAAAAGGTGTCTACATTTTAGTGTGCATGAAGTTGTTGGAGGTAGTGAGTTGAAGGTTGTAGATGGTGAAGAATTGTTGTGGTGGATTCTCTTGTTGCTCTAAGGTAGTGAACCTCCTTGTAAAATTCTCTTTCTATTCTCTTTTTATCTAAGCACTGAGCCCTTCTGACAGTGAACCTTTTGTAATCAGTGTTGATATTCATATATATGTGAGTTAATCCTTATTATGGTTTTTCCCTGATTATGGTTTTCCACATAAAATTTGGTGTTCTATTGTGTATGGTTGTTGATGTGTTGATGTTTCATTTGTTTACATTCATGATTAATGCTTAATAAGGATTTGAAGATTAATGAGGGTATGAAGGTTTTAATGCAAAACTGATTCACCCCTCCTCTTAGTTGTCATGTGTGTCTAACAATACGACCTTGGTGAATACTTGCCTTGTGTGTGCAAGGATAGTCTCGAGTAATATAGTTTTACTTTTGTGTATCATTTTTTATACCTTTTGTGTATTAGTCTCCTTACTTCAATGGCTTCATTATCTCACATTATTAAACAAGGTTTCTATGTATTAGGTATGAACAAGGATGTTCCTATCTATTTGTAGAGTCAAATTCCTTGCAATAGATACAATGTCACCCTAGTTCTTCATACCTTGGCACATCGTGTCCACTTGTTATATAAAAATAAGGATTGATCCACATTATGTTACATAATCTAAAAATAAAAAGAAAAATCATCTATCCTATCTCATCATCACATATCCAATAAAATCTTAGAACAATCATAAATTTTTTGGTATCTAGATCAACATCATTATCATATTCTAATCATTCCATCATATTCTCTCATACCATTCTTCTACTTCTATCCATACTAACATTTCTAGACAAGTATCATGACAACAAAAATATATGCATCCACCCTGCATACATAAACTGTCAGTACCATCTCATATCATCCATCCTGCATAATCATGAGAAATCATATGGAAATACAAAAAGAAATAATCATCATCTCATCATCATCCTTTACAACAAACATTTTTCATCCACATATCATTAGCGACATATCAAATCATAAAGCATAATAAATAGATATCCATCATCACATCAGGGAAACATGAAAAAAATATCATATCATCTTCATCCATACATACATCTACATCATCATATCATGATCATCCCATATCATCATGAAACATGAAACATGAAACATCATAGAAATCATAAGCATACACTAACATCATATCATGGTTGCATCAAAATGATCTCCTCTCATATATCATCAAAAAATGATTTTCATGAGACATATCAAATGTGTGATATACATAAAAAACATACATGAGGCTATCCATATTTGATGAATGTGTATACATCATAAAATTTGGCTATATCATACATATGGATACAAAAATGTCTATATACAAATCAAGCTACCCTAAGATCCCCCGATCCTCTCGATCAGAGAAGGCTAAGCTGGTGGTGGCCCCATGGGCTATCATTGATGTCCCTATCCATCTAAGTGATCTTGAGAAGGTCTGCCAACTGAACCACCATTCGATTTGCTCAAACCTGCACCACTCCGCTACAAAAAATGAGGTTGTCTCATGTGCGAGGGAACAACCATATCATATATAGTCTAATAATAGGTTTCCTCAACCTATAGTGATCTAATGGCCTCTATGTGTTGTGTTAAAGGTATCACTTGTCCTTGTGCCTATGCAACAACCTCTAGCTACTATCTACGAGTTGTCTCATGTGCCAACTATAACTTGACTTGCTTACATTGAGTGACCTCTACGTCTCTCTTAGGCTAGATTTGATCAAGCTCAACCCTAAGATGGTTTCACTTTGTATGGGTCTAGGCAATATATCCTATGAGACCATCTCTCTCCCATATATAACCATCATTCTCCTAGCATTCCTGATCTTGCTCCTAGAGAGCAACCCAAAGCCTCTGATCATCCTGACTTCCTATAGTGGCTGCCACCTACCACTGTTGATGACCCTAATCAACCTATGGCCCTTGAGCTGATGGTGGACCCTATGGTCCCTGTCCCAGAACTTATCTTTGGCCTTGTCCCATGTCCTCTACTATGGGAACCTTAGCCTTGACCCTCTGTCTCTAACAATGCTATCTCCTAGACTCCTCATGTCGCCTCCTACCACCTATGTCACCCCTAGCTAGATCTATAAATTTGAAAGGTCTATGTGTCACAAACCAGTCATCATAATCTATTGTGGTACCTGGATCAACCACACAATCTGTATATTCCCATGGTACCTGAGCCAGGTGATCAAAATCTGTGATAACTATATGTACTCCTACTATTGGCCCCCACTCAAATATCTCCTTGACAATCCTCACAAATAGTACTTGATAATCATCTCTAGGAGCATCCTACTACTCCCTAAATTGTAGTCTTACTCTATCAGGTAGATACCTCTATAAGATGTGTGGGGTGTAGCTGATGAGTCATCTAGTTTTCCTACAATATGGGAGATACTCAACATCATCCTCCCAAGCCTCTACCTCTATCCATGAACTTGTTCATGTCATCAATCACACGTATCCAATGGGATTTCTCCCCCACATGATGGTGTGTCAACATTTCCTCATATCTAAATACAAAAGGCACACCAACCTCTTAGTGTAGGTCCCCAATTGGCCTGAGCACTACAATGTGATCCCAAGCCTAGATGGGTAATAATGTTGCACCTATGGATAAGTTGGTAGCAACCTTGTACACCACCTGATGTATATTGTGGTAAAGGTGTGCTAGAATGTAGGGTCCCTAGGCAAAGATGCATCCATCTTCAAGGATCCTCTCCAGGACCCTCCTCCATCCAAGGTTGAATCTTTGAGAGCATCTATCTAGCATGAGTGGCCCCATGATGAGTCCAAAAACTATAATGGTAACATTACCGATGATGCCAATATACTCCTTGAGGTTCACTTCTCCATTAGGGAAAACTTTAGTGGAAAATATTTGCTAATTGGCGAATATTAGATATCAGCCAAGTTGAAATTGATGAATTAATCACACCCAATAGGGTGGCCAAATCACCCAAATTTTATGAATTATCGGTCTGATGCATGTCCATTCGCCATCAATTTATTTTATGAGTCATATTTAAGTAATCAATTCACCATAACAAACTACACATTTCAAATGGACCGATTAATATATTCACCTGGAATCTCAGAAGCATGTAATAAATCACCTACATATTCACCAATACTATTAAAACAACATTGTGTATTAGGACCCATTTCACCAATTAAAATTTACAAATAGTTGCCTGTGAGGACCCATTTCACCAATTAAAATTTACAAATAGTTGCTTATGACAACCCATTTCGCCAATAACATTAAAAATAATTACATTTGAGGACACATTTCGCCAATTTCTATGGCACCTCCATGCTAATCGTAGGGCCATAATCACCTTGAAAATTACAACAAATTGTTGTATAATCACACATAATTCACCAAATTTTTAATATACCATTTAAAAATCCCATAGAATTTTCCAAATATGGATTGATATAAAAATAATCAAAACTGTCATTTATTCTTACACTTTCAATTATGAACTTATGAGCTCTCAATTTGGAAGTTGGACTTGGAACCATGAGGTTGATTGTAGGAAAGTTACAAAATTATAACATAGGCATTCTTGCATTAACGAATAACAGGTTAGTAAAAACCTAAACTTAAAGGTGAGTGATCATTTCTTCATAGTGATAATATTTCTTTATCTCTTTTCCATTCTTGCTTCAATCTTAAAGATGATATTGAGTAGGGAATGGGATCTATATTCTTTATCCTTCTTAAACAAGAAGATATTTTTTTCTAGCTTTTATTTGAAGTGAGAGATCAATATGTCAAGCAACAAGTGAAAAAAGGGTAAGACTCCTTAGGGTGGTGAAGGGATTGGGAGGCCATCAAAATGCTCAAAACGTAGATTTACCATACAATCTTACTTTGGAATTGGCAATGCTTATGATCCATTATATCAAGATGGAGCTACATCATCAACTCTTCCACCAAATATTAATGAAGAAGGCATTCATAATGCCTCGCCGCCACCAAAAGGTCAAGGTGATATTTTCATTGAGTTAAATGAGTCAAATGAGGATGGAAATATCATAGAAGATGTTCCAAGAGATACCCTAGTTATCCAGAATGAGATAATTGACTTGGATGATGTTTGTAGCAAGAAAAGAAAAGTCAAATCAAAAGTGGGGTGCGAGTGGGAAATGACAAAGAATTTTCAACTTGATTGGGTGTCAAAGTACCCATTCATTGTACCAATGGAGAAAGAAAACAAAGATGAAACTCCAACATAATGCAAGTGTTTGATTTGTAGTTGGAAATGTAAAAGAGACAATAAGTTGTAGCTAAAGCTTGACACTATAGAAAAGAATATCGGTAAAGTTTATGAAAAACAAATCATAGATGGAAAGGAAAAATTAGTAGTACGATGGAAATCAAAGGAAGAATGTCTTCATGTTAAGTATTCCATGGGATATGAAGAGCATAAGCAAAGAATGTCGAAGCTTGCTGCATGTGGAGGTACAATTGAGGCTCAATTTGGAAAAGTAATGAAAGGACCACAACTGGAAAAAACTGTTCAGATGAGTGTTATTTTTCATATTTTGTCCAAAGGGCATCCTATGACAAACTCCTAGAATATTTTAATTTATTATCTTTTTTGGGTGTTCCTCACTTTCCTAGCGCACATTGGTCAGTAAACTCTAGATGGGAATGGGAAAACTATCTTGTTGCAGTGGAAGAGCAAGATTTAAAGGAGAAAGTAAAAGAGTCAAACTTCATTGCATTATCTTTAGATGAAGTTACTATGGTAGATAATACTTCTTAGGTATGTATGCATGTGTATACTGTAAAACAACATTTCTGCCAAGCTCATCTTCTATGTGTTCATAAAATGAATGACAATTCAACATCGCAAAATCTATTTGAACTAGTCAAGAAATATTTTAATGAAATTGCAGGTATGGATGACTTGACAATTTTCAAAAAGTTGGTATGTGTAGGAGTTGATGGAGTTGTAGTAATGCAAGACCATAGGACCAGTGTTTTCACAAAGTTACAAACTACTTGTGCAACATACATGCTTGGAATTCACTTCATGGCCCATAGAATGAATTTAGCATTTAGAATTGTAAGCAAGTTTCCTATAGTATCAAAAGTTGAAAATCTAGTCCGCGAGCTCTATGCACACTTCTGCCAAAGTCCCAAATGTTTTATAGAATTTCAAAATTTTGCTAAGGGAATAAAAATAGGGAACAATCTTCTCAAGGATGTTGATACTAGATGGATCTCCTTGCATGGACCAATGCAACGAGCTCTTTTAGAATATCAATCCTTGATTGGAATATTGCACAAGCATCACAACACAATAGACAAAGCTCCCAACCTCTTACATATGTTAACCTCCTGAACTCTTCACTTTAGTTGTTCTTCTCCCCATGCTGGATGAAATGAACAATCTTGTGAAGAAATCCCAAGACAAAACTATGTAGAAATACATGCATGGCCCTCGATCATCTATATCTAGAACTAACTTCTAAAATCCCAATTTTTTTCATCTGGTGGAAAATTACATATTTGAATCAGCTTGATAATTATTTATAGTTTAATGCAAGAAAGTACTTATGTATCTATGTATGTGGATTTGAGATACCAATGTACCATTGTACGACAGTCAGGCGCTCTATTAGAGAAGTAAATGTTACAAAGGAAGATTTTAATGACATTGTTAAATTTGTTAGTGATAATTTGAAGGAAATTGCAAAATCTCTTTCCACAGAGATTTATAATATATTCCTTTGAGAAGAAATACTTGAAGCCATGGGTATTGTGTATCCTCATTTTTGGATAAATCGAGATAGCCCAACCTTTTTTCATAATAAAGTAAAAATGTTGGTCGAACACTTTTTGAAAAGTGTAAAATACAATGAGAAGACAATAGAAGGAATTATAAATGGAGATAAGCTTAGACAACAATGTAAGAATTTTGCAAGAAGTATGATGGACCAGTTTGATTCCATGGACAAGCCCTTTGAACCAGGATCAATAACAAAGGCTTAGAAAAACTTAGGTCAGAATGGAATATTATGTAGTTCGGTATCAGATTATTTTAAACTTACTAATTTATGCCAAACAATGATATTGGGGTTGGTGGAGGATGAGAGAGTTTTCAGTTCATTGGCATTTTTGAAATCAAAGATAAGAAACACATTAGACAAGAATTTGGAAAATTGCTTGAGGGTGAAAGGAATTATGTATAATGTCAAAAAATATCCTTTTGAAAGGGAACTCACAATCTGGAGGTCCATATGCAAAAGAATAGGGTTGTGCAACACTCCAAACACTGGTATTGGTGGCACTAGCAGTGGGACAAATGACAGTGACACAATGAATGTTGAATTTGAGATGCAGGGCAAAGAAAATGAAGACCAAACTCAGAATCAAGACGACACTTTTACTTTATCTCAAGTTGAATGTCAGTTTGAGGACCCTGACTTGATTTAGGAAATGGAAGTGAATTAGTAGCTTTTAGGTATTTATATTGCACTTCATGAATAATTTTCCAAACCGTAGTTGATGATATTTTATATTGTATTCCATGAAATTGTGAATCATTGCACTTGATGATATTTTATTTTATATTACACTTCATGAATCATATTCCAAACTATAGTTGATGATATTTTATATTGTATTCCATGATATTGAATTTGATATGTGATTTTGCATCACTTTTAAAGAACACTTATCACACTACTTAAAAATTCCTATTACATTGCCATTCACACAATCTTTGATAAATAACTGAAAGGAATATTAATCCATTCCTTGAATAGAAGCTAATAGTTCAACATCCATAACATAAAAAAATGATGTGATATGACAACTTATAAATAGCCCTTGATTATTTTGAGTCAAAATATAGTGAATACAATACTGGAGAGCAAGATAGGTCGATATTCAAAATTAAATAAATATAATGAAGTATTTGAGTCATTTTTTGTTATTATAGAGAAAAATTACAACATTTCCTATATATGCTATCAAATAGCTTAAACTGTGCAAAAAGAGCTTATAGAGAATGAGATGAAAGATCAAAAAAGGAAGCAACAAGTAAATAAGTGAAGAACCTCATCCCAAAACTTTCTGACAACCAAATTCTCAGATAGGAGGCATAGGAATAAAAGCATGGATCCACTCACACACTGGGTAAAAAATTATACTTTTCATCCCATGCCTTAATCATATCCTCGGAAGGCCAGTCATGAGCTAAGAGATTTTTTGAATTCTCCAAATTTTGATGATACTTGGCATCAAGTAAAGCACTAGCCTTTTTACAAAAAGTTTCCATTTTTTTTTTGCATCGACCATCCTGTTTGAATAGGAATCAAGATGATTTAAATTAAGATCTTCGTCTTTGCAAATCATAGGGAGGAGTATGGGGATTAGAATATTGAAACTATCCTTCCATTCCTTTAGGGTCTTCAACTCCCCATTATCTTCTAACAGGTGTTGGGAATAGGATGCCATTTAATTGCAATCCTAAACATATTTCATGTATCTCCTAAGTCCTTGGAAAGTGTTTCCCAACACTAGGATTAGAAAGAGATTAAATTTGAATGAAATGAACATGTAAATTGACATTTGTGATTATTCCTAAATGATAGGAACATGTGGGGACGTCCAAGAAGAGCTCCTACAAGATAGGAGCACATGGGGCACCCACATGGAAGGTGGAACCCACCTTGCTTCAGTTAACTATTTGGAGGACTGATAACACTTTAGTAATGCATGTTTTGATCCTAAAAAATAGGGATTGATATTTAAATGAGTGGAGTGGCACTATCAGTTCAGTTTAGTTCAATTCAGTTCAGTTTAGTTTGGTTTAGTTCGGTTCAGTTCGGTTCAGTTCAGTTCAGTTCAGTTCAGTTCAGTTCAGTTATTGTTCAATTATCTTCAGTTGCATGTAGCTATTTTGAGTTGAATGCTAGTTGAATTGAGTTGACTTGAGTTGCATGACTAATGACTTTAGTTGCATGACAAATAATAGGTCGATACTTTTAGTTAAGTGGGGATGATCAATCATGGATTATGTTTGCATGAATTGGTGGAGAGATATGTTTCAGTTAACTAAGATTGACTTGGGACCACCTTGGCCACCCAAGTTGGCATCGTTTATTTAACACCTTTTGCATGAGAAGATATTTACAAGGCTCAGTCAAGTGGGCCCATTCTTGGGCTCCAATCTTGAGGTGAATTTTGCATGATATCTTCTTGACCAAAGTTCAGTTAAGTGTTCAGTTTGGGGTGCCTAAATTGAGGAAGACTTTGGTTTAACTTTAGATTACATTGTGGAACTCTACTTGCCCAATCTAGGCATAGATTTTTGTGAGTAGCTTTATGCTCTTGTATTGTACAACTCTAATGAGTTTACATGCTCATATTATTTTCTATTAATTGCAGCAAGTGGATGAGAGTTCCATGAGAGTTTATTGCAGGTTGTGAAGAAGGATTGTTGAAGGAAAGGAGGTATATCAATCAAGGATTGATACAGTATTATTGTAATCTTGTTCTAAAGTTAAATAATACAAGCACTATTGATTCTGGTGGAGTTTTTTCCCGAAAGGGTTTCTCCATGTATATGTTGTGTCACTTCTATCTCCTTGTCTCATTCTTCTACAATCTTTTGTCTCTTTCTACAATTGGTAAAATTGATCTAAACAAATTAATCATACACAAAGAATTGTGACAAAGAGCACTTAATTAGATCTACAGTCTCATAGTTTTACAAATTTTAAGCTACAATATTACCTTCATTTTCAACATTTGGTATCAGAGCTAATAGTTGGATAGAGTTTGGGATTCCTTTCTGTTAAAAGTTTGAAGGTTTTTTGGTTGTAGTGGGAGCTTTTACTATTGTGTTATTGCAGATTTGTAAAAGAAGTGTGTTACAATGAGTTCCACTTCTTGTCTAGATATTGAAAGATTCAATGGATCTAGTTATGAGATGTGGAAACTAAAAATGGAGAATCTCCTTGAAGAGAGAGATCAGTGGTTAGTTGTTTGTAATGAGACAAAATCATCTACAATGATGTCAAGTGAGGATTGGGCTAAGCTTGATAAGAAGGCAAGAGGGACCATAAGGTTATGTCTTTTTGATGTTTTTCTATTGAATGTTTTAGATGAATCCACCACATGTAAATTGTAGAAGAGGATAGGTGATATTGATGCAAGAGCATCAATTCACAACATCAATTCAACTAGGGTACGATAGACCCATACTCAACTAAGAAGATCACTTCAAAAAATCCATCATAAATTCACTTGTCCATTCACCAAATCAGGTTACAAACTCACAACTGACACACTTAATCTAGATTACAACTGACTCAATAACAATTGAACCAAAATTTGACAATAACTTGTGTCAAATTTTTAACAATTGCACAAAAAGAGCCTCAAACGTGTAGATAAACAACCACTTTATTATTTTGAATCTCAAGGAAAACATTTTATTCCAATGGCCAAGAATCTTTTTCATTTTTTATTCTCACAACAAATCGAGGGACATGCATCGTCCTCAAACATCATACAAACTTTAATAGCTTTCTGGTAAAATTATGACAGTAACTAAGAATAATAATAATAACAGGAAATTTAGAAATTTAAATACATAGCAAGACCTGAATAATTCAAAATACTCCTTTATTCATTCCATAAGGTGATTATTGAGTTTTCAATGAACACATAAATTCGGCCTACGATTGTTTATCCTTTTCTTTTTATTTTTTTCCGTGGGGTTCTCCTATTCCCTAGTTGGTCATCCTCTCTTTGCTTCAAGTCGCCTCTCTTTATCAGCATCGTGCTTGTAACTTCCAATCATCTGCGCCCTAGAACTATTCATCCATGTGTCATTTAGTTTGCATCATTGACATTAATCAAGAATCCTTCAGTTCAACTGCTAACCATCGGCCTCCTCAACCGTTTCGTCTTGAATGCCCACTATCGACTTCCTTGACTGTTTGACTTCTTCAACCAATTCATTGACACAATGTTCTCTCATTGCTCCTGTCACTATGGTGCTAGGAGCTTGCATCCTATAACCAGCCCAAAAATCAACTATCAATGTAAATTATGAACATCTGGCCGATGCTCTTGCATTGGATATCTATCAAAGCAAAAGTCTTACTAATAAGTTGTATCTGAAAAGATAGTTGTATTCTTTAAAGATGAAAGATAATTTTTGTGTGCATCATTTAAATGCTTTCAATTTGATTCTAATTCAGTTAGCATCTATAGATGTAAAGCTAGAAAATGAAGATAAATGCATTTTGTTACTTTGTTCTTTACCAGAGTCTTGGGAAAATCTAATTGTTGCTATCAGTGGTAGTGGTGTAGATCCTAATATGGACAATATAATTCCTACTCTCCTATTAGAGGAGATGAGGAGGAAGTCTAAAATGGGATCCCAAGATGCCTTGTTTGTAGGAGGTAGGCCTAAGGAAAAGGAACCTAAGGGAGACAAGAAAGGAAAAGGTAAGTCCAAAGGATGGTCTAAAATCCCTGGTAAGAGTAAGGTAAAGTGTTGGAATTGTGGGAAACTGGGACATGTAAAGAAGGATTGTAGGAACAAGAAAAAGAGTTTCGATGCTTCTACAGAGAAATCCTCGAATGACGGTAATGATGCATTGATCATTTCATGTAAAACTATTAGTGATGAATCTTGGCTTATTGATTCAGGTTGCTTCTATCATATGACTCCTAACAAGGAATGGTTCACTAAGCATACTGCATATGATGGATGGAATGCCTTCTTTGGAGATAATAGAACAAAAAATATTGTGGGAAAGGAGAGGTAAAGTTGTGTTTCAGTGATGGTAGGGTTAAGACCCTTAATGATGTTTTACATATTCTAGGACTTGGTAGAAATTTACTTTCTATATCTAAGCTTAATGGTTCTAGAATGCATGTGACATTTGAAAAGGTGGTTGCAAATTGGTGAAAGGGAATATGGTGGTTGCTAAAGGATCTCAGATTGGGACTTTGTTTAATCTTAATACCTCCAATTTGAATAAATCAGCCAATGTAACTGAAAACTGAAAATACATGTATATTGTGGCACCATAGATTGGGCCACATTGGTGAAAAATGTCTTAGGACCATTCTTAATAAGAAATTGGTTGACAATATTCCTGATTATAATATTGGAAAAAATGATTTTTGTGAGCATTGTGTGTTTGGAAAGCAATCTAGATCTTCATTTCCTAATGGAACAAATAAAGCTAAAGGATTATTAGAGATTATTCATTCAGATGTTATGGGTCTTGTGGATATTGACTCGATTGGAAAATCTAGATATTATGTCACATTTATTGATGATGTCTCAAGATACACTTGGATCTATTTTATGCATAACAAATCTGATGTGTTCAATAAATTTAAAGAACTTAAGGCTCTAGTTGAGAAACAATTAGATCATAAGATAAAAGTGTTGAGATCATATAATGGTGGTGAATATTGTTCTAAGGAATTTGATGATTATTGTAAGCATGCAAGAATTGTGAGACAGAAAACTACTCCATATACACCTCAACAAGATGGAGTAGTAGAAAGGATGAACTTAACCTTAATGGAAAGAGCTAGGAGTATGTTAAGTAGTGCTAGGCTAGATTAGTGCCTTTGGGTCGAGGCTGTAAGTACTTCTTGTTATTTAATCAATAGATCTCCTAGTTCATCTATTGAAGATAAAACCCCTTATGAAATGTGGTTAGGTAGGAAACATAGTGTTTCACATTTAAGGATCTTTGGTTGTGAGGCTTTTGTTCATCTACCTAAAGAAAAGTGGTCTAAGTTGGATCCAAAATCACAAAAATGCATATTCATAGGTTATGGTGAAAATGTAAAAGGTTACAAGCTTTGGAATCCTCTAACCCAAAACATTACTTTATCTAGAGATGTTATTTTCAAGGAATTTAGATCTTATACAAGAGAAGAACAACCAAAGGATAAGGATACTTCTCGAACAGTGCATTTTGAGAAAAATACTGAGAAGCATGAAGATGCACATGTTGAAGAAAAATTGGATGGATTGGATGAGGGGAGTTCACAGAGTTATGAGATAGATGCTCATGATGAGCATATTGAGGAACAAGAAGAACCTTCTTTGAGAAGATCCACAAGACAACGAAATCTCATTGATAGGTATAGCCCACCTGATTTTCGTTGTATATTTTCTTTGATGAGTACTAATGATGAACCTAGATCTTATAGGTAAACTTTTTCTTTAGATAAGAACAAGCTTTGGTCACAAGCTATGCATGAGGAAATGGTTTCCTTGGATACTTGTGACATATGGGATCTTGAGAGTTTTCACAAAGGAAGAAAGGCCATTGGTTGTAAATGGATCTTTAAAAAGAAAATTGGAGCAGATGGTAATTTTGAAAGGTGCAAGGCTAGATTAGTAGCCAAGGGATACTCCCAAAGAGAGGGAGTTGACTTTAATGAAATCTTCTCTCTTGTTACTAAATTAACTTCTATTAGATTCCTTTTATCTATTGTTGTTGCTTATGATTTTGAGATAGAGCAAATGGATGTGAAAACTACTTTCTTACATGGGGATCTTGATGAGGAGATTTATATGAGGCAACTTGATGGTTTTGTTGTAAAAGGAAAAGAATTATTGGTTTGCAGGTTAAAGAGATCTTTATATGGATTGAATAGTCACCTAGAATGTAGTACCAAAAGTTTGATGCTTTTTCATTGAAAATTGGTTATGTTAAGAGTGAGGAAGATCATTGTGTTTACATAAAATTTATTGATGATCAACTTTTAATTATTATCTTGTATGTTGATGATGTGTTATTTATTGGTAACAACAAGGTAATGATTAAAGAATTGAAACCACAAATCTCTAGCACATTTGAGATTAAAGACCTAGGGGCTGCAAAATATATCCTTGGTATGGAGATCAACATAGATAGAGGTAACATAAAGCTTTGCTTAAGTCAAAGAAACTATGTTGATACTATTTTGAAACGGTTTAACATGCATGATAGTAAATCAATTAATATTCATTTACCAGTTGGCACGAAGTTAAATTTAGAAATGGGCCCTAAATCTTATTTTGATCATAAGGAAACGTCTAAAATTCCATATGCTAATGAATTTGGTAGTTTGATGTATGCAATGGTCTATACAAGACTAGATATAGCCCAAGAAGTGGGAGTTCTAAGTAGGTTTATGTCTAACCTTGATAAAGAACATTGGACTTATGTTAAGAGGGTGTTTAGATATTTACGAGGTACTTTTGATTACTTTTTGGTTTATCATGGTCCTAATAATATTGATATTATGCACAGATCATTGGAGATACAGGGTTTTGTTGATTCAGATTTGGCAGGAGACCTGGACAGTCGGAGGTCGACAAGTGGCTATGTGTTTACATTGTTTGGAGATGTAGTTAGTTGGATGAGTAAGATGCAACCAACGGTTGCTTTGTCCACCATAGAAGTAGAGTGAATGGCTGATACACATGCCTCTAAAGAGGTGGTTTGGTTACAAAGACTTGGGAAAGGTATTGGTTTTAATTACAAGCAAATTAGACTTGAATGTGATAGTCAAAGTGTTATTTGTTTAGCCAAAAATCCTATGTATCATGCTTGTAATAAGCATGTTGATGTTCATTATCACTTTATGTGAGAAATGGTTGAGAGTGGGAAGGTATTGATTGAGAAAGTTGACACTTTGATCAATGTTGCAGATTATCTTATGAAACCAGTTCCTACAGATAAGTTCTCTTGGTCTAGGAAGGTCATTGGCCTTGAGTCTTGTACTCAAGATTTATAATAATGATTCCTTGTTTAGAATAATTACAATGTATAATTTCAAGTGGGAGAATATTGGGAATAGGATGCCATTTAATTACAATCCTAAACATATTTCATGTATCTCCTAAGTCCTTGGAAAGTGTTCCCCAACACTAGGATTAGAAAGAGATTAAATTCGAATGAAATGAACATGTAAATTGACATTTGTGATTATTCCTAAATGATAGGAACATGTGGGGACATCCAAGAAGAGATCCTACAAGATAGGAGCACATGGAGTGCCCACATGGAAGGTGGAACCCACCTTGCTTCAGTTAACTGTTTGTAGGATTGATAACACTTCAGTAATGCATGTTTTGATCCTACAAATTAGGGATTGATATTTACATGAGTGGAGTGAGACTATCAGTTCAGTTTAGTTGCATGTAGTTATTTTGAGTTGAATGCTAGTTGAATTGAGTTGCATGACTAATGACATTAGTTGCATGAAAAATAACAGGTGGATACTTTCAGTTAAGTGGGGATGATCAATCGTGCATAATGTTTGCATGAATTGGTGGAGAGATATGTTTCAGTTAACTAAGATTGACTTGGGACCACCTTGGCCACCCAAGTTGGCATCTTTTAGTTAACACCTTTTGCATGAGAAGATACTTACAAGGCTCAGTCAAGTGGGACCATTCTTGGGTGCCAACTTTGAGGTGAAGTTTGCATGATATCTTCTTGATCAAAGTTTAGTTAAGTGTTTATTTGGGGCGCCTAATTGGGGAATACTTTGGTTTGACTTCATATTACATTGTGGAACTCTACTTGACCAATCTAGGCATAGATTTTTGTGAGTAGCTTTATGCTCTTGTATTGTACAACTCTTATGAGTTTACATGCTCATATTATTGTTTATTAATTGCAACAACTAGATGAGAGTTCCATGAGAGTTTATTGTAGGTTGTGAAGAAGGATTGTTGAAGGAAAGGAAGCATATCAATCAAGGATTGATACGGTATTATTGTAATCTTGTTCTAAGGTTAAATAATACAAGCACTATTGATTCTAGTGGAGTTTTTTCTTGAAGGGTTTCTCCACGTATATGTTGTGTCACTTCTATTTCCTTGTCTCATTCTTCTACAATCTTTTTTCTCTTTCTACAATTGGTAAAAATGATCTAAATAGATTAATCATACATAAAGAATTGTGACAAAGAACACTTAATTAGATCTACAGTCTCATAGTTTTACAAATTTTAAGCTACAATATTACCTTCATTTTCAAAAACAGGCAGGGTACAACCCTTATGTCAGCATTTATGAAAGAGTTCATTTTTTCTTCTGTAGCTTCAATTATACCTTCCAAATACCCTTTATGATGTTGTGCCATCTTGAAGATATCAAAAGTAAGATAGATACCAGGTGGGGCATCAAAATTGTGTTTAGATCCCTTATACATACCTTCTAAAGATGAAAATCTAGGAATTCATTGTTCAACTATACATTTAAGCCGCTCTTTATCTCCACTTACTCTGGTAATAGCATTTCTCAAATTTAGATATGAAACACGAGTATTTTCCAACCTTCTTAAGATTTTAGTAAATATATGCTCCAGGATGCATGTTGCAATGTGCACATTCTCCTTTTGTTGATTCTACTGAGCATTCTTCAATTGCTCTTCCAACATTTGAATCTTTTCTTTAAGCTTTGCATTTTAAATCATCACATGAGCAGGGGGATTGTAGAAGAGGAGCCTACTTCCTGCACACTTTCAAGAAGGTATTTTTATTTAGCACATAATACCTAGAGTTGGTTGTAAGCTTTCATGAGATCATTATGTTCCTTGGTCACCATATTAAGTCTATCTTGCAACCTTTGAACACTAGCTTCATTAAACTTGGAAAAATATACCACTAATGCGGAAGCTTTGGGGGTAGAGGTGTTAGACACCCTCTTTACAATCAAGCTCCCTTTCATACCCTTACCCTTTTATGCTTTAGCAATTGGAGGCTTGTTTGTATTTGGGGCAAGGGCCCAGATTGCAAGGGCTTCCCAATGTTCGTCAAACCCTGATCATGACAATGCCATCTCTGCTTCCTCTTCTGTGGAGAAAAATTCTCCTTCTTGTTTCCTAATAGTATCAAAGATAATTGTAGAAGCAATCTCCCATTCAGGGAGCAATAGCAATCTACTATCTTCCACCATTCTTCTCCCTTCGTCAGGTATAATTTTTTTGCACTCAAAATTCAGTTCTGCCATTACCTTTGCAGCTACTTTATCGTAATTTTCTCTAGGCACATCTGCTTGTGCCAACTGAACTCTTTTAAGGTACTCCTCCCTCTTTGATCTCAAAAAAAACTCTTTAAACTCCTGGGATTTTATAAAATTGCCATCATACATGAATTGTGTAGAGGCCAATTACATCATTGAGGCTATCTCTCCCCATAGCCACGTCCAACCCAAACCTTTGTTGAAGAAGGCCAACAAGATTTGGTCTTGGGGGGATGGAATATATCATTGAATTTCATCCACGGTGATATGAACATCTTCACTTTCATTTGGATTGATGGGAATGGGATTGTCAACCAACAATGGTGGTTGCTCAGCTTTCATCCTCTGAACTATGGCTACTCTCTTGGGGGAGAATCAAAATCCATACTGATTGTTTGATGACCAAGGGAAGGAGAGGGAGTGACCTATAGTGGGTCTGATTGCACATTTTCTCTAATAATAGGCCCTTGGGGGGTCTAGGCCGCTTTGTTGGTTTCTCTTCTAGGATAGGGGCTTTACCTACAACTATGTCAAAATTCTTCAACACCACCTCAATCTTGGAAATTTGGTCAACAATATCAATAAATTCTCCACAATAACCCTTATCATTATTTATCCTTGCTACCTTTTCCTTGTGGAATGCAATCCATTAGCCTTTCTATTTTTTACCTCAAATTTATCCTTGCAATTTTTATGACATCTTCATCTAAATCAACCTGATGGAGAAAATCGGACCTTCTAATACCTTTCCTGACCTCTTGTATGAAACCCTTAGGTTCAAAATCCCTAGCATTTAATGAAGATGACCTATATTCCCCAAGCATTTATTTCAGCCTATCTAAGCCCTCTCTGATAAAAGTGAAATTTGAAAGGCAATAAGATAAGGGAAAAAAGACCCTTTCTTTTGTTTGCTTAAATGAAAGTGATCAGTCTCATTTAATTGCCACATGATTTCCATCAATTCCAACTTGGGTGACACAAATTTGAGTAGCACATGGGGGCCTTTAGGGCAATCATATACTCTAATAACAACTAAGTTCTCATGGAAGTAATAATCTCCCTAGTTATGATATACTCCTAACTCTGGCCTCCACTCTTTGGGCCTAAGGAAATCCAAAATTTTCTTGTGCAATTTAATTCCAGGTCAACCCAACCTTTCCATGACTTGTCTTACAAAGCAAATCTCAAAAAAATAATAGTAAGACTCGCTACAATGTTTGTCCCAAATATGGGTCCAACATTGCATTGAGAGATTATTGCCCTCTTTATCTTTCATGTCCAGTTGTAAAAAAATGTTGAAGTGATCTTTCCCTTTGTACAAAAGCATATTTAAAAGGAGAGAATACTACATGAAATTCACCTTCGGTACCTTACCACTTTTCCTTCTCTTAATGTCCACCAACCGATTGTGAATAGCATTAGCTAAAAAGTTGGCATAGTCAAAGTTACTATTGACGAAAGGATGTTGTACATCAACAACCATTTACATAAGAGGTGTGTCCATTTTTGAAACTGCATCTTGTCCTAACACTTGGCATAATTCCCAATGTGTGCTTCTGAAATAGTCTTCAAAAGACTTTACATCAAAAGGCTCATGTTTGATATCAGGGATTCTCAATGACTTTCCATAGAAGCTTTTATGTCTAAACCTAGGGAGCCATTTCACTTTGAAGCTATGTATTTATTTCTTGTATTTTCTTCTAAAAGAAGTAAGGTCTATAACCTTTTTTGTGGCCACATTGAGTCTAGAAACCTCACAAATAAACTCCCTAGTTATATCCTTTACGACACTTCCATCCAATGCCCTAATTTCTCTAATATTTTCATCATATCCAAAAGCAAGGAATCTAATGAGTTCCACATTTACAAAGAAATTAGGAACAACCAACTTCCCCAAATCATAGGTCCATGCATTGGAGCTAGGGGAATAGCAGTTTCTTTTTCCATAATAGTGTAGGAACAATTCACACGTAGTGACTATGTCATCCTCGTACTTCAACTCAACATCTTTGCAATTTTTGGCTATGTCTACCATCCCCTCTACTGCATTAGGGATGAGGTTATGTTGACATTGAGGCATTTTTGAGGAACCCAGCAACTGGGCCAAAATATCGTCCTCAAAGGGTCTTTTAGATGTAGAGCTAGAGGGTTGGCTGTTTGACTGACTCATAATTCTAGAATGATTTAAAATTGATTTCTATAGTATTTTGCAAGAGAGTTTGCAGACATGATTATGAGCTTCAAGAATAACAATGGTGAATTTTTACAAGAAGGGCGTACCTTTTTTTTAGTTTAGCTCAAGTTGATGTGGAACACATGTACCTCTGCGATTTTTACTACTATGCCAGACCAAAAAAATGAAATGAAATTTTATGAAGGAAATTATGAGCCATCATCCATCACATCCAACATTACTTCTTGTTCATGTGAGTGCAGTTCATTCATCTACCCATTTATCGATTTTGAATGTGGGATGTCCATTTGGAAAGCGACATACAAATCTAAATTTTCAATAATGAATAAAGCCTTGATTTTCTTGAAAATGACACAATCATCCTATCTATCCAATAGAATTCTCCCACATCCCACATGCTAATATTGTCACATAGTGTCCTTTTGTGGTTCTGCAACCAAGAAAAGGACATTACGCTATGGGCCTGCAGACTTGCAGAATCCTTTATCTTTTGTCACATAACGAACATAAAACAATAAAATTATAGAAAAGTAAAGGTTTTGATTTTGAGTTTATATTTGATATTAAAGGGGCACTTCTTAGAAAAAGGGGACACATGACTCACAACATCACTACCCATAAGTCATAAGTCATAACTTAAAGACTAGTCAAAAAGTGAATGATGTCAACAACAAAACATAAGAACGCCAGGGTTTTCGGATAATAGGGTTTTAGAAATCCCTAGGTTACAGACCTAACAACCCTAATTAAATAGTTGAGGATTACCAAGAATTTTACGCTAGGTTTTTAGCATAATAGGGTTTGAGAATGCCCTAGGTTGTAGACCTAATAACCCTAATTTAACTAGTTGAGGATTACCAAGAATTTTATATTTCAAACTATAGTTGATATTTTAGATTGTATTTGATATTTGATATTGTATTCCTTGAAATTATGCATCAGATTGAATAAATTAACATATTATTAATAATTTCATATTTTAATTGTGTTAAACATGTACTCAGTGATTCATCACTCAACTCAATGCTTAATAACATATTAACAATAGTAGCATATACAACAATGAACATCAACAACCGTTTAATGTGTATCAAGTAGTTGAAACCAAACTTTTTCTTCAAATGACAAAATAAATAATACAGATAATTGAACATCAACACATTACTGAATTTGAGATTTTTTATTGATTTTCAATGAAGGAATACATAGAGGCAATGCAAGATCTTGCTCAAAGAAAACTCTGCATAGAGCTAAGTTGGAACTTGGAAACTCATATGATATATATCAAATCACTGTATCACCTTTTCTAGCAACTTCCACTGTTTAGGTGTTGGAATTGTTATTTGTTCTAACTGATGTTGTTTGATTTGAAAATTTGTTAACAATTCATGATTGAAATTGGATTCTGTCTTGAATGCTTTAGTCAAAATTACATTCAAGGTTATCAATGGTTTGATGGAATCCAAATAGTTTGCCACATCTGGGTTATGAGGAAACCGGTCCAAATCAATCTTCTTGCACCCTCCATCTTCTTTCTGAAATCATCCTTTCCAATGAATCACTCATTTGTGTCAAAATCCTCTAGAAAACCAAGCTCTATGAATTTCCTTACCTTTTCATCCATCTTCTTCATCTCATTTGCAGCCAGATGCACAAATTCCTCTATTTCACACATTCTCAAACACAAAGAATGATAGATGACAACATCAATGAGGCCACAAGCTGATTATTAATCCCTTTTGATTTCAATTCATTATCAGTGTCTTTGTAGACTATTTGTTGAACTTGATTTGTATATTTCTCTAATTCCAACTGTAAGAGAGGGGGACCAACCATGTTAAGGCTCTAGGTCATGAAGAGTCGAGAGCGGAGGGCTGCCCTAACTTACCTCACTCTAAAATATACCTTGGGATAAGGATCAAGAATGATGAGCATTATAATGTACTTATATCACTCTACAAATCTTGAACTTAGGTTTGGGATAGGTGAGCTGGCTTTCAAAGTTGATATTGTGTCTTAGATAGCTCTCTATCCAAGGATGGCAGTGTAGTTTTGGGATGATAGTGCGATGCAATGGTGTCTCTCGAGTGTGTTGGCATCTGTACAGCCAGAAAATAGTAAACAAAATTCAAACATCCTAAAAACTAACTAACAACCTAGCTAGTTGGTTTTGATGGGAAAAACATAATGATAGAGTATGAGAAGTAGAGATGAATATGATAAAACAAATTAATGAAAGCTAGGGTGATGAAGATAATCTCACAAAAGTGCTTCTTTGCCAACTAGCTCCACATACGTTCACCTACACACAAGAAAAAAGGGGTAAATTGTTGGGGCTGTATAGGGGCCTACCTAAGTCAGACCCTCATTTTGGTGTTTCCACCTCCATGGAAAGCCAAAAATAAATGAAGTAGATATGTGTGATAAAGGAAAAAAGAGAGAACAAAAACACCACAAATAGTATTATGTTACTTCTATCAAATCATAAAGGAGAGGAGTGAAACGTTACCACCTCCACCCAAAAGCTCACTAGCCAAAGGAGGAGAATACGAACTTGGAAAGGTTGCCACAACTGCAACTCCGATGAAGGGAGGTCTCGCAAGACTCCAATCCCACGCTTCTATGGATTTCTTCATGCTTGCAATGTGGAGTTGATGAAACTTCAAATGATGTTGTAATGGAGTGTTGGAATGCTGCTTGAGAGTGAAGTGAAGTGGAAAGAATGCTATGAGAATGTGAATATGTTTCTTAGAGAGTGAAATGAGATGAGAATGGATGTTTTTGAAGGTGGGATGGGAAGAATCTGCCATTTTTGGGGTCGGTTGGTTGAAGAGGGGTGTTACAATTCATCCCCAATTAGGAGTGTAATGCCTCTGCCAACTTTAGACGTAGGAATCCATCAGGGATGGCATTGCACTGCATGGACATTGTTGTGCCACACATGCGTCCCCAATAAATATTCTCTCACTGACACAAAGGATAGATTCCAAGTGGAAGGAAGGTAGTTGGGTGATGTGGAATTTCACCTTTGGATTTGATTTTCTAAGGTGAGGGTGTGTGAAAGAGGAATTTGTGTAAGGGGTGCAAATTAGCTCCTATACATTTTTTCCCCACTTTAGTGAGCACTAGTACTGATGAGTGCTTCAATAAAGTAGATCAAAGAGTTAGTAGGGTTAGAAATTTATATCTAAATTGTTGAGGAAGAAAACTGTGATCTGGAGAGCTCGAAAGCACAGGACAGACAAAGGACTCCATAGGTACTCTCCCTGAGGAGTTTCAGACAAAAGACAACATAGCCCCACAGAACTATGAAGCTACACAAAGTACATCGAAGGCCCTCATACCAACAATGGACAAATCCTGCAGGATGCAAGCATATCACAGGCCCATAGACCTATAAGGATCCAACCCCCAAGATCTCTCGCATGAAGGAAGCCCCATGAAATAAGAGTCTTACAAGCCTGCAGACCTGGGAGGAGGCGTCCCCCAAGATCTCTCACATGGAAGAAACCTAATAAAGTAAGTGCCTTACAAGCTCGTAGACCTACAAGGAGGCATCCCCCAAGATCTCTCTCATGAAGGAAACCCAGAGATGTAAGCACCTTACAGGCCCATAGACCTGCAAGGAGGCATCCCCCAAGATCTCTCACATGGAGGAAACCCAGAGAAGTAAGTTCCTTACAAGCCTACAGACTTGCAAGGAGGCATCTCCCAAGATCTCTCACATGGAGGAAATCCAAAGAAGTAACACCTTACAAGCCCACAGACCTGCAAGGAGGCATCCCCCAAGATCTCTCACATGGAGGAAACCCAGAGAAGGGGACTTTGTAGAGTCGAAAAGCGGCTTCACAGACGCACCCACGAAGAGACATGTTAATCTGCAGATAAAACATGCCAGGAGACACAAAGTAGCCACGCAAGTAAATAAGTAGACATTCACATAGACCATCAATAAATTGGAAGAATTTCAAAGGGGTCCCTCAAGAACTCGACGTGAAGAGAAGCCCACTCAAGAGATGCGTTGTTTGGAAGTGCAAAAGAGACATTTTTTTCTCAAATCAATTCATCATCAAGGAATCCTTTCAAAAGTTGTTCACTTCATCAAGGAATTCAAAAGAAAGAAAATACCCCCTCGTGAGGGGAAGGTCAAATTTTCTCCCACCTTGGAGGAAAGTTCTCAAATTCTTTCTTTGCAAACCCATTATGAAGGAAACATGTTCTAGTAGGGGTCCAAGTTGAGAATGCAATTTTTGAAAAAGCTTACCGAGATCTTTGAGAAAAGGTTCATTGGAAACAAATGCATTTTCTAAAAATTAGCGCATCATAGAAATGGTGTTGTCACACATTCAAGGGACAATTCAAGCAAAGAAGAGAGAAAGATAAGAAAAGAGTGAAAGAGAAATAATCACAAACAAAAGACATAGGGAGATCTGGTTTCACGAAGTCGGATCTGCTCATGCTTATATAAATAATAGGTAACCACAGTGCAAGGAAAAAGATCATCAATCCCCACTAGATAAGGAAGAATGCACATAAAACAAAGTAAAAATAAAAAATTGGGTCAACATGGAAGGGAAGCCTAAATTCCCCCAACACTTTGCATCGTACCCAATTTGTCAAAATTCCAACATGAACATGGAAGAATAATGATACAAATAGAAGAAGGTTCATGAAACAAAATCACTCATGTATCCAAGCACCAACAAGGGTGACAAGAGTCATCCAAGAACACATAGCACAAGTATGGGGGAACACATAACAACACACATACACATCTAATCTAAAGATAAAGAAGAAGCCTCCCCCTAACAATCATCGACCAAGAGGTCATTCGCTTCCCAACCTAGATCATTATAAGGGGAAGGAGGATGAGCCTACAGTGGCAAAATATTTAGGGGAGGAGCTTCTGACCCTCTTGCAACAAGGGCTAAGGAAGAAGGCCCCACAAGGTCTTCTCCACTAGGCTCTTGTGGAGCTATGGTCAGTGATTTTGCAAAGATAGTCGACAAGGCCAGGACCTCGTCCAGAGAGTTGAACATGCACTTTATAGGATTGCCATGTCATACCTCAACAGATGGAGAGGACTACACCCAAGATTCACCACTTGGCTCACCGAGTGAGTTAGGAGCGGTGACAAACTCAAGGGAAGTTGGGACTCGCTCCGTTACTAGGATGGAACAAGCTAGCATAAGACCACCCCTTGCAGAAGGCAAGATCCTCTTATGCCCTCCATTGATGGAAGGGCCATCCTCCACCTTTTTCTTCATCGGGGGATGTGAACTCCCCATAGATGAGACGAGAGGTGCAGAGGAAGAGGATGAGGAGAAAATCATGGTAGATACCACCGAAGTATTCAACATATCCACAGGTTTAGGGAATGACAGGATGTCTGGGAGGGACATCAACAAGGGCGGCTTGACTAAAGGAGTGATGAACAGGTCTACACCTTTTTGGGGTTAGGCACATTCATACTCACAGCGGGAGCTAGAAGTGAAGTTGAACTAGATTGAACAAAAGGAGGGGGAGGAGAGAGGAAGACACAGCAGGAGACCCTGAAGCAGGGGTGGTCATCTCCTCTTCCTTCTTCTGTAGAGTGGTTTGCTCAGTTGCTAGAGCCTTTTGCCAATGCTTGCACTCACATGCAAGGAAATTTTTGTGACTCTTCGAGCTATAGGTTGGGAGTTGTGAAGGGAAGGAAGGCTCCTACTTGGCCATAGGGGTGTCCACTACATTCGTTTCTAGTGAAGGGACAAGCTCCTGGATGGGAGCAGAAGGAGCAGGTTGAGAGACAATGGGGGGATTTGACTCTAGTGCCTTGATAGTAGGCTTCTTCTTGTTTATTGCTTTGGGAGCAGAAGCAGTGGGAGGTCACAGAGGCCAAGACATAGAGGATTTCCCATGGGGACCCTTTCTCCTACCATACAAGTAGGGCCAAGGTCTAGGAGGTTTGGTAGGGAGATTTGAAATCCTAATCTTAGGTCGGCGCCAAGCAGGCACCATCAGAATCCTTAAGTAGAATCCAGGAGTAGACATCCATAATTCTTCCTTAGAAAGAGGAGTGGGAGAGGCATCCCGAGAATGGGCTAGCTTCTCTTTTCCTTTTCAGGAAGAGGGGGCAGCTTGTTGTTGCACTATCAGAAGGGTCAGTTTCAGTTGTCCCTTTCCCCCGGTCTTATACTTCACATAGTTCTTGTAAAGAGGTCTATTCTTGGGGTGAGCAGATCGACCAGGGCGGGCCAAAAATGGTCCAATGAGTAGCCCCCATGAGACACTAACGGTTGGTATCCAGTGTCATGCACCACAAGCACGACACCTTCATGGGAGAATTTTAAACACTTATGAATGACAAAGGTAATTCAATTTATGGAAGCTAGCCAAGGTATTCCTAGATTCAGTCTGAACAAATCCAGCTCTAGAATAACATTGAAGACTGTGTCCACAACCCTAGGTCCAACTAGGATGGATGAAGTTATTGAGCCATATGGCTTGAGACAAAGATCATCGTGCTTATGGATGGTAGATTTTGTTTCTTTGTACTCCTCCCCCTACAAAGAATTTAGCAATGACGTTTCTTCTATAATGACATTCACTCAACTCACGGGATCAACCAAAACCTCGTCACAATGTTTTCATTGAGGCGAGCAGGAATGTAGAGGGGGAAGGCTTGTTCAATGGCATATCCTGCAAAGTGAAGGTCGCGTCTGGTGAGTCGGTCACAGGCTACATGGTAGGAGTAACCATGGCCATGTTAATGTACACCTTGAGCCGAGTGGTAGAATAGAAGGGATCGATAATTAGGTTGGTAGAATGTGATAGAAACATGCTTGTGTATATCTGCAACTCACTATTCGCTTTCTCCACTGATTTTTTTGCATTTTGTTTATTTCCATTGAGATGAATAGTATTGTCCTTGATGTGGTCCTATATCTCATGACGCAGGCGTATATAGTGTTTGGTATCATGTCCATTAACTCAATGGTATTGACAGAAGGAATTTGCATCATACCAACTATGGTAGGGTTCCTTGGGAGGTTTAGGGTTCTCCAAGGTTATGATTTTATCCTTCAGCAATCTTTGTAAGATGGAAGAATAAGATTCTACTAACTTTGTGAGCTTTATGTTGCATCTGAGGCCATTATTATTCATTACGACTACTACATTCGCAACAGCCTTACCCTTTCTAGAGATCAATACAATGGATTTTCCTTCTGAATGAGAGTAAGAGGATCCTCCGAACTGAACTACCATCTGTGGATATTCTCGTAACGCATCACACAAATATGTGAAAGAAGGGTACTTCATAAGGGAAAATTTCTCCTACCAAGGTCTCTACAAGTTCCCTATGAACACCTTTTGCATGTCAAAATCAGGTAGCAGGTACAAGATATGTGAGAAGAGCGCTTGATATTGCACTATGAAATCAGTAATCTTCTCATTATCCCCTTGTTTGCATTGGACGAGATCTGAAAAGGTCATCTTCAGTCCGATGTTGGCTTGGAATTGTTGGATAAATTGATTTGCAAGTTGATCAAATGAGAAAATAGAGTTGTCAGGTAAGGAGCAGTACCATTTGAGTGATGTACCCTTAAGAGATCAAGGGAATAATTTTTCCATCAACGTATCATGATGGAAGAAGTCTATACACAAGGCATTAAAGGTAGACATGTGCATTTGTAGGTCCCCTTTGCTACAATACTTCTTGAATTTGGGAATCTCCATTCCTTATGGGAATGGAGTGCTTAGGATTACTATTGATAATGGACTATGTTGGAAGAAGGGTTGAAAAATAGGTTGAGAAGAGGCTTGGGAGAGACTCACCAGCTGGCTTTGCATCTTACCCATATTTTGAAGAAGAGTGTTCAGAATAGGGTCTTGGGATGACAAAGGTCCAGTGGGACCTCCTCTAGAACCACCACTGGATCCACCTCCAGAACCACCAATGTGGCCATTGTCGAAGCCACCGCCACCAACAAGACCTCCGTCGGAGCCACCTCTGCTTCTAAAGCCTCCACCAGAACCACCTTCACCAACACCACCCCCATTGGTAAAGCCACCACCACTACCAAAGCCCCCACCACTCAACCCACCAAAACCTCCACCACAAGAGGTGATAGGAGGGGTGAAACTCAAACCTAAGGGTATTCTATTCACTTTGATAGTTTTAGATCTCTCAAAGGTAGAGGGGACACCGATTGACAGGAATGTGTTAGCCATATACATAGACATGGGAGGCATTGACATTCCTAACTATCTCTCATGTTCTTCAAGAGCTTCCCCTTGTATAATATTAGCATTGTTTGGAAGGGCACACACTTCAGTTAGACTATAGAGACTAGCCAGGAGTTCTATGCCTGTTTGGTTTTTTCACACCATATAGTTTATCTCGCTAATAACCCTAGCAGCTCTAGCCAACTTCGGGTCCTTTTCCAAGTGATTCTCTATGTTGCCCAACCCTTTGCTAAGGGTAGGGATATATTCTGAAGGAATGTGAATGGCTTCATGCTCATCTATTGATGATGGTGTAGGAGATGTAGGAGGGGTGGGGACGTGGTCGGTCTCATCAGAGAATCCTACCTAGTCCCTCAAAAATTGCTCCTGGGTAGCAAGACCAACGACAGATCTGACAAAAATGCCTATAGAGAAACTACAAGTGACCTTCATCCTCTCTATTGAAAGGTGTCACACACTTCTAACAACATACCTAGAAGTCCTAGACTGGGTTGTGATGCTCATAAACCTTCCCAACACTTAGGGGTACAACAGTCAGAAGGTACAAGGGAAAATTCTCAACACCGACAAATGGGTAGACGTTGCTTCACGTTGAGTTCACAAAAAATGTAAGAGAGGGGGACCAACCACGTCAATGCTCCAGGTCACAGAGAGTTGAGAGCAGAGGGTTTCCCTAACTTACCTCACTCTAAAAGATACCTTGGGATAAGGATCAAGAATGATGAGCACTACAATGTACTTTTATCACTCTATAGATCTTGAACTTAGGTTTGGGCTAGGCGAGTTAATTTTTGGAGTTGATACTATGTCTTAGACAACTCTTTGTTTGAGGATGATAGTGCAGTTTTGGGATGATAGCACAGCACACTAGCATCTCTCAGGTGTGCTAGCATCTGTACGGTCAAAAAATAGTAAACACAATACAAACTACCTAAAAACTAACTGACAGCCTAGCTAGTTGGTTTTGATGGGAAAAATAGAATGATAAAGTATGAGAAATAGAGATGAAGATGATAAAAAAAATAGATGAAAGCTAGGATGATGAAGATAATCTCACAAAAGCACCTATTCGCCAGCTAGCTCCACACGTACGATCACCTACACAAAAGGAAGAAGGGGAAAATTTTTGGGGCTGTATAGGGGCTTGCCTCAGTCAATCCCCCATTTTGGTGTTTCCACCTCAATGGACAACCAAAAAGAAACAAAGTAGAAATGTGTGATAAAGGAAAGAAGAGAGAAAAAAAACACCACAAACAATATTATGCTACTTCTATCAAATCACAAAGGAGAGGATTGAAACATTACCACCTCCACCCAAAATCTCACTAGCCAATGGAGGAGAATATGGAATTGGCAAGGTCACCACAGCCGCAACTACGATGAAGGGAGGTCTCGCAAGACTCCAAGCCCACGCTTCTGTGGCTTGCTTCACACTTGCAATGTGGAGTTGATGAAGCTTCAAATGTTGTTGTAATGGAGTGTTGGAATGCTACTTGAGATTGAAGTGAAGTGGAAAGAATGCTAAGAGAATGTGATGTGTTGCTTAGAGAGTGAAATGAGATGGGAATGGATGTTTTTGAAGGTGGGATGGGAAGAATTTTCCATTTTCGGAGTCGGTTGGTTGAAGAGGGGTGTTACAATTCATCCCCAATCAGGAGTTTAACACCTCTACCAACTTTAGACGTAGGAATCCACCGGGGGCAACAGTGCGTCGTGCGGACATCTACACGCCACACATGTATCCCTAATAGATATTCTCTCACCAAAACAAAGGATAGATTCCAAATGGAAGGAAGGAAGTTGGTTGATGTGGAATTTCACCTTCAAATTTGATTTTCTAGGGTGAGGGTGTGTGAAAAGGGAATTTGTGTAAGGGGTGAAAATTCGCTCCTATACACTTGCACATTTTTGTTGTCTAGTAAATATTTTTTGAGCTTCTTATAATGCAGTCTGATAGCATCAATCAATCGAAACAATTCACACAACTGATCAATCCTCTACATTATTTCCTCCAAGATCTTTTGTTTCATATGCCTCATTGTTTCTCTACAAAATGTAGTTAACTTATTTTGACAAGAGTTTATTTCATTTTTTGCTTTCATCAGCTCTACGGTCAATCTTTCATTTCTTTTTCTCTCTTTCTCCAACTTTTGTTCCCACTATTCATTTCCTTTCCCAATGCTTTGTCTTAATTTTTTTGAAGTGTATTTTTCCTCATCATATAATTTTTCTCTCATATAACCTTTGCTTCAGTTCATTCACTTCTCTCTCATTTTTGTTTATCCTCTTTTCTTGTTAATGTAGAGGCATATTTTTTTATTATTTTTTCTAATTCATTGCTCTTGTTATCTGCTACTTTCCTCTTTGCTTTCTCATTTGCTAGGTCTTCCTGTAAATTTTCTATTTGAGTCTATAACCTTTTTCTATCTCTCTTGCTTTAGCAATGATGTGTACACCAATTCATTGTTCTTCTTTGATACATTAATTTTGTTAGTATTTTTGAGCCCAAAAAAATCTAATTGCAAACTACTCACTTGAAATTCAGATCAATCCATCTGATTTGTTGGTTTATTTTGAACTGTGGGAACAACAATTGTGTACTCCATGATTTCTTTATTTGTGTCAAATGTGGGTAATACCATGGTTTTTGTAAGCTCTAAAGTTACAACATATGCACTCTCCATCACTTGCTTCTTTTATTTTTTTATACAATTCTGATTTCTTTTTAAACTCTTCAATGTAATAAAAACCTGGGACGCAGGAACAATGGAATTCTTGAATGGTGAAGAACTAGGAGTACTTGTAGTTGCTAATACTGTTGCAGCCACACTAACTATGGGAGTGCCTAGAAATAACTCCTTTGTGGTGGAAATGGTAGTTGGACTTGGACCTGTCAAAATATTTGCCCTCTTCTGTATGCCTTGATCACTGGGTGTTTGTGTGGTATCTTGTATTGTTGTCCTCTTGTGTGTAACTTACTATTGTAGCACATGTTTGCCACTAATAGTACTACTACCCATACCATCACCACCAGTGGAAGTGGTAGTTTTACTAGGTTCTCCACCATGGGCATGTCTTAGTTGCGATTGTATCTAACCTTGAGGATTAGGATTTGAAGCTCTAAAAAAATGATTTTTTTTAGCTATACTTGTATGCCCTTGGTCTACTTTATTAGCTCCAAGGACAAATTTATCAACTAGTTTTCTATGCTCTAAATATGTTACCATCCAAGGGCCTTGTCCTTGGGACCCCAAAGGACCACCTTCATAACCCATTTTTTCAGCTATGGCTACTCCTAAAGTATATTCTTCTTTTGTGGCCTCACTTAAACCAACTTTGACATATCTTTTTTCTTCCCTATCATAATTAGATTCATCATTAGTTTCTTGATATTCACATTCATTAGGATGCTCTATATTCCACAATTTTCTAAACTAATGATCTTCTTTGTTATCTCCAAAGTCTACAAGAGTTCTTGGTTCTCCTAGCTCCTTCCTTATAGACCAAAAGGTAGTAATTTTTTATCATGTTCAATTTTTATCTGTAACTTCCTTATCTAGAGAATCTGGCATTTTTACTCTACTAGATGGTTTATCACTTTTTTCATAAATTTTTGTACCTCCTGATTGTCTTTTTGTGCAATGCCATAATTTTTGCTAACAATTGTTCAAAAGAAATACCTTTCTCAATAGCACTTTTCTCCATTGCTATTTTGACCTCATCCCAAGTATCCTTGTTTCTCAAGTTTTCAAGCAAGGGTTTACTTTGATGTTGAATTCTATTTTCAGCATTCCTATTGGCCACAATCATTGATTTAATGGTGTCACATGGATCATACTGCCAGTGACAGGCAACATCAAAATTAAAAAATTTCAAAAGATCATGTGCCACACTAAATGCTTTTCTCTTGAATGTGAACCCTCCAGATGAAAAAGGTAAAGAAGGAAATAAGGTCTTCTTTTTCTGATTGACAAAGTGTAGTTCATCAGTACTCTACATCTGCCTTACATATTCCAATGCAAAAACCCTTTCTGTCATATGTAATGGAAGTTTGTATGGCTATACTCTTGATCCATAAAATCTTAGCACAATATATTCTTGCATTAAGTACCAATCAACCAATTTTTTTTCTTTTCCTAGTTGAATGTAACTTCTACATGACATAGGAAATCTAGGCATTAGAGTATTTGTAATTGCTTGATGCAATGGAGCCAAAAATTAGTCTACAATTGTAGTTCCTTCAAGAATCATGCATCCTTATCTGAGTGGTCCAATCATATACTGAAGCCATTTTCTTTTCCTCAGCATTTGTGTAGGGTTGAATCTGAAGCTTGTTAGTCTGAAACATTCCACTAAATTTAAATAGAAAATAATAGCACAAGTAGGTTGTGAACCTAAATGTCTTAGTGGACTTTGAGTGTGCACCTCCTTTAATCATTTAAAATTGTTCATGCATGGATTCTACAATGCACTCAATAAAGTTATAATTGATAGGTTGAGATGGAAAAGCAAAATGGATATTATATACTATTTCAAGGAGGCTTGCACCCACTTCCCAATTGCTATCCAGCCCGAGGAAAAATGCAAGTGTGGAAATAGTATCCTGAACCTATGGTCTAAAAATATCAAAATCATAAGGAGGCTTATAATTACCTTTCAATTTGTTTCTAACTTGTATGTTATCCTGAACTATTTTATTTATGAAAGAATGTTTCTCCCTTTCATCCACTACTTCATAATCACTAGCAAGCTTTTCTAGGTCAATGTGGATGTTTCCAAATTCTTCAATTGTAAACCCAAAAACTTTTCTAGGTTCTTTTGCATTAATGGATAACAATTATTCTTTGCTATCTTTATTAACAATTGCTTTTTTGTTATCATCATAATTTTGGGAACAAACCATGATAAATTATGAGAAAGGGAAAACCAAATGTAACATCATGCGCCCTAATCCACTTACCCACGATGCACTAAAACTATTAACTTGAATTTGGTTTGCAACCTTATTCTCAGATGAAAATATAAGTTCTGAGGTATGCCTACTATAGATTTCAAGGTCATAAATATAATGGTATTCATCAATGAAACCTAGGGTTTTAAGCAATTCAACATAAAGTATTGTTTTATCTAATTTTGTACTAGTGGTACTAGTGGTAGACATGCTTATACAATGTGAAATTATGAATTCCCTCTTAGTCCTTAATTTTTCTTAATTTTTAAGTCTCTCCACCCTAAACCAAAACTTCAAAGTTTGACAAAATAATATTTTAAGAAATGATGAAACATAGTTGTAGGAATTTTGTCTTTCACTTACCCAAATTTTGATTCTTGAAAAGATTAATACTGACTGGCTTTGTTGGAACCCATAATCTCCTTGGTGCACTGCAATGAGCAATCTGAAATCTTCCTATGTGCTGACTCTATCACTTAAAAATAAAATCACTTAGCAGTAGAAATTTCACTTATTTTTTTCGAATATTAAAGTGAATGAAATGTCAATGTGTTGTCATCGGACTACACAATTAGTACATTATATTTTTGTAACGAAACTTAAAAATAAATTCTCAAACAAACTCTCAACCATTGATCTTTGTAAATCTAATGGTTATAGGGTGATTCTGGAGGTTTGAGTTCACAAGCCTAGCACTTTGTGCATTACATCCAAGAATACAACTACAACCATCCATCAAATGTTCATTGAACAATTGGGTAATTTATGATATAAACAATAAACATGTATTTTAAATTTGTTTTAAAAATGTGTTTTAAAGTTATTTTAAATATTTTTTAAACACGTGTTTTAAAGTTGTTTTAAACTTTAGTGGCACTAGGATACACAATCCTAATGGAGTCATCAAGATGAGTCCACGTGTCCATTCTGCGGTTCTACGACTCACATATAGATCTACTTGAAGCATCCTACAAACTCGCGGAATCCCTTTAAAAGCAAGACATTGATTGACATAAAGGCCAAGGGGTTGATAACTTAATGTTGCAAAGGACTTAATAAAATGACTAATGATATCAGGAACTAGGGGAGCAAGTCAACGGCGAATTAGAAATCAATAACATTTCAGAAAATCATAGCAAGAGTGACAACTTTTAGTGTTTTTAGTGTTTTAGTGTTTTCTATCAATTTGATGGAAACTTTCTTTTTTCATTTGTATTGCTTTATTTTTTAAATCTGCATGCAAATATAATAGATAATACTTAATCTCTTAAAGGAAAAAAATCTGATTTTTCTAAGTTTATTAAATATTTTATTCCATTTACATTACTTGTATAATTTGAATAGGCACTAAACACACAAAACAATTCTTTACTATAAATGAATAACAAAGAATACCACAACCATTTATTTTATTATAACTGAATTACAATGTTACATTATTACATAACTTTTTAAAGATGAGTGCAGCATGCAAGCTCTTGTTTTGTATAAATGACACATGTCACTTTACATTAGACACAATTTTAGGGCATCATATACCATATTCTCAAACCACAGGGCTTGTCGACCATTTTTTGGATCTTGGGATCTCGAATATGGTTCTACATTTAGAATATGCTCAATCCGATGCACCAAAACACCCCATACTGAAACAATTAATTTCAAGTCAGTAATGGTGGCTATGGGATCTAGACCATATTACCCAAAAAATGAATTATCCATAAGGCTTTCTTGGCCAACCATGTTGGGGAAATGGGAGTTTTGAAGATACAAAATGTACTTATCCTCTTTGAGAACCAGAGCCATGCAGAAGATGAGGTTAGTAAATCTGCTCCCACCTTTTGCGCGCAGACTCACAGAATCCCTTTAAAAGCAAGACATCGATTGACATAAAGGCCAAGGGGTCAAAAAATTAACATTGCAAAGGACTTAATAAAATGATTAATGATATCAGGAATCGGGAGAGTGGGTCAACGACAAATTAGAAATCAATAAAATTTCAGAAAATCCTAGCAAGAGTGACAAGTTTTAGTGTTTTTAGTGTTTTTTGTCAATTTTATGGAAACTTTCTTTTTTCATTTGTATTGCTTTATTTTTTAAATCTGCATGCAAATATAATAGATAATACTTAATCTCTTAAAGGAAAAAAATCTGATTTTTCTAAGTTTATTAAATATTTCATTCCATTATTTTATTCCATTTACATTACTTGTATAATTTGAATGGACACTAAACACACAAAACAATTCTTTACTGTAAATGAATAACAAAGAATAACACAACCATTTATTTGATTATAACTGAATTACAATGTTACATTATTATATAACTTTTTAAAGATGAGTGCAACATGCAAGCTCTTGTTTTGTATAAATAACACATGTCACTTTACATCAGACACAATTTTAGGGAATCATATACCATATTCTCAAACCATGGGGCTTGTCGACCATTGTTTGGATCTTGGGATCTCGAATATGGTTCTACATTTAAAATATGCTCAATCTGATGCACTAGAACACCCCAAACTGAAAAAATTAATTTCAAGTTGGTAATGGTGGCTATGGGATCTAGACCATATTACCCAAAAAATGACTTATCCATAGGGCTTTCTTGGCCAACCATGTTGGGGAAATGGGAGTTTTGAAGATACAAAATGTACTTATCCTCTTTGAGAACTAGAGTCATGCAAAAGATGAGGGTAGTAAATATTCTCCCACCTTTTGCACGCAACTTCCATGCATTGGGATAGTACACAATGAGTTTGAAAGTCCATAGTTCCTCTTCAAGGGCCTCTGTCAAAATGGAGTATGAGAAGTCATTGGCTTTGAATGAAAACAAGATTAAAATAATTATGTGGGCGTACTCTTTGTAAAATAAATTATCTCCATTAGAGCTCCTCATCCTAGTTCAAAACCTATCTGAGAAGTCCAGTGAACGAGATCAACTTCTTTCTAATTCCACCCATTCTGAACTTGAAGGAAATTGGTCTTTTACTCTATAACTACATAACTAGAGGCAAGATAATTTAGAGTATCCCCAATAATACCACATCATCTTCTTCCTTATTAACCTTACAAAATGAAAACCCTTATGACAATTCAGAACATTGCACTCAATAGTAAATCCTTTAGCCTTCTACGAATAATTTCAATTGTGCTCACTATCCCTATTTATGGGCCACCAGTACCACTTCCATCCTGATCCCTATTTACTCATGAGTTGTGTGAGGTTGGGTATAATGATAATTGTGCAAACCAAAAAACCAACTTAATCGTGTAACTTAAGTCTTTCTTACATTTACAATTACAATGTTTACTTTGATTAACATTTGGCTACATGCAAACTGTACCTCAAGTTGAAAAATTATCAAAATCACCACTCAAATGATATGAAATCATTACAAATCTTGTTTCAATTGATCACTGGTTAAATGACATCATCATCTACAATACGTCATGCAGTTTTCAATATCAAGATATCCAATCAATCACTTCAGGTGTACATATGGCATTAATCTATGGTACCGCAACCACAATTTCTTCAAAGAAAGACAATCCAAAGGATATGTGAAAATTGATAAAAAGAAAGCATGTGCCACATGCCATACTCTTTTCCATTTTCAGTATCAAGTTATCAAATCAAACATTTCATAGGTACATATGCCATTAATCCGTTGTACCGCATACACATTTTGTTCAATGAAAGACTATCCAACGGATATGTAGAAATCAATAAAAAGATTGAGAATTAAATGAAAGGCAGAGTACTTCGAGGCATTGAAAAGAGAGAATTAAATGGCTTGTTGTACCTTAATCATTATCAGTGTACACTAATAAGTCACAATAAATTTTGCTCACTTATGATCAGAAGTATATGATCAAATCAAATATTTTGTTCACTTTGAATGTACATATGACATTAATCTGCAGTACTGAAACAACATTTTCTTCAATAAAAGACAATTCGGTAGATATGCAAAAATCGACAAAAAAGATGGAAATCGATAAAAAGAAAGCACATGCTGCGTGCCATACTTTTTTCCATTTTTGATATCAATTTATCAAATCAAACATTTTGTAGGTACATATGGCATTAATGCGTAGTACTGCATACACATTTTCTTCAATGAAAGACTATCCAGCGGATATGTGAAAATTGATAAAAATATTATTCAATGAAAGGTAGAGTACTTTGAAGCATTAAAAAGAGAGAATTAAATGGCTTGTTGTAACTTAATCATTACCAATGTCCACTAATAAGTCACAATAAATTTCACTCACTTATGATTAGAACTATATGTTGATGATTAATATTAGTTTTAAAAGCCACATTTTTATATTGAGCAAAGAAAAAAGAATTTACAAGAATGGAGCCACGAAAAAGTATTTTAATTTAAGTAATTGAAGACTAAAGTACATACTACATAGCTAGCCTAGCCAAAAATCCACTAACCCTGACAAAAAAACCAGTCATAAAATACATATTACAAGAGCTGCTACGTTGTACAATAAAATATAGACACAATTCATTACTAAACAATTTTGTAACAATAGCAGTGGTCCTCAATCGGGTGTTTGAGCGAAAGGTGAATCGAATTTAACAAAGTAACAATAGAGAAGAAAAGGGAATCACCCAAATCCTTCCTCCAAAATTCTAGACTCTTTAATGATTTATTTTTTGTATCACACAACAAACCACACCTCATATTAACCAGGTCAAGAGCATGAGTTGTAAAAGCATGCAATTCCACTTTGCAGAAGATTCCACCAACAGGCACTAACCCAATTTCACAATTGTAATGCTCCAGTACCAACTCCAACGAAGAAATAGAGTAAATGAAAGGCTACAAACAATGTAATTCCAACATCTTCACCAAACCTTTATCGAGAAAAATTTCTATACAATTGGACAAGAAATATGAAGCTACCTCAAAAAATAGAGCACGGGGGTTGTTCTGAAGCCATTCCCTACCCACAATTATTCTTATAGCATCCTCAACCTACACACAAGGAATTATAAAAACCATATCTAGCTTTCTTCTATCATATACATTGTTGCTTTTTTTCTCCCAAAAACATTTGGGTAGTATGACACGCCATGAAGACTCCATATCACAGTTAAATTGAGAATAGAGAAGAAAGAAAGCAAAGCCAAATATATTATAAATGATATGAAGAACATCAAGTTGGTGAAGTATATATAGAAGTTAGAACAAATAAAATGACATCAAATACTCAACACTTAACATTTAATTCACCACTTGATGTGACAATATTATTTTGAAAAAATTGAGTCATGAATTTAAGTGATTTAAAAAATAATAAAACATCAACCATTGATATTTTAAGATCTAACAGTTCTGGCATTATTATGGAGGTTTGAATTCACAATTCTAGTGCTTCATAGATTTGCTTCTGAAATGAAACTACAGTCATCCATCTTGCGATAACCTTTAATCTTTGATGAACTTAGCATTGATCGTTCTCGAGTTGAAGCTTGATCCCATCGAGGATAAATGTATCAATATCACATTACCACGGAAAACTGACGGCATCACCTTCTCAGCAGTGTGAGCGTGTGGGAGCTGCCCGATTGTTAATTGTCGATCTCAACTATTGATTTTTGTGAGAAAATATTTGTCACTTGACTTTGATACTCCACAGAACCGGTAAATTGGTAATCACCTAGGACGAGGGGTCAGCCACCATGATGAATCCAAAGGCTTAAGTCATAACTTAAGCGACCTCAACTATCAATAGCCAGCCAATGATAAAATATTATTTTGGGTGTCATGACTTTAAGTGATTTAATAAGTAATAAAATTTCAACCATTGATTTTTGGAAATCTAATGGTTCTAGTGTTATTTTGGAGGTTTGAATTTGCAAGTTTAGTGCTTTAGACATTTGCTTCCAGAATGCAACTATGGTCTTCCATCAAAAAATCATCGAACGGTCGTGGATTATATTAATTTGCGCTCACATCTGGCTTCAGACATAATGAATATGTTGACACTTGTCCCCATTCCGAACATTTTATGAAGGAATTTGGATGTGTGGAAATTTTTTCCTAGAATAGAACAATATGTAGCATTTGATATTTTCGCCACCCACGCTATGATTTATTATTGGCATACCGGTTTATTTTGCCAATGAATTTTTCTATTGGTTTGAGATTTTGATTAATTCACCAATGAAAATAATTTTTTGGTTTGAAAAAAAATTTGAATTGACAACAAAAATATTTTATTTGTTTGAGCATAACTTTAATTTTCCAATAGAAATATTTTTTTGGTTTGAAAACATGTTTAATTCACTAATGGAAATATTTTATTGGTTTGAAAATAGGTTTTAATCGCCAATGAAAATATTTTATTGGTTTTTAAAAAATTGCAATTTTCCAGGATTTTCCACAAACTTCTAGAGATCACAAAAAATTTGCCAATCGAGATTTTTTTTTCTCGAGAAATGGAAAAATTTGCTAATAATTTTTTATTTTTTTGAGATATGTTACAAGGAAAACCATAAAGAGGAGATGACACAGTAACGATTATTACTTAGAAATTGTCAGACAACAAACTTTTCATGGCCCTCATGTCTATCAAGGTTATGTTGGCCATATTCGGAAGCCTAGACCCACAAGTAATACTATTTGGCAACATGCAAGGCCTAGATATAAAGGAGTAAGACACAGATTTTCAAAGACAAACTGGGTGTCATTCCATACTATCAGGCATCTAGACCATACAAAACAACCAATTTTTGACATTTGTGGTGAAGATGGAGCTCTTTGAAAATGCATGCAAAATGATAAAGAATATGAGTATGAAAAAGACTCAAAGTACCTGAAAAGGTTATATGAAGATACTGAAATTGATTTAAGATCTACTAGGGTTTCAAATTTGCAAGGAAAAGAAATATGGTTAGTAGATCGACATGGTATCATGCAATTCAAAAGCCATTATGGTACGGGTTTTCAAAACTCGAGGAGGCAACATCAAGGTAACATTGTTTCTAGGAAGGAGGATTGTCAGATTAGACACAAGGAGTCAGCCAAAGAGGTTTCTTAGAATTTTGGGCATCAAGGGATTTAGAAGGAAATTTTTGAAAATAATGAACAAAAGAAGGATAAACTTGAGAAAAGGAAAGGATTGTTGGTGAGTAATGAAAAGAAAGTGCAAGTAAGTCATAAACAAGGGAAAATGAATAAAAATAAGGGCTCCAAGAAGAGAATCAAGAAAGCTACTTCAAGAAAGAAAGTAACACAAAAGATATAGAGGTGAAAAGAGGTTGCTTCTTCAGATCAAGACAAGCACACCAATCAGGAGGGTAAAGAAGGCATCGATCAAAGAAGGGAGCAAAGGAAAATCCCAATTCAAATCACAGTTCCTAAGAATTTATTGCAGCCTCAAGTTAGGATTTAAGGGAAAAAGCTTTGATCTGTGAGTTTTCCAATTTAATCCCTAATCTAGATAGATTAAAGGAATTGCTTAGTCATGAATGGAAAGGAACTGAAACATTTTTTTATCTAGATCAAAGCAAGGGGATTTTGTGGTGATTTTTTTATAGAGATGCAATATATAGAGTTAAATCTTGGGTCTTCGATGACTCAGGGTTGTGTATGCAACCATGGGTACCGAATTTTAGGGTTGAGGATTTTGCTTCAAGATTTGTTCCATACTAGGTACATATGCTTGCATTACCATTGGAGTATAGGGATGAGCATTTGATTGAAATCATCGCTGATCATATTGGGATTTTCCTCAAACACATAATTTTTGGTTTTTGAAAAACTTTATGAAGCTAGTCAGGGTTTGTGTTTTAATTGATACCTCAAAAGAGCTTCCATCTCAAATTCACTTGAATTCAAAATTTGGGAAATGGGTTCAGAATATTGTGTTGGAAACTCCAAACAATGTTTGCATGAACTATCATATATTAGGGCACAAATCAGTAAATTGTTAGAATAGTGAAGTTTTTGGTGACCCCTATTATCGGCAATGGAGTAAAGTTCCAGATCGAGAGCCAATTAATGTTTCAACTAAGTTGGTGATGGAAGAGCCAATAAAGAGCTTATGTAAGGGGAGCACAAGGGGGGTGAAGGTAAAAGATTCTATGGAGGTAATGAGGTATACTAATTCTAAAAAGAATATTTCTTTCTCCCTATGATTTCCTAACCAATTGAAATTTTTGAGGAGACTGTATGAGGGCTAATGTCTTTATCTTTATACGCTAGATTTGCCCCAACTACTAGAAAATCAATTGGAGGCTATAGTCCAAAAGTTGATGTTTGAAGGATGTTCATTACCTCACATGAATTTTGTAAAAAATAGTAATAATGGTAGGGTTTACCAAAATAACCTATTGCAAGATTCAACTATTATTGCTCATGAATATTTTGAGAATTCACAGTTGCAATTAGTGAATAAGCCTGCAAAAGATGAATTGGAGTTGCTAGCAGAATATATTTTAATTTTAGATGATGGTTGGGGGGAAGATGTCAAGATAAGGTCCCAATGGGGTTGATGTAACAATAAATGAGGAAGTATGGGGGGGTGAAGACGTGTCTAATGAAATTCAGGGCTTAGGCCAGAGCTTGAATAAGTTCCCAGAGCAGTCTTTTGTGCACCAAATGACTAATTCAATGAGTGGGGAAGAGGCAGGATTTGATTTTTCAAAGACACTTTCTATTGCTTAGTCACCATCTCAATCTTTACTAAAGAAGTCGCCAAGGAAAAAGGGAAGAAAATCAAATTTAACCAAATTAAAAGAGGAGATTGAAGCAGGGGTGCAGAAAACTATACATGATTATATTTCAAATAAACACCTGAGGAGAGTGTGTTGCTCTCCTCGAGCACAATGAAGGTCATATCATGGAATGTCAGGGGTATTAATGCCCCTGATGAACGAGCTCCTATCAAGCAATAGATTGATGCTTGTGGAGCTGAGATTGTTCTTTTATAGGAAGCAAAACTATCTATGGACTCATATGAAGCTTCCATACAGAAATGGGTAAAGTGGAAGTCTTATCATTCTTCGGCAAAAGGTACCTCTGGGGGGCTTGTTATTTTGTGGAACCTAAAATTAGTAAATGTTTGCATAGTAAGGTCTAAATCCAACTGGTAGTTGCTTGATATTTCCAAATTTAATCTGAAGTTTTGGTTATTTAATGTTTATGGGCCCATTCCTACTTTAGACAAAAAACTATTGTGGGAGGAAATAATGTGAATTTTAAATATTCTGGGGGATGCAAAAATTGTTTTGGGAGGTGATTTTAATGCTCTAGTTTTGATGGAGGAAAAATCTGGGGGTGCCAGTCCACCATTGAAAGTGATGGAATATTTTAACTCTTTCATCGTTACTAATGCCTTGAAGGATATTGTGTCGAGTAAAGGAAAGTTTGCATGGACAAATCGAAGGAGAGGTTTTGCAATGCTCCGCCGTGTGAACCCCAAAGAACAACAAAATACTGCACTAATTTTTTTTTTGAAAGGGAAACATTGCCCAAGATGAGTATGTACATACATTATAAAGATGATTAAAATATATGTTACATGACAAGACCTAAATAGTCCCATGGGGTTACAAGGTTGCATTACACGTAAACGTCTCCAGCCAAAACATCGTTAAATATAATGCCCAAAAGTTAACAATAGAAGCATACATTCACAAGATAACATAATCATACAACCATCCATGATCAATAGTGATGAAAGGATACATCCATCATTCTATTACATTTCAATTCATAGTTTAATATTACAATTATGGAGCATATTTCCATAGATACAACACATCATGAATACATTAATACATTACATAATACTTCCCTTATAACAATGGGAAGAGTATATCAAGTACAAGAATAATTACATTAATGAAGAATAAGGTACAAGGCATAGAACAATCTTCAGCCAAGTGAAGCTCTAGAAACTCTGCGTCTGCTTTCGCATCACAAACACAAACTGGGAACCCAATGGGGTGCATAACACATTCCACCCGACCACGTGGACTCAAAGGCCCACCCCCCGTGCTAGGAGATGACAAGAAAGGACCCACGACCAAGATAGACAAGTAGAATGATCACAAGACCAACTCACAAGGTCAACCAAAACATAACATACGATGATCTCAATGACCACTTATAAGGTAACTGCTTCTGGAGGAAAACAAAGGAAAAGCAAGGGATGTATCAAGCATAAAAATCACAAATGAATGTGTGTGCGAGGCATGAACCATCTTGCTCATAGTCATAACTAAGGCAAAGCAATCATAGAACAAGGTACACCCATGAGAGTTCAAAATAAGAATACGATCAATAGAACACAATGGTTCAATCATGGAAAAATTCAACACAACCAAGTTTACCATCGCCTCTGGAAGCCTAACAATCTACCTCCCATGATCATCAGAAGAAGGTAACTTAAGCATTACAGGGTTCCCAGCATTTCCAAAACATGTCAATACACAAAGATTACCTCAAAAGCGAAATAGAACAAGAGGAAAATATGATCAATCATAGAACCACTAGCATGCATAAGAAATCAATTCCAATGAGCACTCAGAGTATAAACAAAATGACTATCTAAACATTTTCAAAGATGATTATAAATACCCATTCATTTAAATGCGAACTTAATCCAATCTTATTTAAGATAAGGAAATAAATAATTAAATACATTTTTATCATAATATCTTTTAAATGGATAAGCCCTAGGATATGCAACCCATTGGATCTTTTCTTAATTTGAATTCCCTAACTTATACACTTGATTATATCAAAATAATTAGATCAAAATAACCTATACCTCTGTTACTTAAAAATAATAATTTAATTAAAAAGGGAATATATACATTTAATTACTTTTAAACTAAATAAATTTACTTTTAAAAAAATCTACTATTTACATTTGTTGACTCTACCCTAGCTAATTATAATTTAATTCTGACATGGGCAATTTAATCACAGTTACAATCTAATAGTAGAAGTTAGTAATTAATTTTAACTTTAAATAACTTGTAATTAAAACTAATTTTAAATGCACCTGCAAATAGATCTAATCTAAATGTATTAGGAATAAATTGTATCTGGAAATAATTCGAGTTCTAAATATATAGAATAATAAACATTACTTCAAATTAAATTAAAATTTAAAGTATAACCTAAAATGAATTTAATTAAAATGTACCATGCTTGCTAACTCCAAAATAATAGGTTTAATTAAGAATGCAATATATACCTTGATTATCATAGATTTATATGCAAACCAAGAAATTTGTAAATAAATCTAAATTTACATTCACTTGCAATCATACCAAATTTTAAATGCACTTGGAAATAATCCCTAATTTAAATGTATTAGAAAATAACCCTAATTTGGAAGAATTTGAGAATAGATAAAATTTAAAATGTAACTGAAAATAAATCTAATTCTAATGTACTTGATCAATAAACACAATACTTATTTACGTTATAACATTTCACTCAAAATAAAATCATTAAAATATTTAAAGAACTTTAGATTTCAAACTGTAAACAACTACAACTTATTTGTACCCCATTGTAAAATTAATTAAAATCACTAATGTTTACATCTTATTTGTACCCCACTCTAAAATTAGTTAAAATCACTAAGGCAGTTATTTTAGCATATTTTCTAATCACCCTTTTATGCAAACGGGTTAAATTAATTAAAATCACCAAGGCAGTTATTTTAGCATATTTTCTAATTACCATTTTATGCAAATGGGTTAAATTAATTAAAATCAGTTATTTTAGCATATTTTATAATCGCCCTTTTATGCAAACGGGTTTAATTAATTAAAATCACTAAGGCAATTATTTTAGCATATTTTCTAATTACTCTTTTATGCAAACGGGTTAAATTAATTAAAATCACTAAGGCAGTTATTTTAGCATATTTTAATCACCTTAAGGATATTTTCTAATCACCTTAAGGCAGTTATTTTAGCATATTTTCTAATTACCCTTTTACGCAAACGGGGTACTCTCACTGATTGCTAAAGTGATAAATTATAAGAATCATTTTTAAATACCCACTTACTCAAAACAAAACACAAGTAATTTTTTACTTATGAAATTTTAATGAAACCATATTCTTTATTTATTCCAGTAATTTACCACACCATCAATTAGTAGTTATACATAGATATAAGAAAGATTTAAATCTAAAAGAGACTCATATATATAATTAGTCTTAGAGGTGTATATTAAATTATCCCTAAAAAAACTATTTAAATATATTTTAAGAGAGAAGTCTATATATATATATATATATATATATGAACAGTAACATTTATAATATGAGTTTTAAATAAGGAAAATAATACACACCATATGGTAAGTTTCCTTTTTTTTTTTCAAACATAAAAATTATTAACTAAAAGTTTATTTTTAATTTACTATAGATGCTACTTGTAAGAGTATTCCATATATTTCAATTAAGTTTTATTTATATGTTAATTTATTTATTTAATTTTGTTCTTTATGTGTTAACTTTTGAAACACTAAGCTAGCCTATACCTTACATGATAATTATCTTAAGAAACTGATGACTATACGGTAGGTCTTTAAGTTGATGCCTTAAAGATTATATTTAAAATAAATCTAAATGGAGGAAACTAATTTCAGCTCTCAAGAAGGCGTGAGCCCGCGTGAGCCCTAAACCTAACTATTAGGCCTCTATTCTCCCCTTAAGTTAAATATGAGGAATTTAAAGCCAAATAGGGAAAACACCATAAATCTTCAGCTTATAATTACCTACTAATTTGTCACACGCCTAAAGTGGCCAAAAATGGTGACAGGTAAAAAGGGAGCCCAAAACGGAGGGGAAAATATTTTCATGAAACTGGAATGAAATTAAAGGAATTCCTCAGCATATACCTTCAGCTTATAATTGCTAGAAATCTGCATATGCTTATTATAAGGATATTGGCTGAAACTCTCATTCTCAAAGATTAAAAAAAAAAACAGAAAAGAATCTTACCAATAAAAGTGAAAAGTAAAAGTGAAAAGGCTCCAGAACATTCTTTTAATCAAGATTTAATGCATAATATATAGTTATTTAATTAACTAAATAGAATCAAGTTAGGATTTATAGTTGTATCATTTCCCTAGCTTACATAAATTTATAGCTCAGAATCAAAACTAAATTTAATAATTTATTTTCAAGTGAAGCGGTTGCGAAAGATAACCAACAAAAACAGTAAATAATTAAACCTTTAAACTTCCTATTATGTTTAAAGAATATATTATAGCATTTAAATTTAAATAACTCTCCACGGGTAAAAACTTCTAATTATCTATACATATATATTTTTAAACTTTTATTTTTAAAATGTAATATTTTATTACATCCCTCTCATCAAATAATTTAAATTTAAATTTAAAATTTATCAAATAATTTAAACTTTAAACTTTAAACTTTATTAATATGTGGATTATCAATCCACTATGTTTTAAATTAAAATAACCATCATTTATAAATACAAAATTGTGTTTCATTTGTATTTCAATATAATTATAACCTTTACATTAATTTAATATTTTAATTATTAAGATTCCCTTAATAATTTAGTTTACTACTATAATTAAATCAATATTATAAAAATGGGCTACAAAGCTCAACGCAAAGCCTGAATGAAATGGACAACGACCAAACAGAACAATGAGTAATGAGTAATTAAAATTAATGACATGAACAAAAATGATACTAAACAAGACGGGTACTGACAGACGATGTTGTCAAATATTGATGGGATGACAGACGCGGATGAGGGTGCTTTCTTGTCAAATCCCTAAACCATGTCATTTCCATTGGGTATATTGTGCACGCTCAGACCCGACGGTGCGGGTGGAGTCGGTGCCCGGTATCTGCAGCCCTGCATACAACAAGTGTCGAAACAACATATACATCCAATACCATACACATCGTGAGAGAGAATTACAGTGTGGCAGGGCACTCACAAATGAGTGATGCAACACTGTCTCTCTCACCCAAACCTCAATCAATATCCATATTCTAAACAACATCATCATTAAACGATAAGTAAACAACTACATAAGCATAACATCAAACACATATGTCCACATATCAAAAGTAACAGTGTCATAAACAACCAAGTCCAATAAGCATAACTGTCAACCAACCAAACAACATGATGAAACAGTCACCAATATATCAAACATAAGTAGTAACTTAACAGTATCAATCACACACACAAAAAAGTATCATAGGAGTACAGTAATATGGGAGGCACTACAAGTTTTTCGCAGATTGTTGAGAGGTTAGATAGATTTTTAATGTCTCCTAATTGGTTTCAAGAGTAGTATGGATTGGAATCAGAAATTTTACCTACTACAAATTCTTATCACTATGCAATTTCTTTAAGTATCTCAAATGTCTCCCTTCCCAAAAGAAAATTGTCCTTTAAATTTGAAAGCATGTGGTTTAGGCATTCACCTCTAGTGCGGAAATGGTGGAAAAATGTGCCTTTTGTGCAGGGAACAAAAATGAATCAGTTGTATTGTAAAATGCAACATGTCAAGCAACAAATAAAGGTATGGAATTCTCAAGTGTTTAAAAATATTTTCCATCAAAAATAAATAGTATTTAAGGAGTTGACAGAGGTTCATGAGAAAAACATACAGGATGGCTTAAATGACATTTTGTATGAAAAATAAAAAGGGCTTGTAGGCAAAATGGGAAGAATTATGTGCTAGAGAGGAGATGTATTGGAGACAAAAGTATCGTGAACTATGGCTCAAAGAGGGTGATAGAAATACAAAATAATTTCATGCTTCCACTCATTTAAAAAGAGCTACATCAAAAATATTCTCTATTCAGGAATTGTCTTCAGGTAATCAGCTATCGTTAGAAGAAGAAATTAAAAGATGAGAAGCAAAGGAAAGACGAAGAATATATCCTTGATGTCATTCCTATGTTGGTTAACCAAGAGGATAATGATAACATTTTAAATCCTTTTACCTTAGAGGAAGTAAAAAATGTTGTTTTTTCTTTGCCTCCAGATAAAGTGTCGAGACCAAATGGATTCACAACAATCTTCTTTCAAAAAAGCTTGGATTTTTTGTGCTATAATTTATTATGGGCTCTGGAGGAGTCAAGGAGAATGGGATCAATGCCTAAGCAGTTCAATGTGATAAATATTGTCATTATTCCCAAAGTAAAATATCCTAAAACCTTTGCACATTTTAGGCCCATCTCGTTATGCAACACAGTCTACAAAATACTTACCAAGGCAATTTATTTAAGGCTACAACCGCTAATAGCAAAAATTATTTGTCAAGAGCAGGGTGGATTTTTTCTGGATCATGAAAATTTTGAAGGGGCCTTAATAGCACATGAGACACTTCATTTTATTCATAAGGTGTGCCTTCTTTCGTTGTTAAGTTGGATATGATGAAGGATTATGATCATGTAGATTGGGTATTTCTAGACAAAGTACTTGAAAAGTTTAGCTTTAAAGGGAAGTGGCAAAGATGGATTCACTCTTGTTTATCAGGGGTCATGTTCTTTGTGATTCTAAATGGCTCCCCCACAATATTCTTCGTTGCAACACAAGGGTGAGACATGGGGACCCATTATCCCCCTTTTTATTCATCATAATGGCATAGACGCTCAATAGGTCAATCATTCAAAAGCAGTTCCAGGGACTTTGGAGAGGAGTTATTATCCCTAACACAGATATTTCAGTGACACATTCTCTTTTTGCAGATGATACGTTATGTTTTGGAAAATCAATAGTAGATGAAGCTATTCAAGCAAGTGTTAAACAAGTACTGTTCAGCTTCAGGTCATAAAATAAATGCAGTGAAATCCAAAATATTCATTTTTAACACAAAGGAGGCTGTGAAGGAAAGGATAGTTAAAGTATTGGTGTTTAAACAAGAAGAATTACCAAGCACATATCTATGCATTCCCTTTTTCAAGGGTGCAAACAAGGCAACTTATTGGGGGAAAGTGATAGAAAGACTGAAATCCAAAATTCTAATGTGGAAGGAAAGATGGTTATCAATGTCAGGTAGGATTCTCTTAATAAAATTTGTACTTGACGCTATCCCTAATTATTTTTTGGCAATACTCAAAGTGCCAAAATCAATCCTTTTATAAATTGAGAGAATTATCAGAAAATTTATTTGGAAGGGAAACATGAATGATCAAAAGAAAGTACCCTTAATCTCTTTGGATAGCATGGCAAGGGATAAAATGTAAGGTGGAGTAGGAATACATAACATTGCAATTAGAAACAAGGAATTTGGGGCTAAATTAGCTTGGAAAATGTACACAAAATCGAAGGAAAAATGGTGTAAGCTAATGCAAGCTAAATATTTAGAAATTTTTTAGTCCTTTAAGAATTCTTACCATTTCAAACCCCCCAAAAGGATCAGCTATATGAAATTTCTTGATATCATGTAGGCCCATTGTTACTTCTTATATTACTTGGGAAATTCATAATGGAAAAAATGTAAAGTTTCGGGAAGATTCTTGGAAAGGTAAGCCTCCTCTACAGGACATTCTGGAGTTACAGCCACTAAGGGAAGTATTAATAAATGAATGGGGACCAAATTTTTTAGATTATGTCAAGTCAAAACAAGATTTAACAAGGAAAGTGATTTGGAAAACAAGCTCTAATTATTCTCTCTCATTGGATCAATTTTTGCCACTTTATGAAGTATTGAAAAGTAGAAATGTGTATCTTTCGAGGAGGTCTGATAGGATTTTGTGGGCTCCATCAAAAGAGTGTATTTATTCAGTCCAACAAGGTTACAGATCTTTAATCTAGAAAAGGGGACAGTTAGTTTCACAAAGAGCTTATACTTTATACTGGAATAACAAAATACTTCCAAAATTGGGGAGTTTTGCATGGTTGGTGCTAAGGAAGAGGATTCTAACGAGTGATTTTCTAACAAAATTGAAGATTGTGGATCCCTTCAATGTCCATTATGTGATGCAGAATTGGAAACATTTGACCACTTGCTTGTGCAATGTAATTTTGCATAGGAATGTTGAATGTTTGTAAAGAGCAAATTAAATTTACAGATTCCTTTGCCAAACTCCCTTTGGGATATCTTTCAGAGTTGGCCAGTGTTATATAAAACTTCCTTTTTTACATCTATTTGGAAGGTTATTCCATCTGTAGTAATATGGAGCTTATGGTGGGGGTGCAATTTGCAAATCTTCTGGAAAACATCATCTTCTCTTGAGATCATTAAAGTAAAAATTGAGAATGCAGTTTCGAAGGTAGTAAATGCACATGTGCTGAAGTACAAGAATACATCCTCACTCTACACAAGCTGGGATGATTTCATTTTGAAAGCTTGGAAAAATATAGTACTACCATTTTTAGAGATTCTTCATCAAAGCATTAAACAAAAGGTGGATAGAAAAGAAATCAAATGGAAACCCCCACATTTTGGTTACTTAAAATTGAATTTTGATGGAGTGTCAAGAGGGAATCCAGGAGCTTCAAGAGCAGGCATATGCATATGTGATTCAGTAGGAAATGTTGTTGCAACATGCTCATACAAATTGCCAATAGGCACCAATAATGTTGTTGAAGCCTAGATTGTCCTATTAGGGTTAGAGGTGGTGTTAAATCTATGTATATCAAGGATCCACGTGGAAGGGGACTCGTTGATTATTGTAAATTCTTGCAAAGGTAGAAAGATTCAAAGATGGAATCTAAATTATAGTTTGCAAAAATTATGGGACTTGTTAGACATATTTCAATCATACATAATCTCACATACCTATCGAGAGGGAAATAATCTGGCAGATAAATTGGCTAACTTAGGTTGTGAGGATATAGAAGTCTCAATATATAATGATGTTCAAATGCAAATGTATCCACAACTAATACATATAGCTGCACAAGAAATTGCGAATGTGGATAAGTGATTCATTAGAGAATATGCCTGCTAGAGTTTGTAAGGTTCGCACATGTTGAAAATCATAATCAAATTTAGCGTGTAAGCACTTAGTAATTGGCAGCAGTTGAGGTGGTGATGGTACAAGGGAATGGGCAGAGCTGGGCCGTAAGACATGGGTGTTATCGTAAGTGGAAAGTGAAGGTTTTTATGCTAACATGTTGCTCTATTTTGTAGGTATATTGCCATATTTCCTCATCATGATCTTGTAGCGTATGTTGCAATAAGCAATAAAATATACGTCTTCTCATTTGCAAGGTGGCGTATATGTCTAAATCTGGAAGTATACCGTTAGCGCTAGGAATTACATGTTAGTAAAATGCTAAATTAAGTGTGGAGTGCATTGGTTAGGGGAATGTTTCATTATTATGATTTTTTTGGAAGAGGAGTTATCTTTGCAGCGTGTCGAATTGTCCCAATGGAGGATTGCACAGGTGTATTGATCTATAAACGGATCTAGACTATTTGCAATATTGAATGCTTAATTAAAAACAACTTTGCGGAATTACAAATTCATGCATACATTAACGAAATTATGCATCAAAACTGAAAACGTAAGGTGAAAATCAGAACATGAGAGAGGAGAGAAGAAGTGCAAACAAATTGGTAACGGAGTTCGCCACAAATGTGACTACGTCTCCGGGTCTACTCCAATAGAGTGATCGATCCGATTAATCTCCAAAAAAGATTACAAATGCACCAAGACTTATCCCCTTAAACACATCAGCATAACATGCCCTCGACATGCAGAATAGTCTTCAAAAACCTCTCAGAAAAACTCTCTAATTCACTACTGCACCCTTGGCTTGGAAAAATCTGATTAGCTCCTAAAAGCATACCTCCCCCTTTTATACGCAAAATATGCCTAAATAGGCTTAACAAATGAAATAAATGCATAACTCCCCTTAACAACTCGTAACAAGGTTTGTTTATTTTTCCCTCCCCTTTTGTTAATTTGTTAGGTGGTTTTGCTTATTTTTGGCATTATAGGCCATTTGGTTATAACTCGACCACTAATCCTTTAACAAAATTAAACAATCTCCCCTAATATCTCGAGGACCGCTGGCGGTTTAACAGTGCTCTTCAATTTTACATACCGCGTGGTCGGGGGTTCAAAACCAGCCGGCCACGTTTTCAACCAATTCCCCGAAATTACAAATAACAAAACCAACGCGGCCTCCAAATCTGGTAAGCGTGTGAGCGGTGGCACAACGGTTCAACGGCCGGCTGTTATCGGTGATGTCATGGGGTCAAACCCCAACAAAGCTTTTGCTCAACAAACAAACAAACTCACCGATTTCGGAGGACACGTGTCAAGCTCCTATTCTCCGAAGATGCTGACGAAGCGGCTGACCTGTATGATGACAAAGCAAACCGAATGCTGGATACTTGATGCTGCCGTCGACGTGTCGTGCGGATGCCACATGTCGCACGATGATTGGTCTGTACAAGATGACTCAACTGCCACGTGTCACTCCGGGATTTTTCCAAATCATCATCCGTACAGTACCGACTGACACGTCAGCATGGTGACGTCATCAATTATACCCTCTAGTCAACTGAACTTTGACTGCCAATATCTTGAGCATACGATGTCAGATTTTGACGAAACAAACGCCGTCAGAATCGTCTCAACGAGCTCTTCGCAATGATGCTAACTTCGACAATTTTTGATGACATCATTTTTTTGCTTCCTGGACGCCCCCTGATCCCAATTTGACCCAAGGTTTGACTGGCCATAACTTGCACAAACGGACTCCTTTTTGCTTTGTTCGAGTTGCGTTGGAATCATGACGCCGAGATCTTTCTGATGGTGCAGATTCTGGAGAGAATGGAGACACTTCAATTTTCACTAAAAATATCCACCGGATCATGTATGCAGTAAATTATAATCATTATTCATTAATCTTCTCACCTTAAAATATATGTTTGAATATTGTTGAACATTCACTATGAAAGTTTTGATTGTTACTAGAGTATTGCAATGGGCTTTGCAAATGCAGTAGTAAAGGATTGCTTGTGTCGACAGCACATTGGTGGGAAAACTGCTTACAGTGGCTTTGAAGGTTGTGGGTGGAACAAAATGGAAAACTACCCAAGGAATTACAGGGTAAAGTTTGTTGTTCGATTGTGGGAATTTCCATTTTTGGGTTGCTTTGAGAAGGAGTAGCTATAGAAAATCTTCAAGGGAGATAGTGAACAAATTCAAGAAGAAGTTTCATGCAATATGATTCTGCAACTCTTACACTTGCCCCCAAGGGTCAGAAGTAAGAGAGTTAGCAGCACATCAGAGGGTGATAAGAATGCAAGGACATGTGTCGAACATGATCGTTGCAGTGCAAGAAGAGCAGGGGGAGAACTCGGTTCAGGGTCCTATTATGAGGTGCAACCTTGGTCGCATCCAATGCATGGTAAGATCGACACAGTTGGTCTTTCTATAGTGTTTAAAATCTATAATTTGGATGTTGAGGAAGCAATAATGGAGGTATGTGGAAAGTATTTTCTTTCACATTCAAAAGTCTGCTTTGCTTTGCATCTTTCTTCGCGTTTCCTAGAAAATGGGTTCGATATTATACAAAAAAATTATTTTCTAAAGGGTATTGCTGCAAATTTTATTCATAATTTCCTCCAATCTAAAGAAAAACTTCATGTGGGTTTCTCTGGATATGATTTCCATAGTGGGGTAGTGGATATTGGTGGCATGTTTAATCGAAAGGAAATAATGGATAAGCCTCATATTAATTGTTTATACCAGTCACTTGTGCATAGCCACCAGAATAATGCTTTTGAGTCACTAGTTTGCTCGCTACAAGCTCACAAAAATCAACTTGGCTCTGTGCGAAAGGATAAAACTGAAGATGTTTTTTCTTCTTGGAACTTTCTTCTGCATTTTCAACCTCCTGCACCTTTTGTTGCGAACATGGATAATCCAATCCTGGAGATGAAGATTCAGTTGGTTTTCAAGGTTTTAAAGTTGGAGATTTGAACTCTATGAATCCTTAGATTTCTCTGTCTTTTTTGGTGCTTGGCTTTGCGTCTATACTACTATTTTCTTGAGCCTTTTTTTGTGTTTTGGCTCTGTTTCTATATTGTTGTTATCCTGAGCCTTTTTTGATATTCTATTGAATTGTAAAAATATTGGACATGGGCCCTTTTATTGTAAAAACTCATCTTATCTTAATATATAATATTATGATGCTATGCATCCTTACCTAAAAAAAATTAATTTTTTTTTAGAAGTATACAAGATTCACCAGGATTTTACACCTTCGTCGAGGGGGGGTTGTTAAATTTATCCCTGTTTTCCATCCTCAAGCTCAATTCATCATCCATTAGTACCCACTCTAGAGCCTTGAATCCTTGATACAAGTTTTAAACAATTTGGTCCCCATGAATTGGCACGCTGAGAATCCACCACACATCCTCAAGTGTGATGGTGGCCTCGATAGTTGAAAAGTGGAAGAGGTCTTTGAATTTCATCTCTTGACTATTGTGGTGATAAGTGCTAGGTGTGCCTGAATCTTAGGCATGTAAGAAATGTAGTAAAAAACAACAACATGCAAAAACTCAATCTCCATGGCAGAAAATCTAGTCATGCACTCTAAGACATGTGGTCTCCGCTCCCAAGAAATTAGAGGGTCTAGGACAACCTGCAAGCATAGCTCTCACAATGTCAAATTTCTAAAAATTTACAAAAATATAAGTGTAAGTGCCTAAGGAACCAAAGCAATCCTTTTTTTGCAAAGGCTTCTCACTTTTGCAAAAGCATCACACTGTCAAGCATGAACAAATACGTCACACTTTTCCAAAAGTGTCACACCTACACAGTCAAATGTGTTACACTTTTACAAAGTCGTTGCACAATTTTCTAAAACTTGGTGCATATGTAGAGCCCTAATGTTTTTGATAAAGGCACTATGTCGGGTTGCAAAGGCGTTCCGTTGGGTTACAAAAGCATTGTAGGAAACTCTGACGCCTTTTTTTACCTAGGTTCTAGCCTACCTTTAGCTATATAGAAATGCATGCAAGCAAAAGTTAACGAAGTACATACCGTGCCACCTAAGTTGGTGTAAGGTATGGATCTCATATAATAATAAATAAAACACTATTGGAAAGAAAATAATTTTATTTTCAAATAGTTCGAGAGGATTATCCTCAATACATTCCATGTCATCATTTGACATTGCATTCTTACATAGGACATAATTATAAGGAATGTTGAGATACAAAGATTGTCTTAGGTAGTTCATTGACAAAATGTCATAACACTATAATGAAAGTACAAACCATGTGCAAATACACTAGAATCATCCATAAAAGATGTACAAACTATAAGTACATCTACCAATTTCAAGCTAATATTTATGTGGAGATGTAAATAATAGAGTCTCTGGCCACCATCGGCCCTCTACTAGTCATCTAAAAATCTAGAAATGAGAAATACTCTAGGTTCTTTTTTCACCCAACCATGAAGTTTACACTTCCACAGAGAGTTCTTGACATGAAGAACCATCCACCCTGCATGAGATGCTTAGCAAAAAGAAATTGATGTACAAGATGGAATTTGGTGCATGCCTAGTATATCTACATGCATTTCTAACATACTAAACCATGTTGTGATTGATACTAGGATATGGCAGATAGCAATAATATAAAATAAATCCATCTATTTCAATGGCCTCTAATCACTTGGCTATGCATATAACCATATAAAACTAATTAATAGTAGAACTAGAAAAATCATTCTACGTTCCCAAATAACCCATATTCGGCACCCATCCCAAAAGGTAGCTTTCCACAAACACTCATAGAAATCACAGTAAGAAAAACTCAAGAATACAATTAACATACATGATAATCATAGTGAGAAAACACTCCTTATCTCATCATGCAATTATCCACTTAATATTTTTCATTAATTTAGTTCTTTCATATATATGATTGCAGATAAACAATTGACATGCAATTATCTAATTCAGGCAAAGATCAAGTTCATGCATCACCATACTTGTTTTCATGCAAATTCATTATGTAAGTTTAATACTACTTTCTATTATTTTGAAATATCATATATAGAATTTAGTTTGAAATATCATGTGCATATTTCTATTATTTTGTAACTATTAAATTTGGTTTTCCATTGAAAACATTTTCCTCGTCTTTATTATCTTTCATGAAAATAATAGTAATGCTAATATTACATTGTTCTTATGATTATTTAAAAATTACCTTTACTAGCATGTTTATTTATTATTGAACAATTGAAATTCAGTCTAACCCAGTTTTAGTAAAATTGTGATAACTTTCTTATTTGTTGACAAATTTTAAAATTTCAAAAAGATACGAAACGAAAAGCGGGAGAGCAAGGGAACAAAACCCAAAAATAATTTGATGTAATTTACAATACTTAAAGAGAAGTTTTCATCAGAATTTCACTAATAATTTCATGGCGTGAAATGAAAAGTTGGAAATTAAGACATCTTATCAAGTCATAAAAATTTCCAACAAGGGTTAACATTTTGGAATATTATTAGTTTCTATTTCCTTTGGGGTGGGCTCTATATATGTTTTTGATAAGTTAAGTAGCATTTGAAAGGTGTTGTACCCTTTACAAGAAGAGCCCGTAGGGCCAAAAAAGAACCAAGTTCAATAAAACATTAAGAAACCAAACTTAAAAACAACAAAAAAAGGACACAAACATTGCACACTAACAGTAGAGACCTAGCAAAAACAAGCAAACCAGGCCACTAATTGGCCACACCTTCCCATTTCTAAATGAGGAGATTTAAAACATCATCCTCAATCCAATTGGGACCTTTACCCTCAATGTTCCCATCTGCCTCCTCCTTGATGACATTAGAAAGTGTGGCCGTAGATCTGTGAATCATTTTAATAGTGAAACAAGCCAACCTGTTGAATTTCCTCTCAAGCTTCACAACCCACTCACACAACTTGTTGATGTCCCCATTCATGTCATTCTTCCATTGGATCGTCTCCTCCTCAATAGCCCTAGGATTTGAAGAGTAGGTAGAATCATCTTTGAGCATTTTGTTCATGTCCGAGAAATGGCTAGGTCTCTCCACAAATTCCTCTTCCATCTCCTCAATAGTGTCTTTCTTGCCTTCAATTTTGTTACCAGTCCACTTCGAGTCACTTGAAATATCACTCCCCGAAACCCCCTTTTTGTTCTTATCCAGTCTGTGGGACCTCCTGACACTAGTTTGTTCTTTCCCCATATCCATACTTGCAGCCACAATCATGTCACCTTTGGAGTCTTTTTCCATAGCGCTTTTTCCTTCACTATCAGTGGTCGACAACTCCACCACGCATGCAATTTCTTTTTTCCCCTTTTTCTTAGCCATAGGTATGTTGTCCATCTTGGTGGATTTTTTCTTTAGTTCACACAATCCAGCTATATCCTTGGACTGGGCCAACCCAACCTCCCCCTTCTTATTTTTTGGTGAGGTTTAGACTTAGGCTCAGCAAAGGGTTCATCTTCAAATAGGGAGGTTTTTCTCTTAGGACCCACATAAGCAGTAGGGGATGGTTTATCAAAGGAAAGTTCAGGTGGTTCCAATTCATCCACATGAACAATCAAGATGGGTTTAAGGGGGCATAGAGCCAGATGGAAGTGATAGATCCTAAGGATGAGGCCCTAGTGCAATGGTAAGGGAGCTGGAAAGTCAGGGTTAAGAGCAACAATATCATGAGATTCCTTGATCAAATTTTCAAGGGAGTTCAATAGGAAGAAAGAAAAGTTGAGGATCATTTTGTGCCTTAGGTGGTTTAGCAACGACAGATAATAAAAGTGAAAAACCTTAAATCTACCTTCTAAAGTAACATATTTCATGAGAGCAAGACACACCTTGTCCTAGGGTTTAGGGAATGCCTCTCTGTCAAAGCCCGACTGCTTATTAACTGGCTTCTCATTTTCCTTGAAGAAGGCATTGAGACTCTCAAGATCCTGATTCTTGGTGTGCTTCTTGTACTCCTTTCCATCGCAAGAAAGGTCTATCGCCTTGTAAATCACTTCCTCATTGACCTCAAACAAGATGCCACCCATGGTGACTCTCCTTTCCCTCCACGAACCAACAAATTGAGCCAACATTTTTTCATCATGACCCACTAGACTTTCTAACAGCGGTGCCAAATCCCCCTCCATTCAGATATGGCACACAATGGGGTCTCTACAAAAAAAATCATAGTTGTTAGGCTCGGTCCTAGCCCTATCACCACCCATCTCAACCCATAGCACACAGAAACCAGCCTAAGAAAGCAAAGTTAGCCAAAAAATGGACTAGCCATTGGTGAATTTACTTTCACCCTTGTAACATCATTACCAAGCCACCCAGGGAAATAAGGTGTAATTAAAGCTTTCAAAATTTTACACGCTCCAGTGGTCATTCCCAATGAAGCCCTCTCTGTGGGGCCATAATCTTTCATTAAGTACAATAAGCTAAGCCAAAAATCCAAGATAAAAATATCGAATAATTAACACCCAACATTCCAAAAATCACATTGAACTTACACATTTTCATAGGCCTTTTACGCACTGGACCAAAATTTGAATTCCTTACGTATGCCTCATTAAATCTTATGACCATCATTAGCTTGATCAGAAAATAATTAACCATCAAGTTGGAGATAAACATCGCAATACACACATTCTCAAATATTTGATGGGATATGTGGTACAAATGGTGAGACAACCCATAAAGGAAAGGGACCCCACCATTCTTGAAATCCCTAATTAAACTCGCCAAATCATTTGGCTTAGTCCCCATCATCATAGGTCCTAACATGTAGTGCCACCTATTCCCCAAAAAACTAGCTTTGTTGGCCATCATCTAAACAGCTGTAAGGATTAATTCTTGTATATTTGTCAGTAGACACTCAACTCTTTTCCAACATTTGCATAGGCTCCAAGAGGAACCCAAGTTGGCCAGGTCATCTTCCACTTGGTTACCTTCATGAAAGATATGAGACAAATATTTCCTTTCCAATTTAGTAGTCAATAATTTTATATCTAGTAGGATATCCCTAATGTTCCAACCATGAAAATAGCCATGATTGACAGAGTTGATCGCAATCATATAGTCCCTTTCAATGTGCAATTTTTTTATGCCTAGAGTGACAGCTAACTCGACGCCCTTGAGTAGCACCTGTGACTCAACTGTCATAGAAAATGGTATGCCTATACCTCCAGAAAACCCAACGACAAAGTTACCCTTGCAGTCCCTAATAACACCACCGATACTGGCCATACCAGGGTTCCCTTTTTCTACTTTGTCAAAATTCAATTTGAACCACCCAACTCTTGGTGGGTTCCAAACAGTGTTCCTTCTAGCTAGAGACTTGGAGTTGTCAAAGGAATTGTTCTCCAGCTTTATGTTCCAAGATTTTTCCATTTTGATCTCCCTTTCAGTAGGGGCATTATCCGATGGTTTCCAAATTTATAGAGAGATACTTTCAGTGATAAGTTTGGATCCTATGTTGAAAACATCCTTAGAACTTATCTCAGTGTCTTTGAAGATCTAATTCTTCCTCTCTTTCCATAGGCACCAGCAAAGGATGGGGGGAACCTATTTCTAGATTTCCATGGGGAGAGGGTGTTGGAATGGCCCAGTCCATCCTTCAATAAATGATATTAAGTTCCTATCCATGGTACAATGAGTTTCCAACCTTTAGAAAGCTAGATCCCAGACTTCAGCAACAAACGGACAATGTAGTAATAGGTGATCCACTGGATCTTCATTACCTTTACATAACATGCATTTTTTTAGTATCTAGAAACCCCTTCTCCTTAATTATCTTGGATTAGTATTCTATTATGACAAGTCATCCACCAGAAGAAATTTATTTTTGGTGTCAAGTATCTATTCCAAACTAGTTTCCATAATCTACTCTAAATACCCCTATCCGAAAGAAAATTGTAAGCCTTCCTAACAAAGAGATTGCCTTTGCTTTCCTTAGTCCAAAAGAAATCATCCTCAACATTTAATATGGAGATTCTGGTTAGAGAGACTAAGTCCTATAAGGAATTGTCCAACCTTTTCAAATCTAGGGAAAAGGGGCAGCATAAACCTAAATCTTTCCATTTCCTAACACCTACTGACCATGGAGGTAATCACAAACATTCCTACCAAAAAAGAGAAGTGCAAGCTCCATCAACTTCTTGAAATTAGAAAATGCTAAGGGGGAATCGAGTAGCCAAGAATCTTCCCATAAACAAATGTTGTTGCCACAACCAAGTTTCCATCTTAGCCCTAAGTGGATAAATTTCTTCATCTTGTAGATATTATTCCAAGCCAAGGACTCATGAGGGTGATCATCTGAAATGCACCTGATTAGGGGGTAGTTGCTTAGGTATTTAGCATTCATTATCCTGCACCAGTATTTTTTATTCCTTAACTGATCCCAACCAACCTTGGCAAGCAAGGATTTATTGGTATACTAAACTTTCCTTATACCCAGACCTCCTCAAGATTTAGGAAGGCACACCTTATCTCAACTGACCAAAGACATCTTTTTCCCTCGGTACCAGACCAGAGGAAAACCTTTTGGATCTTTTCAAACTTTTCAGCAATGTAACTAGGAATTTTGAATATGGAAATCAAGTATACCACGATCCCTTGAAGGGAAACAGTAAGGAGTTGCAGCTTTCCAACAAGACTAAGGATCGAACCTTTCCATCCTGCCAGCTTCTGTTGGATCCTCTCTAGGATAGAATTCCAGAAGTTGGGAGTGACTTCCTTAACTATGAGAGGGAGATCCAGATATATTGAAGGAAGGGAGGCACTCGCACAACCCAAAATAGTAGTCACACGATCCCGCAGGCCAAGAGTGCAATTAAAGAAATAGATCATACTCTTATTATAATTGATGAACTGACCTAAGAAAGCTGCATAATTATTGAGGAAACTTTTCCATTTCCTAGCTTCCACGATCGAGGCTTTCCTAAACATAGTTTCATCCATAAACTATTGAATGACAAATAGGTCTAAAGTGGCGGTCGGCTTGACTCCTTTGATGGAGTCCTCTGACAGCATACGAGCAACATTCCTACTCAACGCATCAACAACCATAATGAACAAATAAGGAGATAGGGGTCACCCTGTCTAATACCTCTCCCAGACACAAAGAAACCATGAGGCACTCCATTGACTAGAACAAAATACTTCACCATGATTATACATTCCCAAATAATTTTAATCACTCTTTGATTGAAGTCGAACTTATCAAGGACTTTGGGAAGAAATTCCCATAGGAATTTGTCATAAGCTTTAGAAATATCAAGCTTAAACACCGTACTATCACTATTACACTAGTCCATAGAGTGCAAAATTTCATGAGTGGTAATCGCCACATCTAAGATATGGTGACCGGGAACAAAGCCTTTTTGGCTTGGGCTTATCATTTTATTCAGATGGGGTTTCAAGCAGTTCACCAAGATCTTAGAAAAGATCTTATACACAGTGTTGCATAGGCCGATAGGCTAGAAATTTTCCATGGTCTTTGGTTCCTCAACTTTTGGAATGAGGGAATGAATGTGTGGTTCACCTGTTTGAGCAATGTTAGGTGAAAAATCTATAATCCCTTTTAATAGATTACAAAACTTTGATTTCAACCACAGTTATGTGAGATATAATCTCTTCTCTCAGAACGGGGAGGCGCCCTTCTTACTGCTTATTGAAACTAAGGAAAACTAATCAAATATTCACAATAATGTACACTACAATAATGATATGGGGGTGTGTCACATTCATGATTCTCTCTTTTTTCAGATAATATGTTTTACAATGTTTCAAAATTTTATCTTCTTGATGCAATACAACTTCAAACTAAAATTAAGCAGTAATTCCAATATTCCTATATTGTCAAAGAAAATCCTATGAATACCAACATGATAATGATAAGTAACAAATAATAAAAGCTCACGAAGGCACAAAGTCATTCCGTAGATTTTTATAATGAATCCTTTAAGATAGTAACTAGCATTGTAAAAGAAGCACAAATTATTCTATATACTTCACGATAAATTCCACGAACAACATGAATAAATATAAGCACAAAGTCTTATAGAGAATTCACCAATATTGTCAACAATATCACAATTTCAAGCAATGAGTGTAACTCAAAGTTTACACAAATTTACTCAAAAGCCCTTTCAATCTCAATTACTTAACATTGTCAATTTCAATCAAGTCATAAGATAATTGTTCCCAACACAAAGTTTGGTATGCAACTTCACTTCTTTATTGATCAAAAAATATATTCACAAAAATGAACTCAAAGTTTCAATATTTGCTTCACAATTGGGCAGCACTTCGTTGCAAAAGATAAAAGGTCCCAATTTCAATAGAATCCTCTCTTATTTATAGATGGGAGAGGAGAGCTAATCTAGGAAAAACCCTAACTAACTAGTTGACTTATTCAAAAATATTGTCCATAAATGTAGGAGAACATATTTGTTTTACATGTAATTACATTTTTCAAAATGACATGTAAAATGTCAAAGCCTATCTGCATAAAGCATATAAGAAAGCTTATGAATTATCTAACTCTGGAGATACAAGAAGTTTTTCATGGTTCTTTGCTCGTGGCTCGAAAGTTTTTATATTTCTTCTTTATCTCCTGCATGACTGCCTCATGTAGACCAACTATATAGTTAATAATGGTATGAACCCTTGTGATTAACTTTCTTGCAGATGAGCAAGTTTTCTTCTAATGGTTGCTTCTCAGTTCTTTTTAGTGGGTGGATAAATGCCTCGGTACTTGTACTTCATCTTTCCCTCCTTCTTAGAAGATGATGGAGGCTCTTCTAATGTCATCTAAGAGTACTAAAACCAATGAAAATCACCTTCAAAGATCACCTGATAAGAGCTTGAAAGAAACTACAAGAACAATGGATTAGGAGACGCTAGGAGAATATGCATTATGAGAGCGATTTGGAATGCGTGAAGCAGGTAGGAATTTTAGAATGAGTGCAAGTGAGCTATGGAGCACAAAAATTAGAGCATTAGTGATAACAAGGTTCAGAGAGAAAATGGAATGATTTTTCAAGCGTTAAGTGGAAAACTGCCATTTGTGTAAGAGCACTGAAAAACAACTCTTCTACATGCCTTGAGGGTTTGGAAGAAACTCATGTTCGAGTGATGAAAATAAATGCTTGTGCATTTGGTGGGAAGGTCAATTTCATGCTCAAGCACTAAAAATCACCACTTATACATGTCTTACATGATGTTGAGCCAAGTGCAAGGGCAGGCATTTTTACCGCTATGACATTAAGGGGAAGATCATCTTTTGTAGGAGTTATGATTTTCACCATTCCTACATCTTGAATGATGGGAAGTCTGAAAATGTGGGAGTGGTGAAAATCACTACTCCTACATATGGAGTGAAAAACTTAAGTGTTTAAGCATTGAAAATTCTTGCTCAAACATGACGAATGAAACATAAATGCAATAGCACTAAAATTTAGTGCTTCAACATTTGGTGGTAAAGTGAAAAGTGTAAGAGCACTGAAAAATAGTGCTCCAACACTTGGAGCAATTATGGACCTGAATCATGTAGGAGCACTCTTACATGAGCTAAAAAAATTCTAACTCCCAGATAGGAAAAACAAAAAAACGCATGTTTTGAAGGTTTTTGAGAAACAACCAAAGACAAACGCTCAAATGGACGATTTGAGGTTTACGACTACACATTAAGGAAAATTGAAATTGCCTCATTTTGAGTGCTTAGAAGTACACAGACCTACGGAATGGACAAGTTTCGTAGGGGGTTATCCTGTGAATCGAGCGTACCTAGATTTGAGGATAACAAGCAGTTTGCCAGAATTGAAAAAATCCCTAGCTACCAGAGTTAGGTCCTCCCCCACAACATCCCAAAAGATCATGAAGAAAATCAAGGGAAACCGTTGGGCCTTGGGGCCTTATATGCACCCATACTAAACATCACAATCCAAATTTCCTCAAGAGTAACAGCCCCTAGAATATTGCCATTATCCTCCCGAGTTATAGGGTTGGGAAGGGTTTCCAACAGTAGGTCATCCAACGCCGGATTAGGAGCCTCAACCGGAGTCGACAAAGCACGTTGGAAGTGACCAGCAGCTAAAATTCCATTCTGAGTAGGGGTAGTAACAACATTCCCTAACTCATTTTTCAATTTTTTTATCTAATTCCTTTTTCTATGCTTAAGGGCCAAAACATGGAAAAAAGGTGTATTTCGGTCTCCCTTAGTTAGCCATTGAATTTTGGATTTTTGCTTCCAGAAAACCTCTTCTTTTTTCAATTTTTTTACCATTCCATGTGCTCACCCTCTCCTTCTAGAAAGTCTGAATACTAATATCCCCTTCTTCCATCCTCTTTTGTGTCACTCTGAGTTTTTCAGCTAGAATTTTTTTTTGATGAAAGACATCCCTAAGCACAAGCTTGTTCCACCCCTTAACCATATTTTTGATATGTTTGAGTCTATGGAAAATCCTAAACATGGGTGAGCCATGTACAAGGACATTCCACCAAGTAGAAATATTATTCCTAAAGTTTGGATGGGAGTTCCACATGATCTCAAAATGCAAAGGGAAAGGAACCACAACAAAGTGTTCATTTAGGACCAAAAACAAAGGGTTATGGTTTGAAATAGTCCAGAGAAAAGCCAACAAATTAGCTTTATGTAAATTTATCTAATTAGGAGATAATAGGAATCTATCATGATGAATCTGAATCAAACCATCCCCTAGGTGTTTATTAGACCAAGTGTAAGAATAACCTTGCAAATCAACATCCACCAGGCCAGTACAATTTAAGAAGTCAACCAAATTATGCATGCTATTAGAGTAATAAATCAGACCACCACACTTCTCTGAGGGGTATAGGTGGGAATTGAAATCATTAGCCACCAGCCAATGGGCCCCCCTATTGGCCTATATCCAATCAAATATTTCTTGTTAGAGGGGTTTCCTTGCATTTCTTAAGTTAGGGACATAAATGTTAATCAAAAACCAAGAATCCCTAGCATTGGTGAACTCGAGACCCACACTATTCCTACATTAGAATAGCTCAAAACTAGTTATCCTATTGGAATTCCACATTACCAATAGCCTAGCCAAGGCCCCATCTACATCACTACAGGAAAGGAGGGTGTTCGACCAAATATACCTAGCTATGGGATCAAAATTAGTTTTTTTCATCTTGGTTTCTTGTAACAATAAAACATCAATCTTGTGTTCCAGCACATAATTCCTCAGGGCCAACTGCTTGTGGGGGTTATTTAACCCTCTCACATTCCAAGAAAGGAATTTCATTTAGAAGCTTTCTTTGAGGACACTTCCAATGTCCTCTATTTACTAATAACAATTTCTTTTGTGATCTCTTTGTTCCTAGTCTTCCATTGATTGGGTCTACCAGGTTTAGACTCGCCTCCTACATCTGCTTTCTTTTGTTTACCCTTCTTTTTAGGAGTTGACCAAAATTCTTCTTCCATCGTTTGAGCCTAAGGTACAACCTCCATCTCAGTCTGTCCAAGACCAAGAGTTTCCTTTATCCCATATTCTTCACGAATCTCACCTTCCTCAACTTCCTTTAGTCAGGGTTTAGATTGATCAATCAAGATTTGATTGATCAGTCAGCAATTGATTGATTTTAGTTAGGAAATAGATTGACCAGTTATCAATCCATGATTGTCTCAATCAGAAAGTGGGTGAGGAATATGAATTAATTTATTTAATTAATTAATTCCTTTTTGTGTTGAATGTGTAAATCAAGTCTGACTTTTGCAAACAAAGTTGCATTAGTTTAATTTAATTTTTGATAAATTATTTGAATAGTTTGATTTGATTATTCAATTTTTGGAGGGAAAGTGTCATAATTAAATTATTACGATTTAACAATTTAATAAATTTAGGGGAATAAGGTGATTTAGTGACGTAATCAAATAATTATTGTTGTTTGACTAATTAGGACGAAATAAGATTAGATTAGGACTTTATTAAATAAATGTAATTTATTTAATTAGTCGAAATGATGAAACATGAATTAATCAAATAACATTGTTTTATTCAATTAATAGTAGAATTAGGTTTTTCAAGACTTTACTAAATAAATAGTATTTATTTAATTTGTCGAGAATAATGAAAAAGTGAATAACATTGTATTATTCAATTAATAGAGGAAATTGTTTTCGATGCCATTTGACGTCTTATGATGATCGTGGGATAATTCTGAGATGTTTCGAGTTGATTTTGAGATGTTCCAAGACATTCCGAGTTGATTTTGAGTTGTTCCAAGACGTTTCGGGTTGATTTTGAGATGTTTCAAGACATTTCGAGTGAATTCTAAGATGTTCCAAGACGTTTCAAGTTGTGATAGGTGTTAAGTCAATTTTACATGTCTACATTTTGCCCCTCTTTGATACAAAGTACTGGTTGCTTTGTTTCAAAGACTCTATTTTTAAGATCAAGTTTTTGAAAAAAAATTATGCACCGTTGTTTTGTGGAATGATGGTAGGACTATGTGTTGCCCCCTCAAGATCATGAAATTCTACCCCATTTAAAAAAAATCATTGAAAAATACTTTTGTATAACCAAGATATGGTAGTTTGAAGATAGGGTAGAAAAAGTCTTGATTACCACTCAATAAAGAAGTTTTGATGATTTTTGAGCATTTGCATCATTTTTCTTGCCTTTGCTTAAGATCCTTTCCTTTGCTCTAAATCCTTGCATCTGTTTCAAGTAGTTGCTCTAAAACCTTGCTTTTGTTTCAAGTACTTGCTCTAAAACCTCGCTTTTGCTCTAAAACCTTGCATTTAATTGTTGTTTTCACTATTTCCTTGCCCTTGCTCAAGAACCTTGCTCTTGACTAAAAACTTCACCCTTGTTTCCTTGCTCTTGACTTAAAACCTCACTTTTGCTTGTTGTTTTTTGAGCATCTGCTCTAAACCCTTGCATTTGACTTCAACTTTTGCATTTGCTTTTAGCATTTTCTCTAAACCCTTGCATGTGCTTGTTTTGCTTGTTTGCAACCATAAGTCTTGTTTTTCATCATTTTTGTGTTGTTTTGTGTTGCTTTACATGTTCAAATTGAAACCCTAATATCATGAGTTAAAATGATTGTAGGTGGTCATCTTGTCAGACAACCAGATCCAGATGGTGGTCTGTAGCCTGGTCTATAGAATGTTTCCCTTTTTGTTGGGTAGTGTACTTGATATTTATTATGTTGTTGTTCAAAGACATATTGTAGACATGATTTTTTGTATATATATTCATCAGCCCAGTCGAGGCCTTGTATATATGTTATGATGTTGTATCATCCTATCACACTTGTTTCACTGATGATGTACTCCCTTTTTTTATGATGATATATATGAAATATACCTTCTTCGATTCATCCTCATTTTATGCCTATCGATGACAATGTATGTTGATGTATGCATATGAGATGGATGAATGGATCATACTTTGTATCTTATGATGTTTTATTATTGATGATCAATATACCGTTATGATATATGATGTTTATGTGGTGTTTATATATGATAGATGTATGCCCCATACATGATACATGATGTTTTTATTGGTTTATTATCATCATGATATGTACTGAAGACACTGTGGATGCAGGATGGATGTTAGTTAGAATAAATATTTGATGATAGATAGAAATTTAATGTTGTAGTAGTGATGAGTTGCTTTCGCTTTACTTGGAGGCTTCACAGTTTTGAACAATCCTATTTGATATAGCAAACAGATACGATGCACCAGGGTATTAATGACCAAGGTGACTTTGTATCCATTCCATGGACTTTGACTCTACAAACAAAGAGTATTCTTGCTCATACTAGACATACAAAAACTTTGTTTAAAGTATATAGTCAGATTGTGTTAAAAAATTTCAAACCAGTCACATAGAGAGGTATAGGACACCTAACGTGAAAATGCTACATGAATTTCGGACCATTTACACAAAGAGGTATGAAATACCTAACATGCAACTGCTACACGAATTTCAGACCATTTACACAAAGAGGTATGAAATACCTAACATGCAACTGCTACACAAATTTCATACCATTTACACAAAGAGGTATGTAATACCTAACATGCAACTGCTACACTAATTGTTTCAACATTACTTCCATACACTCAATAAATCAAGTATTCACCATGATAGTGTTAAAAAAATATATTACAAACAACAAACTGAAATGATGCTCAATTGCCCCCATTCCTTCTTCTCTAAATCCTTATGGACATCCTCGATAGATCCTACGAATGAGTCAATAATGTAAATTGCAAAAAAAAGACTATAAAAAAGATAACAAACAAGTTGTAGTATCACTTGCCATATATGTTTTGGGGGTAGGGCTATTATCCAGTGTTGATCATGTCTATCGTAGGAACGGATTCGTTAAGGCATATCTCAGGATGTTGTTGGGACTTGTCAAAAAGATAATTAGTTGATACTTTGGCTTTGTTTTTGTCTATTTGTAATCAAATCTTTGTGATTGTTTTCTTGAAAGTTCTAGCTTTTGATGTTTGCTATGTTTGTTTGTTTGTTTTTTCAAAGGGTGAGTGTGATGATTTGTTTATTATGGGTGATGTTTTATTGAAGATTTTGATGGACGGGATGGGTCTTTTTGAATTTTTCTAATTTTTATGATGTTGTTTTTGTTGTTTTATGGGACTAACCTAGGGCCTCGGGGGCTCATCAAAGATAAGCCTTGCCTACGTTGTATACGTAGAGGCTCATAGTTTGCTTGGTTTGATTTTTTTTTACCTTTTTTTGTTTTGTGAATGTTTTTGGATTTTGTATTTTATGACTAAGTTGAAATAAAGCATGATAGAAACCTAAGAGGACTGACCTAGGGTCTCGGGGGATTTCAAGCTTTGCCTACATTGTACACGCAAAGACCACGTAGTTCAAAAGTTTGACTCAAAGCATAAATTGTTTGTGGGTAAACAACATTGATAATTTGGATTGATATTCCACTTCTGTGTCTAGAGGATATGTTGTGGGAAATCTACTTGAACTAGCTGTGAGGTTCAAGAAAATTTTGGTATCTTAGACTATTTGAGTGAAGGAATAACCCAACAATGTTTTGTTTTTAATTTTTTTCAAATGTTTTTTGCATTTTTTCCCTCTTGCCTGGGGTGTAAGATACTAAAAGCTTGGATTGATATTTCACTTTGTTTTTCTAGAGGATATGTTGTGGGAAAGATTACTTGAACTAGCTATGAGGTTCAAGCAACTGTTGATATCTTAGAATTTTTGAGTGAAGGAATAATCCATATTGTCAGTATCTTTGAGGTTACCTTAGTAGTTCTTTGGTGGTACACCTTGTTGATGGGATGAATTTTATTTATTTTTTGGATTTTTACCCTCTTGCCTGGGGTGTAAGATGTTGACAACTTGGATTGGTATTTCACTTTGTTGTTCTAGAGGATATGTTGCGGAAAAGCTTAGTTGAACTAGCTGTGGGGTTCAACCAACTGTTGATATCTTAGAATTTTTGAGTGAGGAAAAATTCATGTTTTTGGTATCTTTGAAGGTTACCTTGGTAGTGTGTTGGTGGTACACCTTGTTGTTGGGATGAACTATTTGAAAGGTTACCCTGATAGTGCATTGGTGGGATCCTTGTTGTTGGGGCGAATTGGGAAGGGTACCATGTGGTACACCTTGTTATTTGGACAATGCCTAGATCACAATGTGAGCTAGAAGGCATAGATCAAGATTTATTCTGAAGCAAGATGTAAGTACTTGCCCCCAGTGTCTAGCAATGTAGGTGATGGATTAGCTTGTGATAGGATAGCATGTTTGGATAGAGTATGCCCCTTTGGACAATGCCTCATGGATCAAATAATGCTAGATAGAATAGGATAAATGATAGTGACCCATGTCAAGATGTTTTCCATAAGCAAGTGTAAAGTGTACACCAAACATTTGTCATGATCAAGATACGTTGGATTGGGATAAAAATGGATTGGATTTATTCTGGATAGACTGAGATCCTTCCACTTGAAATGGCATACATAGATGCTCAATTCTAAACATGACGCCTATTTTCCATGTTTTCATCATGGTACTTGTCCAACGTGCCACCATAGTGGTTTTCACTAGAGGATGATTTTTTTCTTGACTATTTTCTTGATTTATTTTTTTTATTGATTTTCGATGCCACACAAAATGCATGTTTACCAGGTTTCATCATGGTGATGATTTTTTGCTCATGTTTGAACCACCCGGTGGTGCTAATGTAGACGTTGTTGGTGTTGATATGGTTGTTGTTGTTGTCATGACATGCCAATGGTATCCTACTTGGAGGAGTTGTTTTGCTAGGATACGAGTGCTTGAATGTAACCCCTAATAATTCTTATCTTCCTTTTTGATACGGAGTTAACCTTACCTTGATGCACACATCGCGATAAAGTTACCTTAGAGTCCTTATGATAAAGAGTTGTTTCCAACGCATGGTCAATGTGAGATTTGGATATCTTGGATGGCAAAATGCATTGAGGGATATGATATTTAGATGGATTGGTCGATAGTTTGGAACCTTTGACTCTCCAAACTTGGGATGATGAGCAATGATGGGTGGATATAGAGATTCGATTGGGACCAATGTCTTGTTATACCTTGTAGGTTGCTCTTGAAGCTTTCTTTTGCATTTCTGGACTTTTTTTATGGATGAAATTCCCTTTTTGATTTTTCTACATAGTTTCTTTGACTAATGGAGTTTGATAGGGATGATTTTCTTGCTTTTTCTTTTGTATCCATTTGTATCTTGATTGTCCATTTTGTTTTGTTGATTCTTTTCCTTCAATGACTTGTTCCTTTCTTGGGTATAACTTTTTCTCTTGTTTTTGGTCCCAATGATAGGGTTAAAAAAAATTTGGATGATGATTCATGACATGGCTAGTTGTAGTGTTGGTAGCAATTTCATCGTAAGGACTCTTTGTGCTCTCTATGTTGATGCTTGCATTAGATAAAGTTTCCCCCAGTATTAGGGAGGTATGACTGATATGTTTAGATCCCTTACTTGTTTAATAACCAAGACCTTGATGCTTAGGATTGCCAATAATATGCATTGGTGCTAAGATACCATGTTCATGTAGGCCTAATCCTTTGTCTTGATAATGCATCTGCTGAAATTTTTTATTTTCCATAGGATATGTTTTACCTTGGAAACAAGATCCTAATCCTTCTTTTCTCTATTGTGGATCTTCAAATGTGATAGCTTCTTCACTAATAGAATCTTTCATATGTGGGATAACTTCTTGATTGATATTGTCAACTTGATCCTGTGAAATATCATATTTTGATGGCCCTTCAAAATATATTGGTGCTTCGTTGACTTTTGTATACCCAATGCTCTACTACTCAAGATTTTCCATTATCTTCATTGATTTTAAGATACTATGCTCCGTATTTTCATGCTCAATAACTTCAACCTTCCAAGAGGATGTTTCCGATTTCACTGCTTCTTCTTGGTCATTTTTAGATATGTCTATAGATTCTTCTATATCTTGATCATGTGTACAGATGTAAAGAGTAGGTGACTCTTGTTCCATGGTAATGATTTCAAGAGTATGAGACTCTTGTTTTGGATGAAGATCATCTACATGTCCATTAGGAGTAAGCATATCATGGGTAGATTTATGTGTGCCTTGCATATGGATTTGTTCTTTTGGAAAGCATTGGATGTCTTGGTAGATATTTACCAAGTCATTGTAGTATTTTGATGATAGGGATTCTTGATCTTGACTTTGTGTGGTATCATCTTTGATATTCTTTGGATCACTTTCTTGACATGGATCAATTTCAAAGAAAGGATTGCCTATAAAAATCTTTGGATTTCCTCAAATTGTGGGCATATGGGTGATAGATCTTGGCTTAGATTTTCTGCATTGGGTATAAGTGTTGGCTTAGAAGTCTCTTGATCATCAATATGTATTGTCATGAGGTTGGATGATGTCAATATATTTTGGACTAAACCATTGCTAGCCTTGGGTGATTGAGTTTGACCATGCTTGGGAATAAATTCTTGTTGTATGTCCTCTTCTTCACTGGATGATGTAGAGACATTGCCAATGCGATTAGTGATAGATAGCTCTTGATCATTGTTTTCAACTTTTGAGGTTGAGACATTGTCATTGTTGTCATTGGTAGATGGACCTTGAATGTTAATAGCTATTTCTCCTCGATCAACAAGGTCTTGGATGAGATTTTTGAGTGTAGCACATTTGTTCATTGTGTGACCCTTGATTTTGTGGAACTCACATTGTTCGTACTTGTTATACCAAGGGAGTTTAAAGTTTGGTTCACCATAAATTGGACTGTCATTGATCTTGATAAGTTCTTGTTGTACTAGTTCATGCATGATTACCTCTAAAGTTTCTCCCAAAGGGGTGAATTTCCTTTATGGTTGGTAATCTTTCCTCTATGGCTTTTCTTGATTGTTTTTCTCTTGATTTTGTTGAACTCCTTGATACTGCAATTGAGGTACATTTTTATTTTGCATTTGAGGTACACCTTGGTTTTGCGATTGAGGTACACTTTGGTGTTGTGAAACTTCTTGATACCGTGGATATTGGAAGTGTTGTTGATGTAGATATTAAGGTGTTTGTGGAATAATGTCTATTTTTTGTGGATATGTAATGTTCTGACATTGTGCATGGCATTGGTGATACGTTAGATTTCAATTTCGTTTAATTTCCTCAAGATCTCTCTCAATTTTATCTAGGGCAATTTGATGTTCTGGATTTATTCCTTGATGGTAATTTTGAAATCCCTATTTGATATTGTGACCCTTGATAAGAGTAATTTGGGTAATAGATCAACATGTTTTAGGGATGTTTTGATACTCAATACCCTATCATAAGGTCACCCAGTTTATATTTCCAAGGGGATCATACCTATGGCCATGCAGGAGGTAGTAATACGGGTCTTCCGGTTGCTATGTTTGTTTTTTCTTCCTCTTCATTTAAGATGATTGATGTGGTGAGAGACTGATGGGGTGCTTCATTTTTCTCAAACTTCTTATGATGTCAGTTTGTGCACCCTCAATATGCATGAGACTAGGTTGAATAATCAATGCTACAAGGCCTAGTTGTTAAACAGGAGTTGTGGGTTGCTGGATGGTCATAAGGTGTGATGGTGTTGTGAGATGGTTTGCTATGAAACTCAAAAAAACCCTAAGGCTTGAGTGTTGTTTTGGAATGTGGCTACTTTTTTTGGAAATCAAAATGTTGAAGAACAAGGGTCGATATTCCACTTCTTTTTCTAGAGGATATGTTGTGGGAAAGATAAATGAACTATCTATGAGTTCCAAGTAACTTTGATATCATAGATTGTTTTGAGTGGAGGAATGATCCTATTGTTTTGTTTGATTATGATTTCAAATAAGTAGTATGGGAATAATGGGTGGGAGACTTTGTGACCAATTTGATTTTCCAAGTGTTTGGTTCAAATAATGACCTTATAACTTTGGTTTATCTTCTCCTAATGTTTTAGCAAAATGTTCAAGACTGAGAGTTGGAATGGCAGTTCGTAACTTCTATGTGTTTGTTTCATTTGTGTTCTTGAGTATGAAAAATGATAGAACAGCACTGGACTGACTTAAAAGCATGGACTTTATGTGACGTCAATGTCTATAGCTCAAGTTGTGAAATCACAACACCCAAGCCATAGTTACCAAAGTGTTTACTTTGATCAATGTAACCTAAAATAAAAGTCAGAATGTTCAGAAACCTTTAAGGATAAATCCTTTCGATGAGTGCAAACATAAGGCTTCTTTCACAAGTATACACTAATTAAAAGGGTTTTTTATCTGACCATCTTGTTTAGTGTTTGTTTTGATGTGTTCTTTTTCTTTAAATTAGACACAAAATTTGATGTCACAATTGTTTTTTAATGCAATTGGGAAAGTTTAACATTAACAAGCAATTACAACCCTAGTGGAGAGAAACCATCCTCTTAGGTGGGCATGCCTCATGCTTCGAAGAGATGATTTTACATGTAACTTATGGCACGAGCCTATAGTCAGACTTGGCAAGTAACTTCTCAGAAGTAAATTCTGATGCACTACTTTCAAAGAATGTTTTGGATAATAGTGTGGCTTCTAAAACAATTGGATCTTAGTCATGTTCTGGGGATATTATTTTTAGGCACCTACACATGTGGCATTTTGTTCAATTAAGAACCTTCCAACCCTTGCAATTTTTTATGCATCACTAGGATACTAAGGAAGAATATGTCAGATGTACATCCGAAACCCGGCGAGTGATGAACTTTCCTCACTCACAAAATATTTATATAGTGGTCCAGAACAAAAGTACCGCTTGGGTCACCTACGAGTCCTTCGACGTGGGAGATTCCTCAAGTAGACATGCCCTCTAAAAAGGTATGCTTGAAAAAAGTGTGAAGCTCAAAATGTTCTCGCTCACCCAAGATCGTCAAAATGTGCGAGGGGAGAAGACAAACATTTAGCTTGCCAATCAATGAATACATGGCATACAACTCATAGCAAATTGATTCATTTTAAACACCTCAAGCGATATTATCCCCAAAAATATGTGAATAACATAAACAACTTGTTCTTTTTATTTTTGCACCAAATTGAAGTGTTTAGGACATCAAAAATTAAGATAGCAATTGTGTGAAAACAACAAGAATAGTTTGTTCACTTTTAAGCCCCAAAATTAAAGTGTTTCTAAGAGAATCAAGCCTGGCCATAACTGGTCAACAAATGTAAATCAAACATGTGTCAACAAAATGGAAATCGTTTGCACTCTTTTTATGCACCAAAATTAATTTTCCTAATTATGAAAACATGAAATGTGTTCATTTTAGAACCCAAAATTGAAGTGTTTTTGTTCTTTTAATGAGCACCAAACGAAAGTTCCTAACTTAGAAAGCTTAAAATTGGTTCATTTTAACAACACCAAAATCAAATGTGAATTTGTGTTGTTCATTTTTAGAGCACCAAATGAAAGTTACTAACTTAGAAAGCTTTAAAATTGGTTCATTTTAATAGCACCAAAACTAAATGTGAGTTTTTTGTTTTGTTCATTTTTAAAGCACCAAACGAAAGTTCCTAACTTAGAAAGCTTAAAATTGGTTCATTTTATCAACACCAAATTCAAATGTGAGTTTGTGTTGTCCATTTTAGTGCACCAAATGAAAGTTTTCCTAAGTTAATAAAAAAATGATTGTGGCTCTGAAAATCTTGGACCAATCGTCTTCCCTGCACAAAAAGAGTTAACTTGTTTCAAATCCTGCATAAAAATCTCATTAGCGCCTGCAAAATAAGCAAACGTTAGCAAGGAGGTTCATTACAATAGTGTAGGATCTGTGCACTTGATTTCCAAAGCAAATGCTCAGAAAAAATGCAAATGCTTAGTTCCAGAAAACAAATGCTCAAATCTATGTGCAAAGGTTGACCCAAAAATTTGCAAATGCTTAGAAAAAATGACAAAGCGAAGTTCTTAGTGAAAATCAAGCTTCCCATGTCAAAAGCGCACTTCTTGTTGCAGATGCTCATAAATCTTGTCATTCAAATGTGAGCTTTTGCTGGGCAGTGCGTGAAATTTCTCTCGAAAGCTTCCAGAACCTTGTAACTTCAATTTGGCTCATGAAAAAATTAGTAATGGGGACCTAGGTCCCAACAGGAATGCCAGAATGTGTGAGGGGGAACATGTTAGATGAATAATGAAGATCAAACTGCAATTGAAATTAGGAAATCTAATCTAAGATCAAACACAAAAAATCTAAAATCCCATCCTACACATACAAAATGAAACTAAGCTAATTGAACATACATTAAGAAACCTATGATTACCAAAATGAATTAAAGCAATAAAAAAAGTGTTACCATCCCGTAGTGGAGTGTATTCAATTGATGTTGGATTGTTCTTGTCAACGCGAAGCCTCCAAAGTTTGTGTGCAAAAGTTGGATAAATAATGCTTGGTTGATTGAAAAAGGTTGAAGCTCTATCAATGGTGATTGTGATAGCACTTCGTTGCAAAAGTATGTTGATTCTCTGATCATTATTTATGAGGAGAGAGGTTTGTTATATAGGAAATGAGATTTTGAATTGACAATCAAGATCGTGTTGGAGAATATCTAGATTAATGGTCAACATGTGTTGAGAGGATTTAGACATGAGAAGATTGTGCAAAGTTGATTGCACAATTTGGGTGATTGAAGAATAGATTGGCTAGTCAGGGTTTAGTTTGATCAGTCAGGATTTGATTGATCAGTCAGCAATTGATTGATTTTAGTTAGGAAATAGATTGACCAGTTAGCAATCCATGATTTTCTCAATCAAAAAGTGGGTGATGTATGAATTAACTTATTTAATTAATTAATTCCTTTTTGTGTTGAACATGCAAATCAAGTTTGAATTTTTCAAACAAAGTTTTTTTTTTATCAAAAGTGGTAGACCACTTATATTTATATTTATATGTATATATATATATATATATATTACATATAGCTGGTTGAGGCGGACATACTGGTGGGAAAGAACCAACAAGAAAACCCCCAGTTGTAGTCTGAGAAACTGATTTTACAAAATAAAAACCAGTAAGGTCCCAGTACAGTTGACCAATTATCTGATTACAACATTACATATGATCATTCCCTTTCTTGCCCAAAATACCTTAACAGAATTTACATATTGTATATACCCCTGTCCCTTAGTTTAATTTGATTTTTGATAAATAATTTGAATAGTTTGATTTGATTATTCAAATTTTAGCGGGAAAGTTTCATAATTAAATTATTATGATTTAATAGTTTAATCAATTTAGGAGAATAAGGTGATTTAGTGACATAATCAAATAATTGGCATTGTTTGACTAATCAGGACGAAATAAGATTAGATTAGGACTTTATTAAATAAATGTAATTTATTTAATTGGTCAAAATGATGAAGCGTGAATTAATCAAATAACGTTGTTTTATTCAATTAATAGTAGAATTAGGGTTTTCAATACTTTATTAAATAAACGGTATTTATTTAATTTGTCGAGAATGATGAAAAAGTGAATAACGTTGTATTATTTAATTAATAGAGGAAATTAGGGTTTTGGATGCCATTTGATGTCGTTTGATGATCGTGGGATAATTATGAGATGTTTCGAGTTGATTTCAAGATGTTCTAAGACATTCTGAGTTGTTCTGAGACATTTTGGGTTGATTCTAAGATGTTTCGAGATGTTCTAGGTTGATTTTGAGATGTTTCGAGAAATTTTGAGTTGTGATAGGTGTTAAGTCAATTTTACATGACTACAAATCTCAAACCTCTAGATGAATCTTCCAGCTCGAAGGAAAAGGATAAAAGGTGGAAATCAACATGCAGTTATTGCAACCGTGGTTACCATCCAGAATCATCGTGCATGAAGAAGAACATTGACCTCATGGCGCAGACACTTCAAAAAAAAACCTTGGAAACTTTATTCTAAAAAGTGCCAAGAAGAAGCAAAAAGAAAAGGCACCAAAAATAAGAGGTAATGCACATGCATTAATTGCTATTAATTCTTCTCTAGATGCATGGATCATAGACTCTAGAGCTTCACACTACATGGCAGCCACAAAAGATGTTCTCTCATCTTTGGGACCATATGATGGTCCTATTCTCATGGGAGATGACTCTCCAGTAGAGGAAACTGGAAAAGGGAGGGTAGAGCTTGGAATTAGAAATTTTGAAAATATCCTGCACATTCCAAAGCTTTTTGTCAATCTTCTCTTTGTTTATCAAATGACACATATTGGCACCAAAAGGAGAGTTGAATTCACTACAGATGTGGTGAGAATATTTGACATGCAAGACAACTCCAAAATTGTTGTTGGTAATGCAAATCATCAGTCTCATTTGTACACTTTTTTTGACTTTGTTGCTAAGGCATATTCCACTTTACTTATAACACATGAATATGATGAAAGTAGAATTTGGCATGAAATATTTGTTCATTTAAAATTTAGATACATGCAACAAATTAGCAAATAGGGGATGGTGAAAGGCTTTCCTACCATAGAATTTTCTAGTGGAATATGTGAAGGTTGTGCTCCTGGAAAGCATCCACAAGAAAAGTTTTCAAAGTGACATGCATGGAGAGCCTCTTCTCCTTTAGAGCTTGTTCATAGTGATCTTATGGGGCCATTTCCTAAAACTTCCATGAGGCAACCCAAATATGTGCTAACATTCATTGATGATTGCACACGATATACATGGGTGTATTTTCTCAAATTCAAGTATGAAGTGTTTGAGTATCTCAACATTTTCAAAGCTCATATAGAGAAGTAGTTTGGGAAAATCATCAAGATCCTCCACACAGATAATGGGGGGGAGTATGTCAACAATGATGTCCAACATCTTTGTGATGAAGTAGGAATACAATTATAGAACATAGTTCCTTACACTCTACAATAGAATGGGGTAGCTGAGAGGAAGAACCAATCTTTAAAAGGGATGGCCAGTTGTATGTTGCATGCAAGGTCCCTTCCCTCCAAATTGTGGGTTGAAGCAATCAACTATGCTTAATCCATACAAAATAGATCTCCTAACAAATCTTTCATAGGAAAAACACCTTTAGAAGATTGGAGTGGCATGCAAATAGAAGTCACACACTTCCATATTTTTGGATCACGTGCATGGGCCCATATTCCTGTAGACAAGTGGAAGGCTTTGGAGCCTCAAAGTAAAGAATGCATCTTCATTGGATATCCAAATGGTGTAAAGGGATACAGACTGCTAGATCTTTCAATAGAAATGCTCTTCATTGAGAGAAGTATCTACTTTGAATAAATTTCCCTACATGCATCTCAGGATAAACATGCCACCACCTCGGTGTTTCCTCCTCTTACAGATTTCAGAGAAGATACAAGCAATCATTTAGATCTGATTTCAGATATTTTTGAATTTGATTTAGAGGAAGATGAGCATGCATGTGCCAATCCACATCCAAATCCTGATTGGGCTTCTGGTGATGATTCAATATCCCCTGTAAGAAATCAAAGAACAAGGTGCTTAAGTGAGATATATGATTCCCATCATGCACTCTCAGCTACCGAACTCATCATGGCATTGCATTCCCATTTGGATTTAGCATTAGACCCTTAGACTTATGTAGAAGTTGTAGGGAATCCTCTTTGGGAAGCTCCTATGGAGTAGTACAACTCGCTCATAGCAAACCAAACTTGGGACTTGGTTTCGCTTCCTTCTGATTGCAAGCTTGTCAGATGTATGTGGGTCTATAGGAAAAAGAAAGCAGCAGATGGAAATGTGAGTAGATACAAAGCAAGGTTAGTAGCCAAAGGCTTTCAGCAAGTTCATGGAATTGATTATGATGAGACTTTTTCTCTAGTAGCAAAAATGGAACCATTTGGATGGCTCTTTCCATTGCAGCAGCAACAAGGTGAGAGGTTCACCACATGGATGTGAAGAAAGAATTTCTTCATAGTGATCTCAAGGAAGAAATCTACATGGAGCAGCTGCAAGGGTATGTACAAAATTAATCTTTAGTATGAAAACTCAAGAAGTCACTCTATGGCCTTAAGCAGGCACCTAAAGCTTGGTATGCTAAAATGGACTCTTATCTATTGTCTCAAAATTTCATGCAATGAAAATCTAATCCAAATGTTTATATGATGAGGAAAAATAACTCTTTGTTGATCATAGTGCTCTATGTAGATGATCTACTAATAACAGGTAGTTTAGCCACAACTATTGCTCCAATTAAATTAAATTTGCATGATAGATTTTCCATGATAGAAATGGATCTCCCTACACTTTTACCTTGGACTTGAAATCAACTAGAATGAATCAAGAATCAACGTTTCTCAATCCAAGTATGTGAGAGATCTTCTAGTTCGGTTTCGCATGATTGAATGCAAGCCAACAACCACACCTTTCTTATTGGGGGTAAAGCTTGAGGATGGAAAAGATACACCACTAGTTGATTGCACATAGTTTCGTCAACTTGTGGGGATTCTTCTTTATCTCACTCACTCTCATCTAGATCTCTCATATGTAGTGGGGGTTGTTTCTAGATACATGGAGGAGCCACATGAGCCACATTGGAAGGATACCAAGCATATGTAGCTCATATAAGAGCCACATAGGAGCCACTCTCATCTAGATCTCTCATATGTAGTGGGGGTTTTTTCTAGATACATGTAGGAGCCACATGAGCTACATTGGAAGGCTACCAAGCATATACTTTGATATGTCCAGGGAACCATTCACTATGAGATTCATTATTTAGAAGGTTTTATTTTGGATCTCATTGGCTACATTGATTATGACTAGGCTAGTGATAACATTGATCACAAATCCACTTCAGGATATGTTCTTAGTTTGGGATCAGACCACATTTGTTGGTCAAGCAAGAAGTAATCTTCCATTGCTTTATCATCAACAAAGGTCAAATATAGAGGTGCAATCAACATTACCATTCGATCCATTTGGCTGCAACACTTCCTAACTGATCTTGCTATCCTCTTTCATCGTTTGAATATCATTTGGTGTGACAATTAGATTACAATGAAGCTTTATAGAGATCCCATATAGCGGAAGTGGGCTAAACACATTGAGATCCACATGCACTTCAACCATGAATTGATACATGATGGAGTCATCAACTTGGAGTACTGTGCCACTTCAGAACAAATTGTCAACATCTTCATGAAGACATTCACTGAGCAGAAGTTTCACATTTTGCAAGACCTTCTTGGGGTGAATAACACTACAATACAATAGTTTCCATGCACAGTTAATGTATATTTTTTGAGGGGGTTTTTCGTTCCCATAAGGTTTTCCCTCTTTCCTCTTTTTTGTCTCCTTAATTAAACTTAAGGGGGTGTTAGCATTAGTTTCCTCCATAAACAAAAGATGATTTTCATGTGATATGCTAACTAAAGAAAAAAACACTTTCATGCAATAAGCTAACTAAAGCAAACAATACTTGTTTCTTTTCATGTGATATGCTAACTAAAGCAAACAACAGTTAGTTTATTTTCTTCGTTTTCAATCTATAATTTTTTCTTACTTTTCCAACCAAATCTATAATTTATGTTGCAAGTTCAGCTATAATTTTACAAAACATGCGAATTGTTTTATCTTGCCTCAAATAAGCTTAACACGGTTAGACATAAAGCACAATAATAACATATTTAAAATGTATATGTATTAGTTGGTAATAATTTGAAAACCATGCATACAGGTTTTAGTACCTTAGATAAACCATGTGAAATAGGTTGGGCTTAAATAGCACACACTAAGCAATTGATTGCTTAGTTGGTTGTTGTGGGGCCCTTTTAATCCATCCCACCTTTGTTGGTTGTTCTCATTCGCCATCAATCCCATGTAGTTAGTTTGAATCCTGTAAGTTTAATGTTTTTAAACTGTTTTTCCTGCCCAAGTTTTGGTGATGCTAGTAAAGCTCCTGTGTTGCATTCTCACTGTTTCACCATATTTACCAAATAGGTTTCCAACCCTATTATTTTTTATTTTCCAGTGCACATGGATTATTCAGATATGTGGAAGCATTTCAACTATTTGATAGGATGTCTCTCATGGAATTTTTTGATTGCAGGATATGCACAAAATGCATTTGTTAAAAAGGAATAAAAAACATTCAATGAAATGTAACTCACAGGTGTAAAGTTGGACTCCACAATATTTGCTAGCATCCTCCTTTCCTGTGCCAAAATGGGAGCTTTGGAACAAGATATGGGCATCCATCAAAGGATAAAGGAAAGAGGAATATTGTCAGATGTTGTAGCTACAACTTCCCTAGTATACATGTATGCAAAATGTGGAAGCATAGATAAGGCATGTGAACTATTTGACATAATGTCTCCAAGAAATTTGATCTCATGGAATTCCCTAATTTTAGAGTATTCAAAAAATGGATTTGTTGAAAAAACTTTAGAAACTTTCAAGAAAATGCAATTGGCAAGTGTAATGCCAAACTCTACAACCTTCACCAACGTTCCTCGCAGCCAGTGCTAAATGGGAGCTTTGGAATAGGGTATGGACATCCATCAAAGCATAAAGGAAAGAGGAATTTTTTCAAATGTAGTAGTTGCAAGCACTCTAGTAGACCATGTATGCAACGTGTGGAATCCTACACAAGGCAGGCAAATTGTTTGACAATGTGCCTCCAATAAATTTGGTCTCATGGAATGCCATGGTCGTAGGATATGAACAAAATGGATTTCTTGATAAAGATTTAGAATATTTAAGAAATGAAATATAAAATTCATGCAACTTATCGATTATGGAAGGCTTCCTAGTCACTAAGTGAGCCAGAAGGTATAGAGCAAGTTTTATTCCTGAAATAGGACCTATTCACCTGCCCCTAGTATATAACGAGGTACAAAATGGAGATGGAAGAATGGACTAAATGACATAGATGTAAGATTGAAAAGTGGATGAGGACTTACAAGATGGTGAAGTTTGATTTGTTACACATGGCCCCTATGAGCAAGTTTTCACCATGGTACTTGTCCAAGGCACCATCAAAGACAACTTTCACTAGAGGATGATTTTTATCTTTACTCTTTTTTGTTATTTTGAATTTTTTCTTTTTTTATATGACAAACATGAATTTTGTTTATCAAGTTTTCATCATGATGACTACCCAAAAGCGTAATAGAAATGGTTTTCACTGGATGAAATTTTTTTCTATTTACTATTTTTTATTTTATTTTTGAAAAATTTCAAAAAAAAAATCATACTTTTACAATTGGGACACTCATCAAATTAAGCATGGAAGCACTGACGATGCACACTAATAATCTTCAATCTAACACTCTTGAGCTCTAATCTCTTGAAGACGCTAATGAAGGTGATCATGATATGATTGGAGGTAATTAATGGCATTGAGGTACCATTGATCTAGACATTCTAACTCTAGAAAACATGTTTTAAATATTCTGGTGACTAATAGAATACCACTAGTGTTTTCACCATAGACACTGTTCTACACCTCCTTTACTACAATAGAATCCTCTTTAAAATTAAGGTGTCTCAGTAGAGTAACTTTTACCTTTAATATGATTATTTTCTAGGGAAGGTGAGATAGATTAAATGGTGAATAAAATATTAACAGTGTATGTGAGATAGGTTGGGTGGTAAGGAGTAATGGTAGAGGTATTTATAGATTTCATAATATAATAGATGGTTGAGACCAACAAGCACATGAGTGAATTTTGCTTGTGGTACATATAATGTGGGGACCAAAATAGTTTTGATATATAACTCTTGGTGATGACTATGTTGTGCTATACGCAGAAGGAATTCAATTGTAGTAATGATATTTTTTCTTGATTATTCTACTTGGATCATTAATTATTTTTTCCACATTGAAAGCTTTAAGGGAAGATAAAGTTCCTTGTCCAATGATGCCTCAAATTTTCTATTTGATAGTGTCTCAAAGAGGTTTTCAATAAGGGGTTTGAAGTTTACATTTTTTCTTTTTTTATTCTTTTGAAATTTTAGGATTAAGGAACTCAAATTGTTCCCTAAAATAGGTTGTTAGATCCAAGTCTATTTCATAAATTTTTAAATGGTCATTGATTGGAATACCATCATAGATTCTTATGAAGTCAATTATAAGTTGGTCATTTTTAAATATGTCTCAATACATAGGAACTTTTTGGTCCTATGAGATGAGGTCTAGAAGATCAATTAAAGGTTTAATGGTTAGTTCATTAGTACAAATGTTTAGCTCATTAAAGAGGGAGGAGAAAATAGCAAAGGAATATTCAAATTCTTAACCTTTTAACATTCTTCTCAATGGGGAAAGATTGTGTCGTAGTATTAGAGGTACTATTAGCACTGTAGGATTCTTCCACTAGAGGCATGTATCCTAAACCAAATATATGATAATTGACCTTGCTGGTGGTTGGTTCAAGAGAACCTTATTCATGCAATCCTAATCCTTGTCCTTTATATCCAATGTTCTTACACATTCTGAGTTCCTTAAAATATATCTCTTGAACAAATTATGGTAAAAAAAAATTGTCTCTATATAACCATGCATTTACATAACTATCTATGATTTCATCATCAAGGAAGCCTTTTTATATAAACTTTCTTGTACCACACTAGATGATCTTGGGATCTATCTTATATTTATTCTTATGTTGTTTTGAATAGGACTTTAGAGAAAGGGGAAGTTGACCAACATGAAAGATATTATGTATTTCATATTCCCCACAACTTTTATCTATGATCTTGAACTTAATTAGGGAATCTAGTTTGGTAGATGTTTTTGATGCCATAGTATCAGGATCAACATATGATGAAGATGGTAATGATGGTGGAGGGATTGAAATATCTGCACTGGGATAATAATGTGACTTGGTGTAAGGACCTTCTAGTAATTTGCAATATTGGAAGGGATTAGAATATGTTGGTATTATTAAAAACTTGATATATTGATGGTAGGTGGAGGGGATTTCCTACATGGCATGAATCCATGGGAAACTGGGGAGGATATTATATGGAAACTCAAGGTCAAGAATATGTAACAAGGTATTTTATAAAACTAGACCAACTTGGAGGGGAAGCGAGATTATGCTTACAATTTATCTTTTTGCTTCATCATTTTCTTTTATGGTTATCTTCTTTTTTACTTCCATTTTTTTTTTAAATAATAGGGAAAAGGGCCCAATACCAAGTACAACAAGAAACAATAGAGACAAACAAGCACAACAAGCCCAAGGCCATGACCAAGACCCACAACCTAGAAGGAAAAATTGCCTAACTAAGAAGAAAATGCACTAACATCACTAAAAAACATTAAAAGGTGCATGCAGGTACAACAAAAAAGGCTTGCATCTTGAGAACAATAAATTGATAGAAAATTAAAAAAGCAAGGAGCCCAGCACTCATCATTCCTTAGGACCATATATAAGGTCCCAATTATCCTTTATCACATCGAGGGAGTCCACCTAGTCCATAGTTATTTTCTTTCTTGCTATCTTTTTCCTAAACAATCTCCCCCTAGGTCTTCCCTTTATTTTTCCTCTACTTTTTTAATCTTAGTGTGTCCTGACACAATGCCAAAAATAGCTCTCTACATTATATCATCCACTATAGAGATGATAGTGACAAGAGTTTTATGTACTGCTATAAGCTTCTCGTTAACACTATCAAGGTCAAACTTATCTTCCATATTATATTCTCAACCTTGAAGATTAGTTATTTTCTCTCTTAGGCTTTCCAAAGACTTAAAGGTTGCCTCTTCCTACTAAATATAACTTGCCTTGTCTTCTTCCTTGCTGACCTTTTCATTCTCCTAGCTCATTTTTTAGTCTTTTATATCTTCAATATTAACCTCTTCAAACACATTCTCCACCTCTTGACCTATTTCCTCAATCATATATTCCATATTAATCTCCTTATAATTTAACTCCTCACTATTATCCTCTTCCTCTTTATTAACATTATCTTTGGTTTCATACTCATTATTCTCTAGGCTTTTAGTTTCAGAATGTGGAAATAACTCCTCATCAAATGATATTTTTACCACCTCTTCAAAGACGAGCTTCTTACCTTTTTTATCTTTTCTTTTGTTCTTTTCTCTAGCACTAGCCAACCAAGTAGATTGTCATTCACCATATTGAGAGGGTTTGGAAATTCCACCACCCTTGACATTTACATTTGGGTCATCAATAATTTTTATAATAACATTCTTCAACCCATGCCATAAGCTAGTATCATTTTTCTTATTTTTGTGATCTTGAGAGCATGTAATAGGTTTCCTCTTTGTTGAGGCTACTTTTAACAACTCTTTGTTAAGAGAAGGATTCTCCACTCTAGCAATTTTGAGAACACCTTTTTTGGGTTTTGAGTTGAACCCAAAAGAGGGAATTTTGGGAGACACATGTGGTGTACTACCAATAAGATTTAACTCCAGAGAATTACTAGTAGAAGCAAGGATTTTTGTGGGGTATTTTCCAAAAAATACTTATAAAGAGTCAAGATGAGACCTTGGTGTAAGGGAGGAGAAGCTCCTTGGCTATATAGTGATGTAGAGAAGAGAGAAGACAGAAAGGGATATTTATCTTTTCATTATGCATTATGTAATTCAAAAATAAAATTGGTACCCTGCATGGTTTTGAACCTGCCCTCTAAGGTAAAATAATGCATAGCATGCAAACTTACCATACCAAAAGGAGTTAATAGCTTCTCACGGTTGTAGTTGTTATGAAATTTTTTTCGTTGTTCATCTTTTTTGAAGAAGTTGTCAATGAACCTCTAATAATTCTCGCTACTCTATTTAGCCACTTTTAAACCTTTGTCCTTGAATCCCATGGCATCCACAATGAGGTTGGTAGTCATCATGAATTTGATGTCTCTTATAAAAACCTGTTCATTCATCCATGAATTACAAAATTTAGATGTGATCACTGTTACCTATTTTTCACTACGAGCTCAAATAGGTAGAGCTGAATCTAATTCATCATTGATAGGTACAAAAAATTTCAAGTTTTGCTGCTAAAGTATTCATTGTTCATCATAAAGATCAGATTACATCTGAATTACAATTTTATTGTGCAAGTATTTGAAATAGAAAATTGGAAATTTGCATAATAATACTTTTTATTCATTTTGTAAAAACACTGAAATCTCGCACAAGCCGCAAGAGTAACTGAATTTGATCATGATAATCAAATAATGAATACAAAATTCAATGAAAGCTACAATACTGAAGATAACGTAAACACAAAGAAGAGAAGCAATTCATCATTGCCTATGATGTAGAATCACTTTCGCTTGATTTCTTCAGTTGTCACATCTCCAAGTTGCAGCCTCAATTTCACACTCCATGAACCTGGAAAATTATAAAAAGATGATGTTAGAGATGTACTCTAAGTAATGATGAATTGCATTCTACTTTATGCCTACGCTACCAACAGGAATGTAATTTACATTCAATCAGGCATTCACTAGATGATTGAGTTACAAAGGTTGATAATCAAGGAACACGAAACTCAATGGAAGCTTTTAGCTTCTTTTATTTTGCTAACATGTTTGTTTCAATGTGCAGGAACAGGTTCATCATGTTCGAGATCATCTTATCAGATATGTGGGGCAAAACGGGCTCCCACAAGGGTCGAGCCCGACATATCAAGAAGGTATGAAGGTATTCTCTCATTCAACATTCATATATGAGAGTCATCAAGCATCAAAGAAACAGTCATCATCTAGGACTGTCATCAAGCAGCATAATAGCATGGTAAAACAGATTGAGCAATTCTCTTTTTCTCATCATTCGAAGGAACAATTAAAGAAATATATTAAGAGAGCATTGATTGCATTTATCATCTCTTGTTTCAGCTCTGCCTTTCATTTATATTCACATTTTGATGAGGTAATGAGCCCTTTATACTGAAGGGAAAGCAGAGCATTCAACAATTTAATTTGTTTCTTACAACTACAAAGCATAGAACAACAATCATTCATGAGAACTTCATAAGAGTCAAGGACAGTCATGAACAAGACTGCTGCTACAAAATTCATAAAAGTAAACGGGCATACATGTTTCAAAATTCCAAATGACAGTAACCAGATCAAATGGAGACTCATCCTGTACATTCAAGTTAATGTAATGGCATTAAATCAAAAATCAGTAATCAAACATCCAAGAGCCACAAGATCTCACTATTTTCATGAAGAAAAATTTGTGCACAGGCATTAAGAGTAACAGTCCAAATTCAAGTAGTCATACCATGTCATCATGAAAGCAGAGGCATTAAAAGTTCCATAATATCAATAAAATGAGACTAGTTGCAGTACAACTGGATTCCATAAGCAAAGCTAAGGAAATAAGCAAGGTGCAAGTACGTCAATTCACCAAATACATAGCACAAATGTATGACAAGGGTTTTCAAGGGCGAGTTGAGCTAGGTTTACCAAAGCAACAAAATTGTGGACAATCATAGAAGATTAAGCATATACAGCCCCATTTTTGCATAACAAATCATATCTCAATGTAAGCATATGGGATAGTTCTGGCAAAGGATTAAATAATGATCAGCCTGTACCATTATAGAAAGCCTTTGATAGTAATCAGCAAAATAGGGAGAATAACAACCAAGCAGAGGGGAGAGTTAAAGGTGCAAACAAGAAATAAGCTTGTATAAATAATGATGGCCTCTCTACTAGGCAGGTTTGTGTAGTTACAATAGTTGGGGCTGTCAGTGAGCAGCTTGTTATAGTTTTGAAATTCAATATCAGTTCTCAAATTCATGCTTAATGCATCTATTCATTCACAATCCTTTAACAATTTAAGTGGCAGTGATAATAATGACTATAATGAAGGTGCAAAAACAGTGTCTCTTGACTGTTGAAATGGATTACCTTAGTCACAAAAACATGGTCAAACTTTAGGGAAGTATGCATGTGCATATGATAGCCATAAAGGATAAAAAGGTCAAAAGACAGTTATGCAATTACTCTGCTACCACAAAGTTGATTAAGTATCAAGAGGCAGTCATAGAATGAAAGGTGCCACTATTTTCAAGACTATTAACACAGGTCTTTGGAACAGGTCTTCAACTTGAGTGCAAGCCTGTAATTCATTTACCATGGAATAACAATTGCAGAGACCAAGGAGCAATATTTTTATATCAAGAAGCAATGACCAAAAGCTTATGTTGCAATAAGAAAGAAATCACCTTGTAGACACACAGTCCTATCAAACATCAAGTGATTGTGCTAAGGAGGCATGGAAGTTTCTGCTCATATAAGATTCAGGTTTTTGAAATTTCCATAATCACGTTCAATGTTAACACTGAACAATAAGGATAGCTACATTATAATCTAACAATGCATCCACAATGAGCATACAAAATGTTTTTTAAATTACTATGGTACTATGAGGAGTGTATCAGGCATGAGTTATCCATCAGGTGAAGATCTCGACCTATGGAGTGAAGAATAGTGAAGAGATAGAAACTCGCAGCCATGATAGAGGGGTTTACCCTATTTTTTTAGAGATATAATGAGGTCGCGGCCTGTCATAAAATGAAGCATAGACAAGCCACAAATACCATTTGATAGAATGCCTCGAGGAGATTATCACCTCAGGGAGCAGTGCCATGCAGGAAAGAATAAGGTTCGAGCCAAATAGCCACAGCAAAATGAATTCAAACACATGAGTCTTAGCCAAATTTTTGTTGTGCAATAAAGGTTCTCCAAAAACTCACATGTAAATGTACTTCAGAGCTCAAGATAGAGGCATCGATGGTGGCCCATACAATAGTGTCAACAGAAAACAAATGAAAATACATTAGAATAAATGTATGGCCTCGGCCAGAGGGCCTGCAAACATTTCACAAATGAAAAATAATTACCATATTGTGGTAGAGGAGAGCTTACCTTATTTATTCTGTAGGTTTTTCCATGAGAAATCTCTTACAATCAGCAAGGAATGGAAAAGTTCAAGCACAGGTTTCCTCCATGGCGGCCCAGATAGGGTTTTGACCAAAACAAATAAATCAAAAGAAGTGTGAAGCTGTGAGTGTTATTGGGTTTTTAAGTTTTCATTTACCCTCTCATTATTGCCTTATTCTTAAGACTTTTTGACTTTTACTTTTGCAAAAAAAACTTTACATTATTTTTAAATAATAGGTGTTAGGTATTTCTTATACCTATGCTGATATTTTTACACACTTTGTAAAAGGAAAGTGTAGTGTCTTACATTGAAAATTTCATGTGATTCTTTCGCATATACAACTGAAGTTAGTATTATAAACAATATTAAAGCAATGTATAATATTTTGCTTTGATATTTATCATGCGGATGCAAAGTATAAGGGAGAGTTACGATAACTGAAGTGCCTCAAAAATCTATGAAATCATGCAAGTTCAAGAGTGTAGTCTCTACAAGAGTCTTCGACTACTCTTCAATTTTGATGCTTTATCGTCATGTGCTTTGTGGAGTTGAGGATTTTGCATTACTTTCAAATTTCTAGTCATCATGGGCGGATTGATACAAACGAGGCAATTTTTGCATGCTTGGACTTACTTTTCATGGATTTCCAGTTCAATTCGAGCTACTTTTCAGTTGCATACATTATGACTGCAAGTTCGAGACTAAGTTCACTCATTTTTGCATGAGTTTGAGCTTTCTTTTCAGGGATTTTTATTTTTGCTTGGATTTCGCCTTGGAGTTATCATTTCTATGCTGAAATTGACTTTCAGTTTCATGTTCATACACTTTGGAGTGCGTTCTCATTGTATATATTGGAAAAAGTTTATCTTTTTCCTCTAGTTCTTGTTTTTTGCCTTTGCCTTCAGTAAAGAAGACTATCTTGTAACTCAGCATTTTAGATTTAATACAACTTTACAGGTTATCATTTTTGCAGAGGTGTTCCTTCATGATATTAATTGAAATACAGTTCACCTTTCCAACTTCAGGTGTTTTGCATGGTTTAAATAATTTAGTGCAATTTTGATGAGTTTCATTTTCGAAACCTTCAAATTTTTGTCTTGTTTATGCATGCATATATACAATTGCAGTTCATCACAGGTCATTAATTGTGCCCAAAAGTTGTTTTCTTTTTCCTCTAATTTGTGAAAACTCAGTTTTCCTTAATAGGGAAAGAATGCATATAGCCTTTTACTGAATTATTAATGTGTTCAAAGTGCTCAAATTGGACTGTGTTAACAAATTTTCCTGAGGGTATAAGTTGTGAATCGTTTTGTAGGTTTACCATCACTTAGGTGCATCACCGAGGTTTTAATTTAGTTCATGCATTTAGTTCAATCCCTCTTACCCTTTTCTCAGAATATATTATTCAAGTACCTAATTGATCATCATATAGGAACCAGCCTAGAATTTGGAGGTCTATCTTCACCATAGGAATACCCACAGCCTGAAGATAGTTCCCATGTTTCAACAGATTGCTGAATTTAATCATTCAAGCATTCGGGTGCAATCTGATTGACAACAGTTTTTGGCATGCCCGGTGGGACTCTAAAGATCACTTCAGAGAAAGAATTCAAGATTTTGTAGTTGTTGTCTTGGTATATACAACAGCATATTTTTTACCTTTCAGAGGTACAAATTTATACCTGACGACTCTGAGCATATTTACTGGTTTCAACAAGACCCAGTGTTGGTATGTTACAAATCCTATATTTACTCTGATTTCCAGCATTTATATGAGTAGAAATGACATATTTTCATGGATATCATGTATACCCTCCCCCTTACTATGAAAATGTTGTCAACCAATCACCCTATCAGCCATATTAGGCCAATCATGCTGTTGTTTTTATCCCAAACAGCCATGCAACAGCAGCCTATCAGCATGCTCAACATGCTTACCTCCCACCCATCCCTGCTAAGCCTTCAGATCAATATTCATATGTCCAAAATTAGCTCCAAGAGGTTGATGATATGAAGAATAACATGAATAACATGAAGGACATACTGTTAGACATCGCAAAACAAATAGAAGAGTTCAAGAGGCAGCAAGAGTATGATCAGCAACACGAAGAGATAGCCTACGAGGCCTATCTCTACGAGCAAGACTTGCTGATGCAAAGGAAACAATATGAAGATCATCTTGCTGCTAAGGAAGAGCATATTAGAATACTGGTTGGGGCCCAATCAGTTTCTTCCATAAAACATCAGCCAACAGAGGAGAAGGTTTCCAAGGTTTTTATCCAATCTCCAAGTAAGTCTTCTAGTTTTGACATTCTAAGTTATAAGAGTAATGTTCATACCAATGTTAAAGATCAGCCCCTACAAGAGCTCACGAATGAACACAGTTTGTCAAATCAATCCATGAACCCTCATTTTCAATCATATCAAGAGCCTGAACTGAACCATCAAGGCACTGAACAACCATGGCAGCCTTCTTGGACCAAGCATCATGACTTCAAAATGCCAAATCTAGTTCAAGAGGCTCCCATTCCAAGTTTCAAAGATCCTCTTCTATTGCAAAGTCAAGTACATGTAACAAATCAAGCTATGAATATTTATGAAGAGTCACATGTTCTTATTCAAGGGATCCAACCTGTGTATGCATGTCCTGATACCATTTCTTTGTTCAAAGGAGAATCAATTGCTTGTCAAAATAATTGGTTCGATGAACATGATCAGTTGAAGGTAAATAATGCAGGAGAGGAAAATGTTTTTAAAGAGAAGCAGGCAGAATTTTTTCATATTGATAAGCTTATACCTGACGAACAAGATGGCAAAGCAGATTTGTAGCAGGAGATGAACGAACATGATCAATCAAGACAACAGGTTGAGGAGCTTGAAAATGGTATGAAAGGCGATGTTTTCATGTTTTTATCTGATGAATGACCTCCCTTTATTGAGCAAGAAGATGTCAAAAAATGTGATGAGTTGCTGGTTGAGGTCAACAAATGTGACAAATTGGAAGCTACTCATCTAATTCCAGAAGGTAATGCAAATGATGGTTGTGAAGAAACCATATTTTGGAATGATCTTGAGTCCTTTGTTTTAAACTTAGATGACAATCAACATCAGGTTGAACATGTTTTAAACAAGGAAATAGAAGTTAAATCTCAGGCTTTAGCTAATTTGTTTTAGCAGTTACCTGAATTTGTTGATGAGAATGAAGACAACACATGTTTACTAACATCAGTGTCTACCTTTGAGCAGCAAAGTGATGAGACTCATTTGAATCCAATTCAGCATTATGAATTAGATGAGTATATTTTTTTAGGCATCATAGAGACTTTTTGCTCTAACGTAGATAATAAGCTAGTATTATATGAGCCAGCAGCATGTGATCAGCCTGTTCATATCAAAGAGCCACACATTCCTTCATTTCATTTATGTGAACCAACTCTTGCAAATCAGATTGAAATTGAGGCAATAAGAAGGAAGGAAGAAAATATTACACTGCAAGTAGAGCAGTCTAATCAGAAAAATGGAGAGATAATAGTTTTTAAACATGAAGGCAACAGTGAGAGGCCAAGTTTCATCCTCTCAAAAGGGTGTCCAATCAGGTATTTATCCAAAGAGGAGTCTACAGAATTACAACAAGACATGATTCTGCCAAAGCATGTGATTGCAACTGCGGAGTAGCAGGTTACTCTCATCTATATGCCTCAAAATAGCATCTTTGATGGTCAATCAAACGAGGAAGGCATACCTTTTGAGATGTTTCAAACTTTTCTACAGCAGTTAAAAATATGTTTATCATTTACATATCTCTTTTTGATTGATCTTAAGGATTTGAAGCATCCTCTGTTGTTAAGAAAGGGAAGCTACTTCTCATAGCCAGTAAATGGTCATGTCTGAGCACTAACACTATTGGTTAGTGTAGGGTAGGGTAGAGTTTCAATTATGCTTTCAATAAGTGCATGCTGGCACGTTTCATTTCAATTTTGTCATATTTTCAATAATGTGCAGTTGTTGCACCTGGTTTTCCAAACTCTGTCTTCAACAGAGTTGCAGTAGTTTCCTTTCAGTTTGTTTGGTTTGAAGCTGAGTTACAATTTTTTGAGTCAAAACAGAGCAAAAATGGACTCCATTCCCAATGGATAAGCTATAAACTGGTCTATTGTGTTTAGCAGGAAAACACTTCGTAGAGGTTACCAATTTGTTACCTATTTTTCACCACGAGCTCAAATAGGTAGAGCTTAATCGAATTCTTCATTGATAGGTACAAAAAAATTCAAGTTTTGCTGCTAAAGTATTCATTGTTCATCATAAAGATCAAATTACATTTGAATTACAGTTTCATTGTGCAATTATTTGAAACAGAAAATTGGAAATTTGCATAATAATATTTTTTATTCATTTTCTAAAAACACTGAAATCTTGCACAAGCCGCGAGAGTAACTGAATTTGATTATAATAATCAAATAATGAATAAAAAATTCAATGAAAGCCACACTACTGAAGATAACATAAACACAAAGAAGAGAAGCAATTCATCATTGCCTGTGATGATGAATCGCTTTTGCTTGATGTCTTTAGTTGTCACGTCTCCAAGCTGCAGCCTCAATTTCACGCTCCATGAACCTACAAAATTGTAAAAAGATGATGTTAGAGATGTACTCTAAGCAATGATGAATTACATTCTACTTTATGCCTACGCTACCAATAGGAATGTAATTTACATTCAATCAAGCATTCACCAGATGATTGAGTTACAAAGGTTGATAATCAAGGAACACGAAACTCAATGGAAGCTTCAGATTCTTTTATTTTTCTAACATGTTTGTTTCAATGTGCAGGAACAGGTTCATCATGTTCAAGATCATCTTATCAGATATGTGGGGAAAAACGGGCTCCCACAAGGGTCGAGTCCGGCATATCAAGAAGGTATGAAGGTATTCTCTCATTCAATGTTCATATATGAGAGTCATCAAGCATCAAAGAAATAGTCATCATCTAGGACTATCATCAAGTAGTATAATAGCATGGTAAAACAAATTGAGCAATTATCTTTTGCTCATCATTCAAAGGAACAATTAAAGAAATATATTAAGAGAGCATTGATTGCATTTATCATCTCTTGTTTCAGCTTTTCCTTTCATTTATATTCACATTTTGATGAGGCATTCAGCCCTTTATACTGAAGGGAAAGCAGAGCATTCAACAATTTAATTTGTTTCTTACAACTACAAAGCACATAACAACATTCATTCATGAGAACTTCATAAGAGTCAAGGACAGTCATGAACAAGACTGCTGCTAAAAAATTGATAAAAGTAAATGGGCATACATGTTTCAAAATTCCAAATGATATTAACTAGATCAAATGGAGACTCAGCCTGTACATTCAAGTTAATGTAATGGCATTAAATCAAAAACTAGTGATCAAACATCCAAGAGCCACGACATCTCACTATTTTCATGAAGAAAAATCTATGCACGGGCATTAAGATTAACAGTCCAAATTTAAGCAGTCGTACCATGTCATCATGAAAGCAGAGGAATTAAAAGTTCCATAATATCAATAAAATGAGACTAGTTGCAGTACAACTGGATTCCACAAGAAAAGCTAAGGAAATAAACAAGATGCAAGTACGTCAATTCACCAAATATAGAGCACAAATGTATGACAAGGGTTTTCAAGGGCGAGTTGAGCTAGGTTTACCAAAGCATCAAAATTGGGGACAATCATAGAAGATTAAGCATATACAGCCCCATTTTTGCATAACAAATCATATCTCAATGTAAGCATATGGGATAGTTCTGGCAAAGGATTAAATAATGATCAGCATGTACCATTGGAGAAAGCCTTTGATAGTAATCAACAAAATAGGGAGAATAACAACCAAGCAGAGGGGAGAGTTAAAGGTGCAAACAAGAAATAAGCTTGTATAAATAATGATGGCCTCTCTACTAGGCAGGTTTGTGTGTTTACAATAGTTGGGGCTGTCAGTGAGTAGCTTGTGACAGTTTTGAAATTCAATATCAGTTCTCAAAGTCATGCTTAATGCAGCTATTCATTCACAATCCTTTAACAATTTAAGGTGGCAGTGATAATAATGACTATAATGAAGTTGCAAAAATAGTGTCTCTTGACTGTTGAAATGGATTACCTCAGTCACAAAAACATGGTCAAGTTTAGGGCAATTTGCATGTGCATATGACAGCCATAAAGGATAAAAAGGTCAAAAGACAGTTATGCAATTAGTCTGCTGCCACAAAGTTGATTAAGTATCAAGAGGTAGTCATAGAATAAAAGGTGCCACTATTTTCAAGACTATTAACACAGGTCTTTGGAACAGGTCTTCAACTTGAGTGCAAGCCTATAATTCATTTACCATGGAATAACAATTGCAGAGACCAAGGAGCAATATTTTTATATCAAGAAGCAATGACCAGAAGCTTATGTTGCAATAAGAAAGAAATTACCTTGTAGACACACAGTCCTATCAAACATCAAGTTATTGTGCTAAGGAGGCATGGAAGTTTCTGCTCATATAAGATTCAATTTTTTGAAATTTCCATAATCACATTCATTGTTAACACTGAACAATAAGGACAACTACATTATAATCTGACAATGCATCCACAATGAACATACAAAATGTTTTTTAAATTACTATGGTACTATGAGGAGTGTATCAGGCATGAGTTATCCATCAGGTGAAGATCTCGACCTATGGAGTGAAGAACAGTGAAGAGATAGAAACTTGCAGCCATGATAGAGGGGTTTACCCTATTTTTTTCAGAGGTATAATGAGGTCGCAGCCTGTCATAAAATGAAGCATAGAAAAGGCAAAAATACCATTTGATAGAATGCCTTGAGGAGATTGTCATCTCAGGGAGCGGTACCATGCAGGAAAGAATAAGGGTCGAGCCAAATAGCCACAGAAAAATGAATTCAAGCATAGGAGTCATAGCCAAAGTTTTGTTGTGCAA